>CM033638.1:30046107-30051107 GCA_019453435.1 Rhinogobius similis | reverse complement strand
TTTTCAGATGGTTTTGTCCTCGGGGCCAGAAACATGTCCAACACTTTTGAGATAAGAAAAACATGTAAAGGCTTTAACAACATCTGCAGAACTGAACCAGGTCTAAACCAGGACTAAACCAGGACTAAATCAGGACTAAATCAGGACTCAACCAGGACTAAATCAGGACTAAACCAGGTCTAAACCAGGACTAAACCAGGACTGAACCAGGACTAAATCAGGACTCAACCAGGACTAAATCAGGACTCAACCGGGACTAAACCAGGACTAAACCAGATCTGAACCAGAACTAAAACAGGACTCAACCAGGACTAAATCAGGACTCAACCGGGTCTAAACCAGGACTAAACCAGATCTGAACCAGGACTAAACGAGGACTAAATCAGGACAAAATCAGGACTCAAACCAAGACTAAATCAGACTCAACCGGTCTAAACCAGGACTAAACCAGATCTGAACCAGGACTAAACCAGGACTAAATCAGGACTCAACCAGGACTAAATCAAGACTCAACCGGGTCTAAACCAGATCTGAACCAGGACTAAACCAGATCTGAACCAGGACTAAACCAGGACTAAACCAGGACTAAATCAGGACTCAACCAGGACTAAATCAGGACTCAACCGGGTCTAAACCAGGACTAAACCAGATCTGAACCAGGACTAAACCAGGACTAAATCAGGACTAAACCAGGACTAAATCGGGACTAAACCAGGACTAAATCAGGACTCAACCGGGTCTAAACCAGATCTGAACCAGGACTAAACCAGGAAAAAAGAACATGAGACTGAATAGTGCAGTCACAACCTACAGTAAAAGGTGTTATAAACAGTTTTAAACAGAATCAATCAGAGGCCCACAGTTTCAGTTCAATTTGAGAGCGACACACACAGTCACAGAAATTAGTTTTAGTTCAAATGTGTCTGTTTTGCACTGTAGATGACGTAACTGTTTTGTGATGATAAAAAAATACAAATAAAAAAGGTAAAAGTTGGAGTCCTTCTGGTAAATGATCTGCTCGTGGCAGATGTGTTTCTTTAGTTTGCACATGCTCAGTACAAACTCAGATGTGTTTCTTTAGTTTTCACATGCTCAGTACAAACTCAGATGTGTTTCTTTAATTCGCACATGCTCAGTACAAACTCAGATGTGTTTCTTTAGTTTTCACATGCTCAGTACAAACTCAGATGTGTTTCTTTAGTTTGCACATGCTCAGTACAAACTCAGATGTGTTTCTTTAGTTTGCACATGCTCAGTACAAACTCAGATGTGTTTCTTTAGTTTGCACATGCTCAGTACAAACTCAGATGTGTTTCTTTAGTTTGCACACATGCCTGGGTACAAACTCAGATGTGTTTCTTTAGTTTGCACATGCTCAGTACAAACTCAGATGTGTTTTTAGTTTGCACATGCTCAGTACAAACTCAGATGTGTTCGCATTTTCTCAGATGTGTTTTTAGTTTGCACATGCTCAGTACAAACTCAGATGTGTTTCTTTAGTTTGCACATGCTCAGTACAGACTCATGTTGACATCAGGATACTGTGTTCACATGGACACAGTATTCGGATACTATCGGAATATCCCTGTAAGAATAATCCAGTTTCTCATCACCAGGATACAGTCATAACCGGTTATTGAAATATTGTGTTTATTTGGACACTCACTAAACCAGGTACTTCAAAAACCCGATCATAGCCTGGTTATTCGTGGTGCATGTAAACACACTCAAAGCAGGTCATTATTTTTCACAGTTCAACAATAAAACTGTCATTTTAAAGAATATGGATCTCCCCATAAGTTAAAGGCCCTCCCAGCAACTTTTTATTTCTTAATTAATTTTTTATTTATTTTAAACACTGAATTTTGTGTCATTTATTTGTTTGTGTTGTTTTTTTTTCAGTTTCCAAAGTACATTCCATAAGATATCCATCTTTTGTTTCCATTGCAATAGTTTTATGTCCAAGATTTTAAAATGAAACATGAATATTAATGTTGAAAATAACTCACAGTGTTTTATTAATCTAAGTCCAATATTTATGAATGGTCGAATGATCCAGAAACAAAGGATAATAGTGGTTTATTCTGTGTGAAGTGCGCACTTTTCTTTCGACAGAACACTATTTTAACGTGAGATGTTAGGCTCCTTCTTTGTACTAATATGTTCTGCGTGCTCTTCAACTCTTAAATAAAGAAGAACTGGCAACTTGCTGCGCTTTGTCTTTGTTGCTGTCACAGTTAGATGTCTTACAAAACACACACAAAATCAAACCGTGCACTTAAAAAGGGCTAAAAACAATGACTGTTAATTGTCTGATTGCAACTCCACTAGCTTTTGTCCTTGAATTCTGACCAAAAATACCTGTAGTTTGTCTGAGTGAGATAAAGTCATACAGACTGTCTGGTGAAGTGCATGCTGGGAAAAATGCCCAGTGAAATTAATTAAAACCAACCTCACAGTTTCATGTTTGACACTGTTATCTCCGCTAGCTTGCGCTTGAGATCCTTCTGCAATACTCCTCGGTAGTTTTCACTCTCTGCAACTTTAGCCTTTTTGCATCTTTTTATAGCTACAGCTGAAGTAGCCAATATTTGGAGCTAGTGGGCAAAGCTTTCATTTCAGCCGTTCAGCAGATTACGGAAAAGTTGCTTCAAATTTAGGCCTCTGTAAATATTCAAAATGCTGCTTGTATCAGCATCAAAAACTTACTTGCTGATTTAAGAGTTGTGTATAAACGTATTTACATTTGACCGTAGCTGTCCCACAAGGGTCAGTTCAAGGACCGTTTGAGTTCTCTCTGATCCTGGTTACATTATACAATTTATGTTACAAAAATAATGAGCTTGCTTTGGATGAGGATTACTAAAATATGTGCATTCAAACACACAAAATCTTAATAGTTTTACATTCATTAGTGGCAGTAGTGCAGTCGAATGTGACTTATCTAAAATACCCTCGTACTTTTATCTGCCCCTAAACTCAGCGCTGAATCATTTCTTAAAGAACAAATTAACGTTTATAATAACTACACTTATAAAGCATAACCAAAGACTAATTCATGGTCAACAAATAGTTTATTAAGAATGATTCAGGCCTAATAACTATTTAAGATGAGACACTGCAGGTGAACAGGAAAAACATCTTAAATTTAACGATCTGAATTTGAAACTTCCCCTGTAGTTTAGTCAAATAAATGTCAGAAAAAATATATTTCAAAATCTCAAAAGTTTTCATATGGAAATGAGGTATTTTAGATGGAAAAATTACAAAAAACGACAAAAACAGACAGAACAAGGTTTAAATTTCTTAGTTCATTTTGTACACACACACACAAAAAAAAATGCAGATAAGATTTTGGAGTTCTTATTTAGTTTTTGAGTAAACTAGAGCTGACTCAAATGTGTCCTAAAAATTCAAATTTCGAATTTTTTTCTTAAAAGTTCAATAAAACAGTTTTAGAATTAGATATCAAAAATTCTTTTTGTACGTTTCATCAAAATCTTGTTTATTCCAAGATTGTACAGTTTGGTGTGGGATCTACTTTAAGGCTGATCTTTATGTCCCGAGGGAGAAAAATGCATTTTAAGAAAACGTAAAAGTAATAAAACATTTTGAAGAGCAGGCTGGACACGTTTGCTGATATGTTGAGAGAGCAAACTGACCAAAAAACAAAAAATTGAAAAAAAAAAAAAGAATTTTACCTGTAGTGTCTCGCCTTAAATAATACTCTAACCCCAATTCCTAATTCCAACCCTAACCTTAATTGTGTAGTTACTAAAACTGAATCATGTTCAATAAACTATATGTTCATTATCATTTAGGTCTTTGTTAATGCTTTGTTGAGGCAAAATAAGGTGTAGTTATTACAAAGTGGTACCTGACATTATTACCTCAAACACAGACCTGCAGTTGTATTTAGCTTGGTTCACACGTGTTGATCTCGAGCTTGTCTTCTCTGCTCCTCCTCACACAAACACAAACACAAACACAAACACAAACACACAGGTCTCACAGTGTGCACATGTGCTGTTTTTAATTCCATAAATCACCACAGATCTGTTCTGAGCATTTCTGCCTGAAACCACATTCATTCTAACTCCATAGTGATCCCCCCAACTCCCAGCAGATGGAGCGCTAACACCAAATCCCAATGACTGAGAGAGAATCATGTATGGTTTTCAAGAGCATATTTATAGGACAAAAACAACACAAATAATGCATAATATGTGCAGTGGCCTTTCCTCCCTCTCTTTTCAATGTCATACAGAGTAAAGTCGAGTTTACAAGGTTCATTACTAGACCCTTTTCTGAGGAAACTTGCAAATATCCACGTGTCTCTGAATGTAAGATGACCCAGTTCTTACAGGTAATCACTTATTTAAATGTACCTGTAGGGCCTGAATGGCCTCACTTCTCAGTGTCATCCAGAGTAAAGTTGCTTTACCTTAGTGCACCACAAGGTTCAGTCCTTGGCCCTTGATATTTTCTGAGGAAAAGTGCAAGTGTATGTGAATATAAGATGACCCAGTTCTGCCGCTGTCACTGCTCACTCCTCAAAAGTGCAGCCCTGGTTTAATTCTTACATGTGATAATTTATTTACATGTAACTGTAGGGCCTAAATATAGGACGTTATGCTAAAGAGGTGATCACTGGAGAGTAGACCACAGGCAGGAACAGCCATCTGCCTGATCCCAGAGACACCCAGAGCATGCAGTATTCAACATGTTATTTTTATGGGGCTTAGTGTTTGACAGTGAGTGTAAAGCTGTAGGAATTTTTAACCACTTTTTCATGAAAAATGATTTACCCTAAATGATTCAACTTGAGCCTTTGAGCATGTTATAATTGAGTTCCCTTCTCATTTACCCATTACAAGTTATTTTCAGAGTAATCTTTATTCTCCTGCATTCAGTTACTTCATTCTCAAAGTAGTTTCAGTGATACACAGGATTCAGCAGCGTCTTGTAGCTATTTTGGCACATGTAAAAATCCTTTTCTC
>CM033638.1:29913651-30041151 GCA_019453435.1 Rhinogobius similis | reverse complement strand
TTTTCACATGCTCAGTACAAACTCAGATGTGTTTCTTTAATTCGCACATGCTCAGTACAAACTCAGATGTGTTTCTTTAGTTTGCTCTCAGTACAACTCAGATGTGTTTGCACATGCTCAGTACAAACTCAGATGTGTTTCTTTAGTTTGCACATGCTCAGTACAAACTCAGATGTGTTTCTTTAGTTTGCACATGCTCAGTACAAACTCAGATGTGTTTCTTTAGTTTGCACATGCTCAGTACAAACTCAGATGTGTTTCTTTAGTTTGCACATGCTCAGTACAAACTCAGATGTGTTTCTTTAGTTTGCACATGCTCAGTACAGACTCATGTTGACATCAGGATACTGTGTTCACATGGACACAGTATTCCGGATACTATCGGAATATCCCTGTAAGAATAATCCAGTTTCTCATCACCAGGATACAGTCATAACCGGGTTATTGAAATATTGTGTTTATTTGGACACTCACTAAACCAGGGTACTTCAAAAACCCGATCATAGCCGGGTTATTCGTGTGCATGTAAACACACTCAAAGCAGGTCATTATTTTTCACAGTTCAACAATAAAACTGTCATTTTAAAGAATATGGATCTCCCCATAAGTTAAAGGCCCCTCCCAGCAACTCTTTTATTTCTTAATTAATTTTTTATTTATTTTAAACACTGAATTTTGTGTCATTTATTTGTTTGTGTTGTTTTTTTTCAGTTTCCAAAGTACATTCCATAAGATATCCATCTTTTGTTTCCATTGCAATAGTTTTATGTCCAAGATTTTAAAATGAAACATGAATATTAATGTTGAAAATAACTCACAGTGTTTTATTAATCTAAGTCCAATATTTATGAATGGTCGAATGATCCAGAAACAAAGGATAATAGTGGTTTATTCTGTGTGAAGTGCGCACTTTTCTTTCGACAGAACACTATTTTAACGTGAGATGTTAGGCTCCTTCTTTGTACTAATATGTTCCCGTGCTCTTCAACTCTTAAATAAAGAAGAACTGGCAACTTGCTGCGCTTGTCTTTGTTGCTGTCACAGTTAGATGTCTTACAAAACACACACAAAATCAAACCGTGCACTTAAAAAGGGGAAAAAACAATGACTGTTAATTGTCTGATTGCAACTCCACTAGCTTTGTCCTTGAATTCTGACCAAAAATACCTGTAGTTTGTCTGAGTGAGATAAAGTCATACAGACTGTCTGGTGAAGTGCATGCTGGGAAAAAATGCCCAGTGAAATTAATTAAAACCAACTCACAGTTTCATGTTTGACACTGTTATCTCCGCTTAGCTTGCGTTTGAGATCCTTCTGCAATACCCTCGGTAGTTTTCACCTCTGCAACTTTAGCCTTTTGCATCTTTTTATAGCTACAGCTGAAGTAGCCAATATTTGGAGCTAGTGGGCAAAGCTTTCATTTCAGCCGTTCAGCAGATTACGGAAAAGTTGCTTCAAATTTAGGCCTCTGTAAATATTCAAAATGCTGCTTGTATCAGCATCAAAAACTTACTTGCTGATTTAAGAGTTGTGTATAAACGTATTTACATTTGACCGTAGTTGTCCCACAAGGGTCAGTTCAAGGACCGTTTGAGTTCTCTCTGATCCTGGTTACATAATACAATTTATGTTACAAAATAATGAGCTTGCTTTGGATGAGGATTACTAAAATATGTGCATTTAAACACACAAAATCTTTATAGTTTTACATTCATTAGTGGCAGTAGTGCAGTCGAATGTGACTTATCTAAAATACCCTCTCGCATTTTTATTCGTTCCCTAAACTCAGCGCTGAATCATTTCTTAAAGAAAAAATTAACGTTTATAATAACTACACTTATAAAGCATAACCAAAGACTAATTCATGGTCAACAAATAGTTTATTAAGAATGATTCAGGCCTAATAACTATTTAAGATGAGACACTGCAGGTGAACAGGAAAACATCTTAAATTTAACGATCTGAATTTGAAACTTCCTGTAGTTTAGTCAAATGAATGTAAGAAAAAATATATTTCAAAATCTCAAAAGTTTTCATATGGAAATGAGGTATTTTAGATGTAAAAATGACAAAAAACGACAAAAACAGACAGAACAATATTTAAATTTCTTAGTTCATTTTGTACACACAAAAAAAAAAAAAAATTCAGATAAAATTTTGGAGTTCTTATTTAGTTTTTGAGTAAACTAGAGCTGACTCAAATGTGTCCTAAAAATTCAAATTTCGCCTTTTTTTTCTTAAAAGTTCAATAAATCAGTTTTAGAATTAGATATCAACAAATTCTTTTTGTACCTTTCATCAAAATCTTGTTGAGTCCAGATTGTACAGTTTGGTGTAGGATCTACTTTAAGGCTGATCTTTATGTCCCGAGGGAGAAAAATGCATTTTAAGAAAACTAAGAAATAAAACATCTTGAAGAGCAGGCTGGACACGTTTGTTGTTTTCACTTAAAAGCTGATATGTTGAGAGAGCAAACTGAACAAAAAACAAAAAGTTGAAAAAAAAAAAAAGAATTTTACCTGTAGTGTCTCGCCTTAAATAATACTCTAACCCCAATTCCTAATTCCTAATCCCAACCCTAACCTTAATTGAGTAGTTACTAAAACTGAATCATGTTTAATACACTATATGTTCATTATCATTTAGGTCTTTGTTAATGCTTTGTTGAGGCAAAATAAGGTGTAGTTATTACAAAGTGGTACCTGACATTATTACCTCAAACACAGACCTGCAGTTGTATTTAGCTTGGTTCACACGTGTTGATCTCGAGCTTGTCTTCTCTGCTCCTCCTCACACAAACACAAACACAAACACAAACACAAACACACAGGTCTCACAGTGTGCACATGTGCTGTTTTTAATTCCATAAATCACCACAGATCTGTTCTGAGCATTTCTGCCTGAAACCACATTCATTCTAACTCCATAGTGATCCCCCCAACTCCCAGCAGATGGAGCGCTAACACCAAATCCTAATGACTTAGAGACAATCATGTATGGTTTTCAGTTCAAGAGCATATTTATAGGACAAAAACAATACAAATAATGCATAATATGTGCAGTGGCCTTTCCTCCCTCTCTTTTCATTGTCATACAGAGTAAAGTCGAGTTTACAAGGTTCATTACTAGACCCTTTTCTGAGGAAACTTGCAAATATCCACGTGTCTCTGAATGTAAGATGACCCAGTTCTTACAGGTAATCACTTATTTAAATGTACCTGTAGGGCCTGAATGGCCTCACTTCTCAGTGTCATCCAGAGTAAAGTTAAGTTTCTTAGTGCACCACAAGGTTCAGTCCTTGGCCCTTGATATTTTCTGAGGAAAAGTGCAAGTGTATGTGAATATAAGATGACCCAGTTCTGCCGCTGTCACTGCTCACTCCTCAAAAGTGCAGCCCTGGTTTAATTCTTACATGTGATAATTTATTTACATGTAACTGTAGGGCCTAAATATAGGACGTTATGCTAAAGAGGTGATCACTGGAGAGTAGACCACAGGCAGGAACAGCCATCTGCCTGATCCCAGAGACACCCAGAGCATGCAGTATTCAACATGTTATTTTTATGGGGCTTACTGTTTGACAGTGAGTGTAAAGCTGTAGGAATTGTTAACCACTTTTTCATGAAAAATGATTTACCCTAAATGATTTAACTTTGAGCATGTTATAATTGAGTTCCCTTCTCATTTACCCATTACAAGTTGTTTTCAGAGTAATCTTTATTCTCCTGCATTCAGTTACTTCATTCTCAAAGTAGTTTCAGTGATACACAGGATTCAGCAGCGTCTTGTAGCTATTTTGGCACATGTAAAAAAATCCTTTTCTCTCTCTCGTGCTCTTTGCTCTTTGTGGTCGGGCCTTCAGCAGAGGGTCCAGCAGAGGGTCCAGCAGAGGGTCCAGCAGAGAGTCCAGCAGAGGGTCCAGCAGAGAGTCCAGCAGAGGGTCCAGCAGAGGGTCCAGCAGAGAGTCCAGCAGAGGGTCCAGCAGAGAGTCCAGCAGAGAGTCTAGCAGAGAGTCCAGCAGAGGGTCCAGCAGAGAGTCCAGCAGAGGGTCCAGCAGAGGGTCCAGTAGAGAGTCCTGCAGAGGGTTCAGCAGAGAGTCCAGCAGAGGGTCCAGCAGAGGGTCCAGCAGAGGGTCCAGCAGAGGGTCCAGCAGAGGGTCCAGCAGAGGGTTCAGCAGAGGGTCCAGCAGAGGGTCCAGCAGAGGGTCCAGCAGAGGGTCCAGCAGAGGGTCCAGCAGAGGGTCCAGCAGAGAGTCTAGCAGAGGGTCCAGCAGAGGGTCCAGCAGAGAGTCCAGCAGAGGGTTCAGCAGAGAGTCCAGCGGAGGGTCCAGCGGAGGGTCCAGCAGAGGGTCCAGCAGAGAGTCCAGCAGAGGGTTCAGCAGAGGGTCCAGCAGAGAGCCCAGCAGAGAGTCCAGCAGAGAGTCCAGTAGAGGGTCCAGCAGAGAGTCCAGCAGAGGGTCCAGCAGAGGGTCCAGCGGAGAGTACTGCAGAGGGTCCAGCAGAGAGTCCAGCAGAGGGTCCAGCAGAGAGTCCAGCAGAGGGTCCAGCAGAGAGTCCAGCAGAGGGTCCAGCAGAGAGTCCAGCAGAGAGTCCTGCAGAGGGTCCAGCAAATGGTCCAGCAGAGAGTCCAGCAGAGAGTCCAGCAGAGGGTCCAGCAGAGAGTCCAGCAGAGGGTCCAGCAGAGGGTCCAGCAGAGGGTCCAGCAGAGGGTCCAGCAGAGTGTCCAGCAGAGAGTCCAGCAGAGGGTCCAGCAGAGGGTTCAGCAGAGGGTCCAGCAGAGGGTCCAGCAGAGGGTCCAGCAAAGGGTCCAGCAGAGGGTCCAGCAGAGGGTCCAGCAGAGGGTCCAGCAGAGGGTCCAGCAGAGAGTCCAGCAGAGAGTCCAGCAGAGGGTCCAGCAGAGAGTCCAGCAGAGAGTCCAGCAGAGAGTCCAGCAGAGAGTCCAGCAGAGGGTCCAGCAGAGGGTCCAGCAGAGGGTCCAGCAGAGAGTCCTACTGAGGGTCCAGCAAAGGGTCCAGCAGAGGGTCCAGCAGAGGGTCCAGCAGAGGGTCCAGCAGAGGGTCCAGCATAGGGTCCAGCAGAGGGTCCAGCAGAGGGTCCAGCAGAGGGTCCAGCAGAGGGTCCAGCAGAGAGTCCAGTAGAGGGTCCAGCAGAGGATCCAGTAGAGAGTCCAGTAGAGAGTCCAGCAGAGGGTCCAGCAGAGGGTCCAGCAGAGAGTCCAGCAGAGGGTCCAGCAGAGAGTCCAGCAGAGGGTCCAGCAGAGAGTCTAGCAGAGGGTCCAGCAGAGGGTCCAGCAGAGAGTCCAGCAGAGGGTCCAGCAGAGGGTCCAGCAGAGAGTCCAGTAGAGGGTCCAGCAGAGGATCCAGTAGAGAGTCCAGTAGAGAGTCCAGCAGAGAGTCCAGCAGAGGGTCCAGCAGAGAGTCCAGCAGAGGGTCCAGCAGAGAGTCCAGCAGAGGGTCCAGCAGAGGGTCCAGCAGAGAGTCCAGCAGAGGGTCCAGCAGAGTGGATGACGATGACGTACCGTAAAGAGGTGCAAACCAGAGCAGGAGTTTTCAAGTTGTTTTAAATCAATACTGTGATTTAAAGCACTGTCCAAAATATAAAGTAATAATCTACGAGTGCCATTGTTTATAACAGCAGCCATAAGCATAATATGTCTTTTCTAAAGTGCGAGCAGTTTCACCTGATCATGAAAAAAGCCTTCACCACATTGCCCTGCTTTGCTGACAGCACAGTATAGCAGCTATTTGTATTAGTCATTCATAGATGGCTTCACTCCAGTCCATGCGGCCTCTGCTGGCAAAAATGGCACTTTGTTTGTGCATGGCAGAATTACTGTTTGTCACATTTTACATCACCAAGGCTTATGTGAGCAAATAATACTCAGAACAACACAAAATAGGACTTAGATGTCACACATTTGCTCCCACATAGAGCTCCTGCAGTTGTCACGCTATCCCAGCATGCACCACCAAGCTCCACAGTGGCAATGATGGGGAACTCACATTGAAACTAACAGTGTCGGCTGCAGTTAACAAACTTTTATCAGAGTTTTAGAGATTGTGGATCATTTTTGTGCACCTGGATGTACAAATGATGGAGGACACAAGAAAGACAGATCATTTGACAAGAAGTGGATTCCTGCAACTGAGCAGACCGTGGTGAGTCAAGCATCACTTTAACTGAGCTACAAATGTGTTTTTGGTGTTGATTTGGCTTTTCATTTGGGTAAAGTTTTAACCACCCTTTCACAACGATTCAAAGTCTTCATTAAAATTGTGTATTAGCAATTGTATTATCTATTTTTTAAGCGAGAGAGGAGAGAAGAAAAACAATCACAAATACTTTTAAAGGACAGTGACTTTTTTGAGCTTTTAATCATGTTCTAACAATGTCCTGTCATCAAAAACATACCAGAAGTTGCATTCAGTTGCATTCACACTGTTTTGAAGAAAGTTGGCTTTGTCAAAAGCTCTTCCTGCTGAACTTCCTCAATCCGTGACGTATTTTCAGATCATCTACATCACTTTGTGAATCTTGCTGTTTTAAGTCTTTGAATCATCACAGACTTGTTCTAAGCATTTCTGCCTCTAAACACGATCACTGCTACTGCTAGTGTCTCTTAAAGTGATAACATAACTAAATTGTGTATAGCACCATCTACTGGCTACATACACTCAGTAAGTGTCAGGCCAGACAGCAGAGTAAGTTGTTCATATAGTACAAAATACATTTCTTTTTTGTTTCAAAACATGAGACGGCAGATGTTAAAGTGCGTATGACAGGTTTTTATGATTTTCTAATTTTGACTTTATTCAGTGTATTAATACTTGTTGTAAATATATATAATAGTTTCACACCAATCAAGTCGCTGTTTGTGGAGAAAAGTTGAAAAATATGTTGAAAATTACAGGAAGTAAACAAACTGATGACATCACACTGTGAGACAAACTTTATACATGATTTACACAAAATAAACTACTTTTTTGACCATTTAAACTTTAATTCAACTAAATAAATAAGTTCAAATATATTTTTATTTGTCAGGTAAAAGAATTGATGACATTAGATGAGTTTTAGCCCAGTTTACAGTGTGGTTGCTATGGTAATTTCCTAGTGTGATGTCATTATTTACAACCAGGAAGTGAAATTAAAACGTATAAAACTGCTAAACCGGGATAACATTTGTAAAGAATTTTAGCAAAACTTGAAATATATTTATCTTAACTGCATTTTAGTTAAATGAGTGGTCCAACCTGTCATGGGCCCTTTAATGTACTCAAGAGCATGTTTAAAGGCTAAAACAATATGAAAAATGCATATGTTTCCTGTTTGCACTATTGACTGTTTAATAAAATCACAAACTTCAAAAAAGTTAAACCAATGATTTTCAGGTGTTTATTACATTGACACGAGTGAATGGGCCTGTCGTGTACAACAGCTTCACATCAACAATTTTTTAAAAACTATTTGATCAACATCACAACATTTTATCTGTCAATCAGTAAACTTTATGCACAGGGGTTTTATAATAAAGTATAATTCTCACAAACATCTCCAGAGACACTGTTTGATGACATTAGAAGGTGGATAGCTGATTTCCAGATTTAGCAGATTTTGTGCACAATCCACACAATCTACTGCTTGTTGTGATTTTGGCATCCCTTTTTGTTCATTTATTCCTTTTTATCCACCATCCAATAAAAGGAAACTATCAAGCTACTGGACATGTTAGATGCGAACCTCTTCATTTTCAGTCAAATCAGTCATTCAAGTCAGAGTCAGTTTGTTCTCCAAAAGCAAAATTTTTCAATGGATTCCGTCTCTAACTTTATTATAAGTCCCTAAAACAATTCTTTTTGTTTTTGTTAAATTAGCTTCAGCTTTATCTACAAACACCAGTACCAATACTTCTTCATAGATTTAACAAAGAAAATTTAGTTGGACTTTAAATTTTGGTTTCCCTCTTTGCAGAGCTCGTTTCCTCTTGTAATTAGAGTAAATCAGACACAAAACCACAGAGTCTCAGCTTCACAGAGAGTCCAGACAATAGTTTGTGCTCCAAAGTTTCAAGAACAGCTTCAGTTTGAAATGAGGCTGATTTCAGTCGCACGTTTGAGGAATAACAGCCCCAGTGATAAGCACAAATGTGTCACTAATGTGTAAGAAGAGAAGTTTTTAAGCTGTGTCGTTATTTAGGGCTTCATTTAATCACAAAAATAAACTCCAAAAGCTAAACTTCAGGGTTGTTGCCGTTCGTTATGGCGGTTTCTTCTTGCTGTAATGGCGCCCTCAACCAATTACCTCCCATAGTGCAAGAGCTCCACAAACCAGTGTTTAACAAAATGCCATGTTGCCCTCACATAAAGACACAACCATTAGGATTAGCATTCTCGTCCGAATGAAAGAACAAAATCAATGGACAATCTGATTAATTGTTATAAATGTCAGGCCGCTTCTCGTGGTGGAAGTTAGTTAATCTCCAACAGCAGCGAGGGACGGGAGCGGCCAATCAAATTATGCACACGACCGCTTTCAATTGGCCGAGATGTTTCCGTTGCATTTCCATTTTTATTGCTGTCCATTCCGGGTCATTTCATGCACAAAGCGGCGTCGGGCTGCGCTCATTTGTAGGCGAGTGTTTTACATTCCAAACATCTCCATTAGCCCGGCCCTCCACGCCATGAAATACTGTTCACAGACAATCCATTTTCCCCCCTCCGACCTGACTGATAACTGCACCGCCTGTTTATGTGCGCAGAAATCAACATTCGAGTCGTAACTTAACATTACAATTAGTCTTATTGAAGTCCTGTCTGCTGTGTGCGAGCCAAAGGGTAAAGAGAGACTTTATGAATAAGTATGAATATTAAAGCGGAGGAACCGGCTGTTTTTGAACGTGAGAAATTGCTGGCGAGGATTCATTTTGAGTCAGAGCTTATGAAATATTGTCATAAGACTTAGTTTAAGAAGCGAGCGCGTCCTTCCTTTTGGCTAAAGGTAAATTGGTTGTCTTCTTTTTACAAGTATGTGTGAAAATAAAGTAGTGATGAAATATTCACTGGCCAAATTTAGAAAGTTCTTTTATGAACAACTGACTAAAATTATTCATGAATCGATGATAAGAGTTCTTTGTCATTACTTTTCACTGATTAACATCCAAACATGAACAAATTGCTCAAGTCAATTTTTTAACAGGAGCGACAAATTTGGGAGGGAGATAATTAGGATTTAATCTAAAAAAAGTATTTATTTTAGCATTTGGCCCGATAAGTAATTTTACAATTTATTCCAAGAAGTTTTCAAAAATGAATAATTAAAAGAAAAGTTAATGCAGCTGCAGCGCCACAATAAAAAAATATTAGATTCTAGATCATGTTTTCTCCAAGACTCTTTGTCTGAGGAAAAGCTCTTCTCACATATGAAACATTCAGATTCAGGTGAAGCAAATAGTAGTTTTGAAGATCAAAGTTCAAATTGAGAAAATCAAGTTTATCATTTAATTATAAAACTGTGGAAAAGTTCCTGTGTTGCAGGAGAGTTTTAGCACATTCCTGACATGATCAGGTTATTTTAAAAAGTGAAACAAAAAGTGGCACAAAGTTCAACATCTCTGTCCAGGTGTAAATGTCTTGACAAATATAACCTTCTTGACTCTCTCCTTCAGGACCTGCCTCCCTGTCAGAGGGCAGAGGGGTTTGAGATGCAGAGGCTCAGCAGACTGTTTGGTTTCACAGCCACTCCAGAAGAGAATAGATTAGAGCACTTTACTGTGTTTGCAGTGGTCTACTGGGTCTGTAGCTCCTCCCTTCAGACAGATATAACTCTCCAGTTCTCTGTCAGAAGAAGTGAAGAAGCTACTTGGATGGACATGGAAGCGTCTTTTGTCCAGTGACAGAATTGGCCATGGAGCCTCCCTGGACGAGTGAGGTCTACACAGACTTCCAGAACGTGGATCCTGGAGGACAACGTAGCATCATAAAACAATTGTTATCATTCACTGACATCAGATCTGAATGCTCATCTTTTTAAGTTTATGTCACACAAAATAAGCAACACTTTTGATAATGATTCAATAATATAACTTATATCTAGGGCTCTTCTGCACACTCTAAGACTCTTCACACTGCATCATTCATTCACTCCTCACTCGATGGTTCTACATTAATATTGTAGTCACAGCCGCCCTGGGACAGACTGAGAGAAGCGAGGCTGCCAACCTGCACCATCGGCCCCTTCAACCACCACCAACCACTCACACAGCACTCTCATACTAGACAATGTGGGTGAAGTGTCTTGCTTAAAGTGCGTTTGACTGGTATATGGTTTTAACGATTTTCTACTTTTGTATTTATTTGGTGCATTAATACGTATTGTACATAAAAATGATTGTTTTACACCAATCAAGTCATGGTTTGTGGAGAAGAGCCGAAAAGTCTGTTCAAAATTACAGGAAGTCAAAAACTGATGACATCACACAGGGAAGACTCATTCCATCCAAAGGTTTTGCATAATTTACCCAAAATAAACGACTTATTTTACGCTTAAAACATTAATTCAATAAAATAAGGTGTTCACATGTATTTTGATTTGTCGGACAAAAAATTCTGTGACATCAGCCGAGTATTAGCCCAGTGTTCAAAGTCATTTCCTTCTGTGATGTCATCATTTGCAACCAGGAAGTGATATTACAAAAATTAAAAAAATGATAAAATGTATAATTATTTTTAGCAAAACGTTAAATATATTTCTCTTACCTTTATTTTAGGTACATGAGTGGTCCAACCTGTCATAGGCACTTTAAGGACACAGCTACACGTCCTCCTGCAGCGCCCCCCTGTGGCCCCTGGTGCTCCAGCGGTCTCCCATCCAAGCACTGACCAGGCCCCACCTGCTTAGCTTCAGAGCTGCGACAGGATTGGGCGTTAGAAAGCAGATACGGCTTTAGAATTTACAGAGCAGGAAGGTCACGTAGTTTGCTTTTCACTCACAAAACATGGACAGAATACTATTTTCTAGCCTGAAAATTGTATTTGAGCTTCACAAAAAGTTAGATTTATGGTAAATTATGGAATACATGTAGATAAAGTGAAATATTTCTGTATTTGTCCAGTAAAATCTAAAAATCAAGATATTGCCTTCAATATTTCTATTATAATCTCTTATTAAATCTCCAGATTCAGTAACTGTTTCAAAATATGAAACATCCAGGTTGTTGACACTTTGACAAAACCACCTGGATGTTTCATATTTTGTGATATTCTTTGGTTAATCCCAATCTCACTATGTTCCACTTCACATTTGCCTCCCATTCAAATGATTCCCCTTTCCAAACTTGTAAATCGTCTACAATATACCATCCAATCCAAACACTTTGTTCGTCTCTCGTTCTAATCTTCCGACACCGTGCACCGACCGCCAACCCCCCTGAACCCTCACCCCAGCCCTGTCACCGCTGCTCCCCGTCGCCCCTCCGCTCCGTGTGCGGGTTACCATGGCGACCGCAGCTACATTAATATGAAGGAGGGAACGGAGCGGACGAGTGAGCGAGCGAGCGAGCGGGGGATACCTCTGGATTCAGGGGAGAGAGGGAGAGAGAGAAACAACAACCGCGGCAGCATCTGCGAGGGGCGACGACTTACTCCACAACACCCCGACCCTGATAAGGACGGGGCTCGCACGCGCTCCGTCAGTCCATCCTCGCTCTGCCGCCGGAACACCAGGAGGAAGACCTTTGGGAAGCACTTTTGGAGGAAGAAAACAGGAAAGAAACACGCAAATTGCAAAGAGAAAGTTTCAGACGCTTGCTTGGTTTTGGAGAAGAGAAACCGATTTTGGAAACGTTTGGAGAGGACTTGATCAAGCAAAGTTTCATCTTCATTCTACGCTAACTGGACGAAGAAATTCCTCACTTTCGGAGGTCGATCTGAAGAAAAATCGATGAAAAGTTGGAGATTTTGTTTCGTTTCGACAGAGGCTTCCGAATCTTTTCTCGAGAACGGCACGGACACCTTGAACTGCGATCTCGACTAATCGCTTCCCGTCGTTTTGCGAACCTCGATGTAGATTTGAGGACGAAGAAGGAGGTGCGAAGAGGCGACGGCTACGAAACCCGATGAGATGAGAGTCCTGGAGGCGAAGAGGAGAGGAGCGGCGAAGACTTTGGACCAGCGCGACCTCCAGGAGTTCGGCCATGAGAGCGCGGAGCTTCCAGCCTAGAGCCCAGGAATGTCCGCTCACTCTGGGAAGACGCGCCCCTCCAGCATGTCCAATGTCCTGCTGCTCCTGATGCTTTGTAAGGTACGGACGCTCAAAAAGTATCACAATTAATAAACTGGATTCTAATTTGAGCAAATATTGATGCTTAGAAATCAGAAAATCACAGAAAAAGGACAATCTTTTCTGACTAGTTTTAGAATGATCTAGACAAGACTTTTTTAGAACTAGGAAAAGACCAGTTCATATGAAGAAAGTAGTATTATCTGTGGTGAAAATGACAAGAAGTAAAAAACAGAGTGTCATTCTGGAATTGAAATCAGTATTATCGTTTGAAATAGTACTGTTACTTTTTGATCATTAAATAGGGTTTTTGTCAAATGAATGAATTGAAAAGTTAATTTCCAACAACAGGTAAGACAAGCATTGTTCAAAAAGTATGTTCTCTGTTCTTCTCAAATGCTCCATGTTTTTGAGTATTATATAATGTCAGATCGTTCCTGCTTGATCCACCCAGCCTTCACTTACGTTCATCTAACAGTGCACAGGGAGTGAAAGACACATTATTCTAAATAATGACATTTTACGAAAAAGCATTTTTAATAAACATGAAGTCTTCAATGACCACGATTTTAAGGAATCCTATAAATCTACTGTTCCACCTCCAGTTTGATTCACCCACCTTTGTGTCCCTGGTATTTGTGTAATATTTGTGTAGCAAACAGGGAGTGAAAGACTTTTTTAAAATTACATTTTACAGAAAAAAACTCTTTTAAAAAACTGTTTTCAACTACAATTTTAAGACATACTATAAACCTAATATCAGATATCTCTGGTTTGAGCCATTGAACCGGTTTTTAAATGTATATTTTCCATTTTCTGAAAAGGCATCTAAAATAAACACAAAACAGACATAAAGACATAGTTTTCCATTCCAGCAGGTTAAGAATCCATAAATGGAGACACAACATAAGAATGAATGTCCTCAGTGTGGACACGTCACACAAACATGACTCATGTCCAGGTCAGATTTACTCAAATGAAACATCGAAGCAAAAGCAAAGGACGAACAGACTATGAAGAACATTGGCTTAGTTTTGTTGGAGCACAAAGACGTCACCTTGTGAAGGTGGGACAGGCACGGATCGTATTACCACAAGTACAACCGCACGCACAACCACAACCGCACGCACAACCACAAGACCACATGTACAACCGCACGCACAACCACAACCGCACGCACAACCACAACCGCACACACAACCACAAGACCACATGTACAACCGCACACGCAACCACACACAACCACAAGACCACATATACAACCGCACACACAACCACAACCGCGCACACAACCACAAGACCACATGTACAACCGCACACACAACCACAACCGCATGCACAACCACAACCGCACGCACAACCACAAGACCACATGTACAACCGCACACACAACCACAACCGCATGCACAACCACACGCACAACCACACACACAACCACAAGACCACATGTACAACCGCACGCACAACCACAACCGCACACACAACCACAAGACCACATGTACAACCGCACACACAACCGCATGCACAACCACAAGACCACATGTACAACCGCACGCACAACCACAACCACAAGACCACATGTACAACCACACACACAACCACAACCGCACAAAGACATCACCTTGTGAAGGTGGAACAGGCACGGATCGTATTACCACAAGTACAACCGCATGCACAACCACAACCGCACGCACAACCACAACCACACACACAACCACAAGACCACATGTACAACCGCACACACAACCACAACCGCACACACAACCGCACGCACAACCACAACCGCACACACAACCACAATACCACATGTACAACCGCACACACAACCGCATGCACAACCACAAGACCACATGTACAACTGCACGCACAACCACATGCACAACTGCACACACAACCACAAGACCACATGTACAACCGCACACACAACCGCATGCACAACCACAAGACCACATGTAAAACGCACGCACAACCACAACCGCACACACAACCACACACACAATCACAACTGCACACACAACCACAAGACCATATGTACAACCACACGCACAACCACAACCGCACACACAATCACAACTGCATGCACAATCACAAGACCACATGTACAACCATACACACAAGCATAACCGCACACACAACCACACACACAACTACACACACAACCACAACTGCACGTACAACCACACACACAACCACACGCACAACCACAACTGCACACATAACCACACACGCAACCGCACGCACAACCACAACCGCACAAAGACGTCACCTTGTGAAGATGGAACAGGCACGGATCGTATACCACAAGTACAACCGCACGCACAACCGGCACAATCACAACTGCATGCACAACCACAAGACCACATGTACAACCGCACGCACAACCGCACGCACAACCACAACCGCACACACAACCACAACCGCACACACAATCACAACCGCATGCACAACCACAAGACCACATGTACAACCATACACACAAGCATAACCGCACACACAACCACACACACAACCGCACGTACAACCACACACACAACCACACGCACAACCACAACTGCACACATAACCACACACGCAACCGCATGCACAACCACAACCGCACGCACAACTATACACACACACAACCACATGCACAACCATAACGACACACATAACCACAATCACACTCACAACCACACACACAACCACACGCACAACCACAAGACCACATGTACAACCACATGCACAATCACACACACAACTGTACACACACACAGCCACATGCACAACCACAACCCACATGCACAACTGCACAAACAACCACACACACACAACCACATGCACAACCACATACACAACTACATGTACAACCACACACAGAACCACATGTACGACCGCATGCACAACCACACACACAAACACATGCACAACGGCACGCACAACCACGTGCACAACCCCACACACAACCAGACCACACACACACATGCACAACCACACACACAACCAGACCACACATGCAACCACACCACATGGACAACCACAGTCACAACTTCATGCACAACCAAAACCACACACACAACCACACCACGCGCACAACAAAACCACACCGCACACACAACCGCACGCACAACCACAGGCACACCGCACTCACAACCACATGCACATCCATAACCCCACAGACAACCACATAGACAACCACATCACGTACAACCAAAGTAACAGGAGCAGGTCAAAGACTGATGATCACACAAAATATATCACTGATTTCTTACAATCAGTGAAGCGTTTTTGAACGTGAGAAATTGCTGGCGAGGATTCATTTTGAGTCAGAGCTTATGAAATATTGTCATAAGACTTAGTTTAAGAAGCAAGTGCGTCCTTCCTTTTGGCTAAAGGTAAATTGGTTGTCTTCTTTTTACGAGTGTGTGTGAAAATAAAGTAGTGATGAAATATTCACTGGCCGAATTTAGAAAGTTCTTTTATGAACAACTGACTAAAATTATTCATGAATCTATGATAAGAGTTCTTTGTCATTACTTTTCACTGATTAACATCCAAACATGAACAAATTGCTCAAGTCAATTTTTTAACAGGAGCGACAAATTTGGGAGGGAGATAATTAGGATTTAATCTAAAAAAAGTATTTATTTTAGCATTTGGCCTGATAACTTTTACAATTTATTCCAAGAAGTTTGCAAAAATGAATAATTAAAAGAAAAGTTAATGCAGCTGCGGAAAATATTAGATTCAAGATCATGTTTTCTCCAAACCAAAAGCAACCTCTTTGTCTGAGGAAAAGCTCTTCTCACATATGAAACATTCAGGTTCAGTGGTGAAGCAAATAGTAGTTTTGAAGATCAAAGTTCAAATTGAGAAAATCAAGTTTATCATTTAATTATAAAACTGTGGAAAAGTTCCTGTATTGCAGGAGAGTTTAGCACATTCCTGATATGATCAGGTTATTTTAAAAAGTGAAACAAAAAGTGGCACAAAGTTCAACATCTCTGTCCAGGTGTAAATGTCTTGACAAATATAACCTTCTTGACTCCGGTCAAACCACCTCTCCTTCAGGATATGAAGCTCAACCACACGCACAACCACAACACATGCACAACACACGCACAACCACAACACAACCACAACACACGCACAACCACACCACAACACACGCACAACCACACCATAACCACAACACACGCACAACCATACCACAACCACAACACACGCACAACCACAACACACGCACAACCACACTACATGCACAACCACAACACATGCACAACACACGCACAACCTCATGCACAGCCACACCACATGCACAACCACAACACACGCACAACCATACCACAACACACGCACAACCACACCATAACCACAACACACGCACAACCAAACCACAAATCAAATCAAATCAATTTATTTTTATAATGCCCAAAATCACAACAACAGTTGCCTCGATGGGCCACAGGTAAAAGCAGTTCAGATAACTGTCCCAGAATGCCCCTGTCCTTTGACCCTCCTTCGCGGCGAGGAAAAACTACAAAAAACCCTATGGGAAAAAGTAGAAACCTCGGGGAGAACCACAGTGAAGGAGAGATCCTACTCCCACGGACGGACAGGCTGCAGATGAACTAGGACTGACGCATCCACTTGGACTGAACCAGAACCACTCAAGAGGGAGGTGGCTTTAAAGAGTTCCTCCAGGCGGACGAGGAACAGTTCACCCAGTGTAGAGAGATCCTCCAGCAGGAGATGAGGAACAGTTACACAACACACGCACAACCACAACACACACACAACCACAACACACGCACAACCACAACCACAACACACGCACAACCACACCACAACACACACACAACCACAACACACGCACAACCACACCACATGCACAACCACAACACATGCACAGCCACACCACATGCACAACCACAACACACGCACAATCATACCACAACACACGCACAACCACACCACAACCACAACACACACACAACCATACCACAACCACAACACACGCACAATCATACCACAACACACGCACAACCACACCACAACACAACACACGCACAACCACACCACAACCACACCACACGCACAGCCACATGCACAACCACACCACAACATAAAGCAACCCTTAAATTGATTTTCTGTGTAAAAATATGTGCTGCAGGTTGTGGAGTAAATCTGTAAAAGCCAAAGAGTGAATCCAAACATTGTCAGAGTCCCTTTCCAAGTTTGTTTCCAAGTGACGTCTCTGTCAGAGGCTCCACTGACCAGCGGAGAAGCCGAGTCTCCTTCACTGTTTCCCAGTGTGATTCTACATGCAGCGCCTCTACTGGTGAGGGTGAGATACGTCTTTGGCTGAATGTGAACCGCACAAGCTCACAGCCAGAACACAGCTTTGACATTATAAACGGTTGGGAGTATTTATGAAAAATGAAGCATAAATAAAGTGTGCATTCCCACTTGCCATTATCTGGACCTAAACTGAGCCCATTCTAGTCTTGATTAGGACTTGCTATGGTCCTGCTCTAGTCCTTGTTTAGTCCTGATTTGAGCCAGGTTAAGATTTGGGTTTGACCTGATTCTGAATGAGTAAATGTAAATGCACCATAATATAGTAGTCTGCCAAGGATTAGCATAAAGAAAGGCATCCTGATCATGCCTCTTCCATATTAGCATCTATGTTAGCCTCTCTGTTAGCATCCCTGTTAGCACCTCTGTTTGTGCCATAGATATTCATATACACACAACTGCTGTCTCTCTACAGTTGCTCCGATGCAGACAGCGCCCCATGTTTGTCCAGTGAATGTGATCAATTGAACACAATGGCGAATATTGCAATTTTATAGATAAAATGCAGTATAATAAGCAATCTCTGCATAATCATGCGCAAAAAGGGCCAATTTGTGTATTTTCAAACATTGTTTTAACTTATTGGTGACATTAAAGTTAGACGTCTTAAATTATAACTACCAACACATCACTGATAGGTTATTGTGTTTTAGCTGAAAACATTTATAGATCCATGATATTATTAGACGCATTTCTGTCCCGGAGTTACGTCTAATTCATAGACCGTAAAACGATGGACTGTGGGAATGTGACGTCATTCATGGCGTTTGGCTCCAGCTAAATGAAGCCAATCGTGGCTACCAGTTATAATGGCTAAAGTGGAGCCAGACTCCATATTTGGAAATCCGAGTGCGTATCATGGCAACCACATGGACTAATCAGAGGTGATGTTGTTAATGTCGGCAACGTGCGGTGCTAGCTGTCAATCAAACCTGTTGCTAACACGAGCAAAACAGGGCCCTGGAAAAGGAAGCACCTGATTGGTCAGTTATTATTGATAATAACTTGATTTATTAACAACCAACGAGAAAAAAAAAACAAACACCAGGATCATGTAGAGTGTGTCAAAACAGTTACAGAGTAAAGGGCACCAGTGTACAGCCTCTATGGATTCTTCCTATTTGGAACGCGGCGGCAGGCTAGGACAGTCCACTGATTTATACGGCCTATGGTCTAATTGAACACTCGTTCACTTACTAATGAACGGTGAGGCAAAATTCCCATGATATTTTTGTCATTTATCTGGTCTCCTCAGCTGTAACATGTAAAAGAGGATGGTTTGTGTCACTAAAGTTAGATTCTTACCAGAAGCACTTCAGTTCAGAAATCTCAGCTTTAAAGTTAGTTAGTTTAGCTCAGATGACGATCGTCTAAATTAAAACACCAAACAGTTTATACACTGAAAAATGACTTTTAACGAGGCTTTGACTTCACCTTCATGTGGGTTGATGGGTTGGTACGTTTTCATGAGTTCAGTGTTCAGAGCATTCAGAAACCACACACTTTTCAGTTATAGTCTAATAGTCTAAACTAATGCATTATTTAATCATTAACCAAGGTTTTCTCTGCCTTTTGTAGCTTACATTTCTATTTAGTTGTTTATTATCTCCCAATTTAGTCTGCATACTTTTTTTCTTTTTAAATACTTCTGAACTTACCTTTCACCTGTCACTTTGTGAAGAATGGTTGGATTATTTGTCCCCTTCTTCTGACCAGAGTGGAGAGTGCAACATGTTGAAAAGGGATTATTAGCAACATGCTTTATAATGACAGATGCTTTAGATTGAAAATCTTGATTTGTGAGCGCTCCTGGTCCTCGGAGGGGTTACAGTTGAATATTTTCAGATAATTGTCGTAGATGATCCAAAAATATGTCCCGGATAAAAGGAGTTCAGCAGGAAGTGTGTTTGCCCCTCGGAGAGGGGAGGATTTTCTAATGAATTTTCCTCAAAACAGTGTGAATGCAGCTGAATGCTACTTCAGGTGTGTTTTTGATGACGGAACATTGTTAGAACATGGTTTAAAGCTCAAAAAAGTCACTGTAGCAGAATGTGTGTCCTTTAAGATTGCTTTTGAACCTTTATTTTGGCATGTTTTAGAATTTAGTTTTTTACCTTTTACCTTATTTAATTTAAATAAGGTATCTAGTGAAAACCGCAAATGACTTTTTGTTAGTCAAGCATTCCCTCATCCGGATTTGGTGTTAGCACTCCATCTACTGGCAGCAGAGGGATGTACTATGGGCAAAAGCTAGCTCCGACATGCTAATGTAAACACAGAAGAAAGAAAGAAATGAGTGTGATTATGGACTTATGTCAAAAAACTGGGAAATTTGAAATCAAGTGTTTTGTGAGGCTCAGAGAAAGTGCAGAGAAGATGAGCTTGTATAGAGGATTATTCAAACAATTGTGAATTAATATTACAATTCCCGATTAATCTTGACTTTAAAAAGATTAATATCTTTACCGTTTGTTGTTATGGTGAACAAATATGAAAATGTAACCTGTTTACTCACAATAACAGTTTTGGAACACTACAAACATATTGACGTCCCTGTTTCTGAGCGATACTTTGTCATCATTTCTCGTCTGTCAGTAGAAGCTCCACGCTGAGTCGTGTTTGGTGAGTGTTTTGAGCCAGAGCGTCTCCACAGAGCAGCGACGTGTTTACTTTAATCCTATTTGAAAACAATGCCAAAAGCGAGTGTGGCTGTCGGACGGAGTTAGCATGTGCAGCCGCTGATGTGTGAGAAGAGATCATCCGAGAGGAGGGAGGTCTCACTCTGCTCTGTCTGCGAGAGGAGACGCACATACAGGACACACACCTTTGATCAGCGCACACTTTCTCACAGCTACCTATAGATTTAAGGTGAGACACTGCAGGTGAGGAGGAAGAATCTTACGTTTAAAGACATCAATTTGATACTTGTGCTGTAGATTACTCACATAAATGTAAGAAAAATATATTACAAGTTTTACATTCATGTAGAAATAAGGCATTTTATGTGTAAAAATGGCCAAAAGTACACATACATATAAACATGTAAATCTGAAAAATGGACAAATTGATAAGTCCAGATTGTACAGTTTGGTGTGGGACTTTAAGGCTGATCTTTATGTCCAGAGGGAGAAAAATGCACTTTAAGAAAACGGTCTTTGAAGTTCCATTGTCCCAGAGAAATCTATGGATTAAATGGAAGAATAAAACTTCTTTAGGAGCAGATTGGAGTTGAAGTTTGTTGTTGTCCACATCAAAGTCGATATGTTGAGAGAGAAAACTGACACAGCCTGCCTGTAGTGTCTCACCTTAACAGTTTTTTTGTTTTGTTTTTATCTATAATTGTGGCTTATAGAAACACAATGTAGAGCTTCTGTGATAGCCTATATAGATAAATGTACCAAGATGCAATTTGGTACATTTAGTGTAGGTATATAATAATATAATGGCCACAACTAAATAATAAAAGTTTAACGATGGGGGCAAAAGTCTGGGGCCTGTGCAAGCCCCGGACACAGCAGCAGTCTGGAGCATTATCGCGTTATTACTTTGCAAAACCACATGAAATGTGTGTCAAATATGAGCCGCCGTGTGCAACCAATCCACTGAAAAAACATTTCATCACTTCACTTGTGACCATTTAAAAGCTCCTGCTCCACATTTGTTGAGGATGCCATTACAGCAGAGGAGATATAGCAGTAAAGAAACAGCAACAAGCCTGAAATGTAGGTTTTGAAGTTAAACTTTGGTGTTAAATGAAGCTGTACATAACAAAAGGCCTTAAAAAGTAATCATATTACACATTAGCGACCCTTATGTGGCACAAGTGTGATTTTAAAGAGAATGGATCACTGTACCCTAAATCTGGAGATCACATGATGTGATCTTGATAAAATAGTGACTAAATGTTTGACTCACTACACTCTGTTTATTAACTTCCCTGACATGTTTGGGGGGAGGACTTCCTCCTTCGTCAGAGGTGACGTCTGATGGATGTCACGTGTCTCTGATCAGATGTTCCAGACAGTTTGACAGGTCTATCAAACTGAGCACGCCTGCCCCCTGGTGAGTCCCATGTGTGAGCCGAGGTAAAAGCCCCTCGTCTCTGTTGATGGTCTGTGTGCCCCGCTTCCTGATTTCAACAGCCTCTCGTATCCATCTTTTGTACTTGTGTTCCTCAGTTCCTACTATTTTTGCGCTGTCCCAGTCCATGACGTGCTTTTCTCTTTTGCAGTGGTCAGATATTGCAGATTTGACATTTTCCTGTCTTGCCTTTTCTTTGTCTGATCTTGTTAGTCGTCCCTGTGTTTCCTTTTCACACTCTTTCTGTTTATTCTTTTGTTGAATGTTCTCCCAGTCTCCCCGATGTATGTTTTATTGCATGTTGCGTCTCATCGATGATGTTGCACGTCTTCTCTGGTTGGAGACGGTGCACTAGTAGCTTTGGGGGCAGGCGTGGTCAGTTTGATAGATCTGTCAAGCTGACCGCACCTTGAACATCTGATAGGACACGTCACATTCATCAGACGTCACCTCTGACGAAGGCGGAAGTCCTGCCGCCCAAACATGTCAGAGAAATGAGCTTAAGGCTATTTACAACTGTCTTATTAGAAGAAAGTTAATAATTACAAGAAGACAGAGTGAACATTCCAGATATAATGTACAGTCTGTTTAGTCGCAGAGATCCACTTCTCTCATCGATCTGGAGTTTGTAAATCCTGTAAAACGCTCGGTCTTTTTCTGCCTTCCATCATTTGCACATCCAGGTGCAAAAATAATCCACAAAACTTCAATAAAGTGTGACGATTGCCACCGACACTGTTAGTTTCAATGTGAATTCCCCACCAATTTCACTGCTACTGTGGAGTTTAGTGGTGCATGCTGGGATATTATGACTACAACTACAGGAGCTCTGTATCAGTCATTGGTGAGAGGAGCTCCATGGTAACAAAGGGGGGGACGCTCTGGTACTCCTCCCTCCTCTGCGTACATGCACCTCGGAGCCCACAGCGCCGTGGTCTAAACTCACTAAGAAACGACCAAACCACAGTCCTTCACCAGCACCGCTTTACTGGACACCATTTGCTGTGAGGTGCTTTGCGTGGCCAGCAGGGCAACAGTAGCACAATTACATCCTCTGATG
The DNA here is from genome assembly GCA_019453435.1 of Rhinogobius similis. Classification (NCBI taxonomy): domain Eukaryota; kingdom Metazoa; phylum Chordata; class Actinopteri; order Gobiiformes; family Gobiidae; genus Rhinogobius; species Rhinogobius similis. Next base: position 30,018,402 of record CM033638.1, on the reverse strand, counting down.
CAAAGGTTGGTGGTTCCAATCCCTTTCTGGACTTGAACATTCTTGGTTTGAGTGGTCGGATCTACTCACCCACAGGTGGACAGTACAATTCCAGCGTCCACAGATTGATACTGTTGTTATGTCTTTGGGCAAGACACTTCAAGTCTATATGAAAGTTCAGGTTTAGCTAATTATGACTTAGTTTGGTTGGATCGAACCTGTGGTAAATATTTATCATAGTTTTACATCCGTGAAGTTGCAGTTTGTGAAGAAAATTTGAAAATTAAACGTTTAAAAAGAAGTAGAGCTGAGTTCTAAACAGAATCCCTCTGTGATGTCATCAATAGGCGACGTGCCGTTGAAAATACAGGGGTTGTCATTCCTCATTTTGAGTCACTTGCCAAATTTGCATCAATCATGTTGGTCGTAGCTTGACTGTATTTTCAACATTTTAAAATTTCTCTGTTAGTTGTAGCCTTAGTTCATTTAAAGGACAAATATTATGCATTCTTTCTTGTTTTTAGCCTTTAAACCTGCTCTTGAGTGTCGTCAGTTTGACATGTCATGTTTTAGAACTAAAAAATGTAAATGCCTTTACAGAGAAAAATATAACTTCATCACTGCATTGGGAGATGCCATTTTGACTTAGCTCTGTCTCCATCTACTGGCTGTAGAGGCAATTACACACATGTAAATACATACCCACAATGCTTTGTGATATGCTGTGGATCTGACGAAGTTGTAGTTATTGTGATTAGATGGAAGAAATGTTCAGAGCGAGTCTGGCCATGATTTAAGGACTTAAAACAGCAAAGGATTCTGGGATAAATGACGTCAGCATCATCTAGGTCACATCGAGGGAGTTCAGAACGAGAGGATTTACAAACCAGCATCAAACAAACAGGAGACAAGCTGAATGGTATGTTTTTGAAGACAGAACAATGTTAGAACATGGTTTAAAGCTCAACAAAGTCAATTTTGCACAATATTTGTTCTTTAAGTTAAACAGAATGTGTTTCATACCCTTTATTTTTGATAAAAACACGTCAAATCTCAGACCTGCCAAAGTCATAAAACCCTTTGAATATATCTCTCTTTGAATATTCTGACCAGTGTGCAGGGGTTTATTGGCAGTTACATGTGTTTTCCCAAATGTTGAGCTTATGATGGGTCCCCAGGTGTTGCTCCTCTGCTCCTGAGGAGAGACTGAAGGATGGGTCAAATGCAGAACAAGAACAATACCTTATACAAAATTTCGGCATTGACTGAGGAATCACAAGACAAGCTGACAATTTAAACGGTAATTCAATAAAATAAAGGTGCAAACAGGTTTTATTATTTGTAAATTCTTAAATATTATGTACTTTATTTGCATGTTGGCCCTTGTTTACAGTCTGGTTGCTATGGTAACAGTTGTGGAGTCACCTCTAACTCTGTCATAATTGTGCTCATGTCCAACCAGGAAGTGAAACTTAATTAAAAAATGTCAAACTAGGGTAAAATAGACGAACTGTTTGTAAAACCTTGAATATAATCATGTTCACTTTGCATACTGGGGACAATTTTACTGTTGTTCAATGTTGTGCTCAAGTTTATTTATTTATTTATTGCTTTTTAAAGATGACTGATTTAAATAACCCCGCCTTCAGAAACAAGCAGCCGCAGATTAACCAATTTATTTACTTATTACGTGTACTTAGGGCTGGGTGATATGGCAAAAAAATAAATATTATTACGATTTTCTCAGGGCCAGATCGTGAGTTCGATTTTATCACGATTCATGTTCACTTTGTATTTTTCTATATCGAAAAATATCGAATTGTGATTTTTTTTTGTCTTGTGCGATTGCGATTAGATTTATAATTTGTGTTTTAATAATAATATATTGTTCAAATTCACATTTTAAACACAATTCTGTCACTTTTAGTCATGCTTTTGTCACGTTCAGTTGTGTTTGTCATATTTAACTGTGCCTGTGTCACTTTTAGTCACGTTTTTGTCGCTTTCAGTCGCGCTCTTGTTTGTTGGTGCGTTTTTTGTCACTTTAAAACAATCTTATCGCTTTTGGTCGCGCTACAGTGTTTGTTCAAATCAGAGCAAGACATTTGTTGTTTGTGGAAGAAATGATTGCACTTTGCTTTTGCGATTTGCTAGTTACATCCATTAAAACTGCAATTATGTGGGGTTTTGGTTTAATTATGCAGTCCTGGCCTATAAGAGGTAAATAAAGTCATCTGCTCAGAGGCTTCAGAGGCTAAACAACAGGAGAAAAAGTGTGTCTGAACAGACAGCTGCATTAAAGACACAAACAGTCAATCATGATACCACCATTTCACAAAAATACCAGATTGTCACAGGGACCAGCTCATGATTCCATTTTTTTTCACCAGATCGTCCTAATTGTACTTTTGTTTTAAATTCCAACACATGTTTCATATTTGTGTCACTGATTTGTCTCTTATCTTTCAAAACCTTGGAGACAGTCCAGATGAAGTCCTGAGAGGCAGCACAAATCAATGGTTTGTCAATGCGCTCTTATCTAAAAGTCTATAGGGCTTCTTAAAATGGTTTAGTCCTGTTTAGGTCCTGGTTCAGATAAGATTTGCCTTCAGCCTTGTCACAATAACACATTTTTAAACGTGTGACAAGTTTCTGCAGAAAATATTGTGAAAATTATACACTGATTTTAGCAGGATAGTCAACCATATTCTGCAGTAATAATAAAACAGAATGAATGAAAGACACATAATCAGTATCAATAATCTGAAGCTCAAATGTTACAGCATTAACAGTGTTTAGTCCCAGTTTAGACCTGTTATAACCCATCTTTGGTCTTAGCTTAGAACTGGTTCAGTCCTAGTTTAGGTTTGTTTTTGTCCTCATTTGGTCCTGGTTTAGCATGAATGTTGTGCAGAATTGACTTGTTTGAGCTTTTCTCCATGTTCTGACATTGTTCCATCACCAAAAACACCCCTGGAGCAGCATTAGTTTGACTCCTGTTTGTTTGATGCTGGTTTGTAAATCCTCTCTCTCCAACACTGTGTCCTGAACTCCTTCGATGTGACGTACATGATGCTGACGTCATTTATCCCAGAATCCTTTGCTGTCCTTAAATCATGGCCAGACTCGCTCGGAACATTTCTTCCGTTTAATCACCATAACTACAACTTCGTCAGATCCACTCTTTATTGTTATGCATTGTGGGTATATACAGTATTTATATGTGTGTAATTGCCTCTACAACCAGTAGATGGAGCCACAGCTAAGTCAAAACGGCATCTCCCAACGCAGTGATAAAGTTACATTTTTCTCTGTAAAAGCATTTCATTTTTAGTTCTAAACCATGACATGTCAAACTGAAGATACTAGAGCAGGTTTAAAGGACAAAAACATACAAACTGCGTAATATTCGTCCTTTAAGGCCAAACTCTGCAGGGATATAAGAATAAAGCATACATTTATATATATCAGTTTGAAACGTCTGTGTATATAATTGTGATGTGTTTCAAAATTGCTCATATTTGGGATATGGAAGTCTGAAAAATGGATAGATATAAGTAAATATAGAGGAGATTTGAGATTTCTTCAGTATTTGAGTAAATTAGATCGCACTGAAAATGTGCCACATTTGTTGGAGTTAAAACTTAATCAGGCCTTTTGTATGGTCAGTCCTAGATTGTACATTGTGTGTAGGAGCTACTTTGAGGCTGATCTTTACGTCTTTGTGGAAGAACAATGTATTTTAAGAAAATGGCCTTGATGAATCTCTATGAATGAAGTGGATTCAATGAAATAATGAAAAAAAAATGGATGAGCAGATTGGACCAGTTTGTTGTTTCCATGTGAAAGCTTTTGTGTTGAAAGTGCAAACTGAGCAAAAAAAACAAAAAACAAAACATATTTTCTAAGAGAATGTGAAAAGTTTGAGATTATATTATATATCAATATATGAACGATTTACTTGGAACTTTGTTTAAATTGGGTGGTTTCTTTATCTGTGAAAATCAGACAGGAACCAACACTGATCACTGTCTGTGGAAGAATATGGAAGGGCATCTGGTATAAAACTGCTGTGTCATGTTGTAAAAAGAAGAACACATCAGGGATTTTTGAGAATCAGGACAAACAGGTTTAAAAATGACTTTATAATTAACATAATGAGAGTTACAGGTTAGTGGGGTCTGATCTGTGCAGAAAGACACACGTAAACGTTTTTGGAAAAAGTATGATGGAGTTGATTACTTTGAGACGCTGAATTTTGAAGAACATGTTTTTCTTTTAAGCTTACTCTAGGCATTGTATTTAGATTTATGGTGTTTTAAAGTTTTTGAACAGGTGAACAATCTGAAGGACACGGAAAATAACTCGGACACACATTTGCATCAAAATGTTCAAAACAATGTCTGAAATAGTTTTTTTAAAATAGCATTTTTTTCCAACTCATTAAATCAATTATGATGCAGTGTTTTAGAAAGGACCTGTTTTGTCCTATTATTATATCCAATTTAGTATTATTAAACAATTATTATTATTCATAATCTTTAGTATTGAGGATTAGAGGATTGAGGAGTGAATCAAAGAGAATCAATGGGTCTGCTCTGGGTTATGAAGATCAGCTCATGCTGGTGTGTGGTTTGTCATATAAACATGATGTGTCCTCAGACTGTTGTGCTGTCACATCAGAGCCCTCACACGCCCCATTTGTCCTAATCATCCTCATCATGTGAACAAACACTTATTAATGAGGGAATACTGGACCAGAGCAGCCAGTCCAGGCTCGTCTCTGACACAGACACATTATTTAAACTGTCTTGTAAACACACATAAAAACTCATCATGTACTTTGAGGGTTTTTATGTGATGGTGGAAAAATATTAAGGCAGAAGAAATAGGATGATTGGTGTGATATTTAATAACTATGTCAAGCCATAGCGCCCCCTAGTGTGACTATGAAAAGCAATGTGACCATCAGCCATTCATCTATTAAAATAGGCAATTTAACTTAACTTAAAGTTCATATGACAGGTCAGACTACACATTTCACTCAGAGTCAGAGTTTTACTTAAAAATTGCCTATTTTTTCACAGTTTGACAAGTTTGGTGATGTTTATGATGTTACTTCCTGGTTGGACATGGGCAGCAGATGATAATCCCACTACTGTTACTTGGCAACCGTACTGTAAATAAAATCCCATATAAAGTACACAATAGTTATGATTTTACTAATAATAACACATTTAAGTAAAAGTTTGAACTGTCAGAAAAATGTGTCCATCATGTCTCAATTGTATCAATGTTTTACATTTTGTCGCATGTTGATGACATCACAGAGGGATTCTATTTTAGAACTCGGCACTGTGTCCTGTATTTTTCAACTTTTTCTTTAAATTTTTCTCCACAAACTGTCACTCGACTGATGTCAAGTGCTGTCCCACCAAACAAAGTCATCATTAGAAAACATGAAAGCTTGTGTCAGTCTGCACCTCCAAAATCCACTGCAGCCCAGAAATCTATTCCCCATAAAACGCAAAACCAAACTGTTTGTGTTCAGCCGACGGGGGCTGACAGGGCTGACAGGGACTAAACTGGTGATATACGCCAATGAGCCATTGAATCAAAGAGGCAGCCATGTTCCATGAAAGGATTGCAACAAACCTGTGAAAACGGTCCCCTCGGGTTTCTCTTGCCGAGAAGTGAAATAAGTGCAGAAAAAGCTTAGGAGTTGTTTCCTGTTCACTCCAGCTTTAACCACGTCTCACAGACACAAACTTGTTGTTCTTGTGACCAGGGCCAGTCGAAACGCGCTTTGGTGCCTCAGAGGAGATGGTGTCCTCCAGCCCATGTCCTCTGAGCTGGAGCGTGTCCAGGGAGCTGTCCCCCGTCCCCCTGTCCTCGGGGCTCAGAGGTGGGACAGCAGCAGAGCTGGAGCAGATCCAGGTGGCAGTTAGTGACACAGCTGTTCCACACACACTGTGAGCCAGGCACAGTCTGCCGTGCTCTTGCCAACACACAAGGGCACTCCACATGCTTCAAAGGAATTAGAAGTTAAAAAAAGATTTAAAACATGTCTCAGGAATGCATTAGAAACACCAGGAAGAGATTCACCGTCTAACTGTCTGATTTGTTGACCTGGTTAATGGGTCATATCTCTGTAATTACTGGGGTTATTCACATGAAACAAAAACTGACTCAAGGTTCAATGTCTTCTCTATCCAAGAGTTAATTAATTATCTCTTGACAATAGTCAGAAAGTGGTGTTATTATCCAACTCCAATGACACGATTGTTCTGAGTTGACAGATCTTCTGACTGTAGATTAATATGACAAATTTATGGAACCAAACACAAACAAATAATGAAAAGGAGAAACATCTGAGGCTCCTCCCCATCATCTGAGATGATGACATCATCAAACTAAATGTGAACGCAACCGAGAGATCATGCTCTGACATCATATTCATTCAATTTTCTATTCAGTTTATTTTTATTGTGCCCAAAATTACATCAGCAGTTGCCTCGATGGGCGACAATGAAGCAGCAAATGACACTTCAACTTCACACAATGTAATCCTCATATACTGTATGTATTTATGTAGTAAAGTCCTTCTAATTCACATTCACCATTGTGATAAATCAGTCCCTCTCTTCCTCCTCCTGATGCACATGTCGTGTGTTGTCTTCACGCTCGAGTACACTGTGAGAACACCTCTCCAGGGCTCTCCTGTGAGCTGAGGAGGCCATTGTTCTGTGCACGGCCTCTTTATGGACATCAGGAGCACAATACACGTCGATGAGTGAGATTGCTCCTGCTCTTATGGGAGGGACAGGCCCGCTGATGTACGGAGGGTTGTAAAGACACAAACACAAAAGGCTGCTCGCTGATGGGGTCAGCTGTGGCCTACATGATAAACACAACATAGTCTAAACAGTATCACCAGACTGTGCCTTTATATTTTTGTGGATTGTACACACTTACCCTTTCATCATGATGTTATGCCTCATAGATCCCCAGCTCTGGATTTCAGTGAACTTCCTGTAGACTTGTTGCCCTCCCATCAGAGACCAATCTTAGATCCAAAAGTGTCTGCTCCAGTATTTTTAGCCTGCATTAGCTAACGTGTTTTGCAGTTGTTAGCCGGTGTAGCGCCGTCCGGTGACCCGTGAAAGAGCACCGTTCTCTGGAGAGGCTTGGACACGCTGAAGGCTAAAATACACACCGAGAGCTCCACACAGACAGAGCGGATCCTTACTCAAACTGCACACCTCACACACTAAGAAAATATAGATAGATATAGAGATAGATAGAGCATATTAGAGATATATGGGACATCATACTTAAGGACACATCATATGGTTATTGTTACTCTTATTCCTTCACTTTGGCTCATGTTTTATGGTACGTCCAGTTCACATGTCAAGTCTATGCAGACCCACGTCCAGGGCCAAGACGGCGCAAATCCCGCATTTAGGGTGTCCGAGGTGCTGCCTTTGAGGCGTCCGAAGTTGAACAGAGATGAACTTTTGGGGGCCGACGCAGCGCAGCAAGTATCTGGTGGACCCAGACAAGCAGCCGAGCCGATGTCTCCCAATACAATAAATCTGTCTTATTATCAGCGACGGTAAAAACTGAATAAATTAACATTTTAACTATAAAATGTAGTCCCCATATTTAACATATTTACACGTTCATGTACAGTTTTACAAGTGACCTGAATGTTGCACAATGACGTGACACAGAGGACTTGACAGCACAGTGTCACAGTGTGATGTCGACAGCAGAATGACTCCCTCTGTCTCTCAGTGGAGCAGCAACAGTAACAGTCTGATGCTGAACGAGCTCTTGAAGCTGACCAGCACTTTGTGGAACTGAAGGGAAAGTCTGCAGAGTCCATAATAAAAAAAATACAAGTGCTTCTATATTGCGACTGATTACTACTTTTATTACCAGTACTTGCTTTGCAGATTAATTTGAGAATGGCATGCACCACAACAATTTTTAAAATCTTTTTTGCAGAATTCCTTATCTCAAGCCACACATTTTGTATTAAGGCTATATTTAAAACTGATTATCACTTGGCTACACCCCATGTGTTATCTGCAAATTCTAATACAGCATGTGTCACACAAAGCCCCACATTTGCCCCTTTTTTTTTGTATCCATGTTTTGATGTTATTTCCCATCAGAAACATACATGGAGTTGTGGTTTCTTTCATTTAATATGTTTCTAATGTTCTGTCTCATTCTCAGGAGCTTGAACTTGCTCAAAAAGCCTTCACTGAAATACATTGTTACTGTTAAAACTGCTGGCAAAAGACATGCAGGAATACTGCAGCAAATACAGCTAGAGACCTGAGGACAGGACTGAGGACAGATACTTCCTGGTTCTAGTCAAGCTAAAAAAAAAATGTTATATGGGATCATTGTGATATCAAAATCAGTATTAAGTATCGAGTCTATTCCTTGGTATTGGAAACTATAGACACACTGCCCCCTGATCTTCCCTAAAAATACATCCAAATCACAATACAATATAATACAAAAAAAACAACAAAAAAAAAAAAAACGATGCTTTGCGGCTACACCTGCTTGCCGATCCCGTCAGACCTTATAAGCGAAGGGGGGAGCCAGGGGAAAGGTCGTTGTTTTTGTGTCCTCAGAGTCCGAGATAGAGAGACTTGAACACAAGCAGAGCTGGTTTAAAGTCTATTCTCTGAACTTGAAGCCAGTGCAGAGACCTGAGCACAGACTAATGTGCTCATACTTCCTCTGTCAGCCACAGGGGGCAGTGCAGAGACCTGAGCACAGACTAATGTGCTCATACTTCCTCTGTCAGCCACAGGGGGCAGTGCAGAGACCTGAGCACAGACTAATGTGCTCGTACTTCCTGGTTCTAGTCAGGACTCGAGCATCAGCGTTCTGGATGAGGCAACTTTATTTATTTATTTATTTGTTTATTCAAAATGACTGAGAATGATACGAATCTGACCTGTGTCCTTTTGTGGTCTCCTCAGACTGGTGCGAGAAGCAAGCGGCAGCCTTTCCCAGGGACAATGGTCAACACTGTCTACAATGACGAGGAACGGGGAAGCCCAGACAAGGAGAGCAAGGAGGAGAGCATCCTGGCCATGTTAGGCATCATCGGGACCATCCTCAACCTGCTGGTCATCATCTTCGTCTACATCTACACCACTCTGTAGCTCTGGGCCTCATCTGCGCCAAACCTGAAGCCGTGGTCCTCCTCAGCAACACCTGAACCAACTACTTATCCATTTTTATCTACATTTGTACCTTCATCTGCATCACTCTGTAGGGAACTTCTTTTCTTCTGCATCATCATGTAGGACACTGTTCTTAATCTGCATCACTTTGTAGGACACGGGTTTTCATCTGCATCACAGTACTAACCTTGTCTACATCAACACACTGTACTATTCGTCTTCTTCTGCTTCATTCTGTAGAACATCAACACTAGTCTTCATCTTCATCACTCTGTAGGACCTGACCCTTATCTGCACCATCAGGTAGACATACTTCACTTTATCTTAACCGCTCTGTTTCACCTCAACCCACTGGGCATGATCTCGTCTGCACCGCTGTGTAGGACCTCAGCCGAGTTCACATCATCTACACCGCCCTGTAGAGCAGTGGTTCTCAAACCTATTCAGTCATGACCTCCAAAATAACAATAGTTCATATTCACGACCCCCAAACACAAAAAATAGGTGACACGCAAAGTGAAAAATTAGCCTTATGTTTGATTTTATTTTGAAAATATAGACCTAGAAAAATGACTTTACTAGGCCGACAAACAGGAATCTACATTTACCACTCACTGCATTTGAAGGGGGTCATTGTATACATCTTTCCCCATCATCTGGAGACCCCCGGAAATCATTTCGCGACCCCCCAAGTTTAAGAACCTCTGCTGTAGGACACTGGTTATCATCTGCACCATTCAGGAGGACCTCAATACTGATCATCATCTCCACCACTCTACACCACTGTAGATCCTCTGCTCACTGGACATCATCTACATCCCCATGTTGGACCTCATGCAGTGGTCACCATCTTTAAACATCATCAACACCACCTTCACCTGCTGGTGTTAGTTCCTAAATTGAAATGTGAATAAAAATGGCAGACTTAAGCCGAAAAGTTCATAGACTTTGTGATGGACATCAGAAACTGTGCCAACATCACAGAAGATTCCACTTATGGGGCAGAGGGCTAAATCTGTTTGGATCCAAACAGAACATGACGTTTACATCTGAGAAGGTTCAGATGCTTGACTTCGACATGTGGCTCCAACTGACTGCGGGACAGCGTTGGGACTTCTTATCAATGCAATCTGAAATTGTACCACTAGAAGATGTACAGTAATAGGTCTGTACAGGTTTCACAGAGTTCACAATATCACATTCTTTGGTTGATTTCTTATTAATATCTGGATTCACCTGAAATCAGTATGAACTCATGCACAAGCATTTACAGCTCTTTTGTCCATACTCCTCCCGGCTATGAACTGCTCTGGCTGGTGACTTTTGGATGGACATTTATGTGTAACATCTTGATCATATCTGTGAAATGCACATACATTGCATTCATGAGTGCAGTTCTGTCACTGCTCAGCTGGTCACTTGGAGGATTGGAAAGGAGCATGTCTTTAGTCAGTGGGACACAGAATGCATGAGAACAAGGGGAGACACTGCTCTTCATGGGAGGCCGGTTTAGTCTTTCTTCTTTGACTTCTCCTGTGGATCAGACGCTTATGTTCCACAGCTTTAGATCCATAAGCAGCTCCTCAGTCACGCTCATGAGCATGTCTCAGACACATGTACATACATGTACAGAGCTCATGCATTCGACATGTGCAGAGAGACTTTGCCTTAAACTTAGGGAGTGATTTTCCCCTGATGTACTATAAATCAGGTTCTTCAACTTTCTGCTGTATACTTCAGACGTAATGCCAGTGTTCATTTGTTATATTCCAATGTTTTGTAAAAGTATGAGCTTTGTCATATGTGGCTTGTTTTCACTGGTTCATTTTGGAGCGTACCGGGGCGGTCCAAACGTGTCTCCACTGTTTTAAGTGACCTGCACTGGACTGTTTAAGACGTCAAAATTAAATATGAACAGAAAATAATAATATTTCACCAAACACTGAATTGACTTTGTGATAAACCATCATATTTCCACTGATGCTAATGTTGAGCCCAGCAAAACAAAGCTAACATGTGTTAGCATCAGCTGTTTCCTGATTATCGATGCATGGCCTTACATCAAGACCCAAAATATTATATTATTTTAAGTATAATGGATCTCAGATTATCCAAACCCGATGCATAAAATAAAGAGAGTAGAGTCTTTGCAGAGAAAGGTAATACCCTGTTAAGGTCCACCTATTATTTTCCTTTCTCGCCAAGTGTCTTATAAGTGTAATGTTCCAAATTAACACAAGTATTAAAAGAGTGTACTTTGTTCAACACATTTCTTCAAACATGTCAAAGTGTAAAAGTTTACACTAATTCTTCATAAAAATGATGAAATAGGACTTCCCACCTTATTCCTCCATTTCCCCTCCAGGTGCCGCAATGTAAATGATGCTAATTAGCATATGGATTAGCTGTTCCATTGTGCACAGCTTCCCCTGCGCCCCCTGGAGGCTTTAGAGTTAGTTTGTTGGTCCCTATTCACATTTTAAGGTCAGAAACGGATGAGAAAGGGCTCATTTTAAAGAAGAGATTACTATTTAAATTTACATGTATGGGTTTTTTGGGAAGAGGGAGTACTTGAGTGAAAATATGTTTGTATATATTCTTGAAATCTGGATCTGAATTCTTTGGGACAAAACTAGAGCAACCCACTCATGATTGGACACTCAAAAACAACAACAACAACATGTTTTCTCCATTGGAATGAATGAGAAAAGAACCTCAAAACAGGATAAACAAGCTTGGAATAACTAAATGTCTTTTTGTGAATGTTCTGACATCAGACTCATGATTAAAAGTAATCATTTAGGATTCATAAACATCAAAAATAATCATAAACAGAACCGTTCCAACGCGCTCTGAAGTGAACCGGGCCGGGCGAACCAGGCCAGTCCAAACGTGGCTGTGGACTTTATCTGGAGTGGACTTTATGCTTGTAATGAACTGGTCAATACTGTGAATGTTTGAGTTATACATAATCTGACATGAACTTTGTGGAATACCAGGCAGACACTGTGCAGCTCATCTCCACCATCCGACTATCCACCACTGTCTTCAGCAACAGCGTCAGAAGACTGGGACAACCTGCACAATCTGAAGAACAGATCCTTTCGAGATGAAGATGTACAGAGGAATGTAACATGACTTTGGGAGACTTCACCTTTGTGGCTTGATAAGTGCCTGAGATCATCGTCAGCTCGCAAATTATTTTAACATCCTTGGAAATATCTACATTTCTTAAATTGTAAAACATTTATGGTTCTACGCGGAACACTTTGCTATTTATGACATCAAATAAATACCTTAATACTTAATTTGATCAGTTCTACCCACTCAAAGTCAAATCTGCAACTGATGCTGGTGCTCTTATCCTTTCAGATCCAGAAGCTGAGTAAGCACATGGCCCAGTGTTGTGAATGTATCCATATGAAGTAAGAATCCTTAACATCTCCTAAAACGATCAAACATAAACTGATTTGAATAGGACTGAATAATTATTTACTCTGTTACTGTTGTGTGGCAGAATTTTTCAGCTTGCAAATTTGTAAAAACGTTAATAAATACTTCTTAATCTATCTGTGTGGATTATGCTTTGAATTACAAGCTCTCATAATATAAACATATGCATTGGGGTTTCATATTTTTTGATGTTGAAAGTGTATAATTTTGGTCTGTTTTTCCCAAATTGTGCTACATAAGCCTTTTTAATCTAAAGGTTCTTATTTCAGACGAGTGTGTGTTTATTTTACCTGACAGTTTCGACTGCTCACTCGCAATCTTCATCTGCGTGTCACTCCATATCGTCGTGACGCGTCTTATCAGATGATTTACACATGTTTTGGCGCGGTTTTCCTACTGGTAGAGGTAGGACAACAGCGCCATCTGCAGTCCGACTTCATTAGGACAGTATCCCAGGTGTGCAACAGCAAAAAAGCCCCCTCGTCCCGGTTTATAGTCATCTGGGCATGTTTCCGTATTTCCATAGCCTCCTTAATCCAGCGATGATGTTTGTTGTCCTCCAGCCCAGTCCATAATGTGGTTCTGTCTTGTACAGTGACCAGAAATGGCCGATTTGTGTTGTTCTCGCTCAGCTTTTTGTTTTGTTGCTCGTGTGCCTCACCGTTTCCTTTTCACATTGTGTGTTTCTTTTGTCGTCTGCTGAACGTCCTCCCTGTTTTATTATGATATTCCGGTTGTCTTCCGGGTGGATGAGTAAGGGTTTAACTGGTGTGTTGATTTTTTTTTTTTTTTTTATAAGAACCTTTAGATTAAATTATCAGAAGACCAAATGAAGCTCGTTGGACTGATTAGCCTCTGTTATGCCTTTAAAATGAATATTACACAACATAAGGTGAAGTTTGTGACATTTTAATCATGTCATAATCATTTCCTGTTTCAGCCACTCTGAATTGTATTTTGAGTGATTAAGTTGTTTTAGATCAATATTACACACACACACACACACACACACACACACACACACACACACACACACACACACACACACACACACACAGACACATACAGACACTCACACACACACACACACACACACACACACACACACACACACACACACTCACACAGACACATACAGACACTCACACACACACACACACACACACACACACACACACACACACACACACACACACACACACACACACACACACACACACACAGACACATACAGACACTCACACACACACACACACACACACCCACACACTCACACACACACACACACACACACACCTACGCACACACACTCACACACACATACAGACACATACAGACACATACAGACACACACACACACACACACACACACACACACACACACACACATACAGACACACACACACACACACACAAATACACACACACACACACACACACACTCACACACATCACACACAGACACACACACACACACACACACACACAGACACTCACACACACACACACACACACAGACACATACAGACACACACACACACACCTACGCACACACACTCACACACACACACACACATACAGACACATACAGACACACACACACACACACACACACACACACCTACGCACACACACTCAGACACACACACACACATACAGACACACACGCACACACACACACACACACACACCTACGCACACACACTCAGACACACACACACACATACAGACACACACACGCACACACACACACATACAGACACACACACTCACACACACATACAGACACATACAGACACACACGCACACATATACGCACGCACACACACACACCTACGCACACACACGCACACACACACACACACACACACCTACGCACACACACTCAGACACACACACACACATACAGACACACACGCACACACACTTACACACACACACGCACGCACACACACACACACACACACACAAATTATTAATGAGGATGAGTACAGATGAACCAGGAGTACAGATGAACCAGGAGCCATCAGCACCAGGAGCAGTGTGCCACATCCAGACACAGGTAAGTATGAAATAGGATGCCGAATGAATGATAATATGATCAAATAAATCAATAAACCTTAAACAAAAGTGAGGATGAAAAGGCAGATCTATCTTCTGTTCCAGAATTGACACGGGCTGTAGTGCGTCCTGACTTTGAGGTAGACTGGTTTGGTTAAAGTGTCTCTTGTGTCTTAAGTGAACTGCTCTATTTAAGCATAGCATATATTAGCGCGAGATGATTGGACAAGAGAGAACGCAGACTCTAGTGAAAACAGCTAAAAACGGATAAAACAGAAATGAATAATTACTCTCCAAATGATATTGTGATAAACTGCTGTTTTATCCAATGGTCGTGACTTTAAACAGACTTAGCATAACAAAATTAGCATTATTAGCAATAGATGTTTCCTGTTTATCAAAGCACAACACTCACAGCATTGACTAAAAATATTACTTTTCCAGTGCATAATGCATCCAACACTATCCAAACCTAATGCATTAAACAGAGGGTAAAACGCAAAGTAGAAGCTTCAGTTTTATGAACGTGATCATGAGTGTTGTGGCACTAACATCTTTCAAATGCTGATTTCTGCTGAGGATAAATGATGTTTGGTTTAGAGCAGTTGTTCTCAAACTGTGGGTGAGGTCCAAAGAGGTGTCAGAAAGCTTTTATGATATAGTTTATAGCTCATATGAAGTCTAAATCAGCATTAAACAGGTAAACAATGGACAGTTTTACCAAATACAGTAGGATGTCTACTGTATTTAGTTCCATGATAACTGGAAAATACAGTGTAAACTAGAACAATCTGACTGAAATGTGAAACTACAATTTGGGCATGACTTAAGCAACTCAAAAGTATCGGGAGTAGTGTACTGTATCTCTTAACTAAACTCTAACATTTCTGGAACAGTAATAAATGAAAACAAATGACTTACATTTTTAGCCCTGTAACTAGTATATAATGTATTATTTCAGAATGGTTATGGTTTATTAGTAACCACATTTGACTTTTCGGCGTCTAGAACATCTAGAACCATTAGTCAAAGCCCAGTCAAATGACATATTTTTATTTTTTAATCTTTTGTTCTCTCATGACTTTACAAGGACATTCAGCTGAACTTGTTCCTTCTGCACACGTCGTAAAGAGAAGAACAGTAGCCTGAACTGTACGCCAGCCGGAAACATGCATCGGGCTAAAACCTGTTAGCTCGCGTTTGCATCAGAATCTCTCTCTCTCTCACTCGCACTGGGAAAAACCTTGTCAATTTTCAGTGGCTTTTCTTTTAAACGTCTCAGGCATCTGGTTCCTCTCCCCCTCCCACCCACCAGCCTCTTCACCGCTATTGTTTCAGCCTGATTTAGAACAACCAACGATGACTCAAACCGACACAATTCGTCCTTCTTTCTCTTCGCCAGAAATCCCTCCACGCAAACAATACACGTTTAATACGATTATCGAGTGGATATCGATAATTCCATCCCAAAACAGCAGCCTTTCAGTTTATATTTCTCATTCTATTTGACGTAGAAAGGGTCAGAGGTGTAATCTGCACAAGCCTCGGTCTGATAAGGTTCTGGAGGCGTGGGGTCTGTATATTTGTGGAAGTTGTGCTTTGAAATGTAGCGATACAAAGGCTGCGGGGCTGTTTTTAAAGTACCATGTGTTCTCTGGGTGATTTTCAGAAAGTATGATGTAATGTCACTTGGGGTGAGAGAGGCAGGAGAGGTACAACTTGTGAATTTCATGCAGGATTTCTGGAGGCACAGAAAAAGCAACACATTTTGAAAGAAAACCTGATGTGATGCAATGGAACAACAACAAAAGATCTATCAAAATACATGTGCGGTGTCTGGGCTTCCTCCTGGGAGTTCTGCTTCACGTTATAGACTCAGTAATGACCCAATACACCACAGCTATTCAGCTTAGACTCACCCAGGGCCTGGTTTTTCACATGGTTTTGTCCTTTGGGTCAGAAACATGTTCAATGCTTTTGAAAAACGAAAAAAAAAAGTAACAACCTCTGCAGAACTGAACCAGAACTAAAGTAGGACTAAACCAGGACTGAACCAGGACTGATCCAGGTCTAAAGCAGGACTAAACCAGGACTGAACCAGGACTGATCCAGGTCTGAACCAGAACTAAACCAGGTCTAAATTAGGACTAAACCAGGTCCAAATCAGGACTAAACCTGAACTAAACCAGGTCTAAACCAGGACCAAACGAGGTCTAAACCAGGTCTAAACCTGGACTAAACCAGGGCTAAACCTGGACTAAACCAGGGCTAAACCAGGATTAAACCAGGACTAAACCAGGTCTAAACCTGGACTAAACTAGATCTAAACCAGGAGTAAACTAGGTCAAACACAGGACTAAACCAGGACAAAACAAAGTCTAAACAAGGACTAAACCAGGTCTAAACCAATAACAAGAGATAAAATATTTGCTATAATTTTGGCAGATGGGTTGAGGGCCGACTCTTATCCTTGTAGGGCCTGATTTGGCCCGCGGGCCTTAAGTTGAATAGGCCTGACATACAGGCTAGCAGCCATTTACAAACTCAATGCAGATTCCTTGGGGCCCTACTAATAATATTTTATATTATATATATATATTTATATTTTTCTGATCACTGTCCAATTGTGTTCGATTTTATTTTAAATGACTGCGTTAACTTTCAGCCCGCTGCACGCTTGTGTCGCTGCCTCAAGCCCGACACGGCAGCTTTTTTCTCCTCTGTCTTTCCCTCGTGCATAAACAGGGACAGTGTCACGGCAGCACTGGACACAGAGGATTTAATGACGCAGTTCCAAGTCGCGTCGCGCAATGCCCTGACAGCGTGGCTCAGCGTAAAGCTGTGCGCCCTAGAACCAAACCGAGACCGTGGTTAAACGACATCACGCGTGAAGCTCGGCGCGTGTGTAGAAGGGCAGAGCGCAAGTGGAAATCGGATAGACTACATGTGTCCTATGATATTTTGAAAGAGAGCTGGCACAAATATCAAAAACTTGTTAATTCGGAAAAAATGAAATACTTTTCCGATGTGGTTTCCAGAAATGTCAAAAATCCCCGCGTTCTTTTTAAAACCATTGGGGCTGTTCTTAACCCTGTCCAGTCCACTGTTTTAGAGCCGTCATCTGAAGTCTGTAATAAGTTTATTTTGTTTTTTATGGAAAAAGTTGCCAACATTAGGGCTAATATTGTGACCACCCTGTCTAATCCTTCACCGGACATGATCGGCTCACATGTGCTTTTTAACTTTGAGCCTGTAACTTTGGACTATCTTTCAAATGTGGTTAGTAAACTGAAACCTTCGTCTTGCTCAACTGACCCTGTCCCACCACGTCTCTTCAAAGAAGCGTGGACAACTATTGGATCCAGCGTCCAAAAAATCATTAATAGCAGCCTTGGTTCCAGTGTTGTGCCCTTGTTCTGTAAAGAGGCTGTGATTGAACCACTGTTAAAAAAACCCGGCCTGGACACGTCAGTTGTCTCCAACTATAGACCTATATCCAAACTTCCCTTTATCGCAAAGATTCTGGAGAAGTGTGTCCTTTTACAGTTACAGTCATTT
This sequence comes from Rhinogobius similis, assembly GCA_019453435.1. Classification (NCBI taxonomy): domain Eukaryota; kingdom Metazoa; phylum Chordata; class Actinopteri; order Gobiiformes; family Gobiidae; genus Rhinogobius; species Rhinogobius similis. Next base: position 30,000,133 of record CM033638.1, on the reverse strand, counting down.
CTAGAAGCACATGGCACTTTTGACATCTTCCAATCGGGCTATAAAGCATTGCACAGCACAGAGTCTGCACTTTTAAAGGTTTTTAATGACCTGTTTTTAGTGACTGATTCTGGTGATTCTGCCATTTTAGTGCTTTTAGACTTGACTGCTGCCTTTGACACAGTTGACCACACAACTCTTTTAAATCGTTTGGAAAACTGTGTTGGTGTCAGGGGGACCGCCCTCGAGTGGTTCAGGTCCTTCCTCAGTGGGAGATGCTGCTCGGTCAGACTGGGGGACTCCACCTCGTCCACCGTCCCTCTGACCTGTGGAGTCCCCCAGGGGTCAATCCTCGCGCCCATTCTCTTTGCACTGTACCTTCTCCCTCTGAGTGAAATCTTTAAAAAACATGGCATACAATATCACTTTTACGCGGATGATTGCCAAATCTACCTGCCACTCAAAAAACGTAGCTCCTGCCCCCTGACACCTCTCTTGGAATGTCTTAGTGACGTCAAGGTTTGGTTGGCTCACAATTTTTTAAGTTTAAATGAGGGCAAAACAGAGGTCATTGTGTTTGGGAACAATGACCCCCTCCTGGACCTGGGCCCACTCACACAGCAGATAAAACACTCTGTCACCAACCTTGGCATCACTATTGACAATGATTTTAAACTTAACAAACACGTGAATGCGGTCGTCAAATCTGGCTTTTATCATTTGAGGCTTTTATCTAAAGCCAAACCTTTTTTATCTTTTAAATCCTTTGAACAAGTCATACACGCTTTTATCTCTTCTCGTTTAGACTACTGTAATGCACTTTTTTATGGCATTAGCCACCATGCACTTTCCCGCTTACAGTTGGTCCAAAATTCTGCAGCGCGCCTTTTAACAGGAACCAGAAAACGAGAACACATAACTCCGATTTTAGCGTCTTTGCACTGGCTTCCTGTTCATTTTAGAATTGATTTTAAAATTTTATTGTTTGTTTTTAAAGCTTTGAATGGACTGGCCCCACAGTACATCTCGGACCTCATCCAAATGTATCGCCCCCTTCGCGCTCTGAGGTCCGAGGGCCAGCTCCAGCTCGTGGGCCTAAGACCAGACTTAGAACCAGGGGGGGACAGGGCCTTCTCTGTGGTCGGCCCCAAACTCTGGAACACTCTGCCTCCCCAGGTGCGAACGGCCCCCACAGTGGAGTGTTTTAAGTCTCGTCTTAAGACCCACTTTTATTCTCTGGCTTTTAACACCGCGTGAGTTGTGTGGTCCTCTGTGTTTTATCATTTTATTATTTATTTATTCTATTAAGTTATTTCTATTTTATGGTTTTATCATTTTGCTTGGATTTGATTTTACTGGTTTTACAAGCCGTAAGATCAAATTGAGTTGTTATTTTGCACTTTGTTTTTGCCGTTTTATGTTTGTCTGTGCAGCACTTTGGAAACAGTTATGTTTATGAAATGTGCTATACAAATAAAGTGGATTTGGATTTGGATTTATACTCTATTACTAGAGTATGGGGGTGGGTTCTGGGGATCGTTTTTAAATATGTGAATGGGTGGGTTTGGGAAATTGTTTTTAATATGTAAATTGGAAAGCACTTTGTGTTACAATTTTTGTATGAAAAGCGCTTTATAAATAAAGTTTGATTTGATTTGATTTGATACTATTTAAAATGATAAACATGTTTCTTCTACTCTTGACATTAAAATACAAATAATAATGCATGTGGGTTTAATACCCACTAACAGTAGTACATAAAAAATGTATATACGATTGATGGAATTGATTGAGGATCGCACCTAAAAACAAGAATGGTCCTGGAAATACAATAACGTCCATCGTAACAGGAGATTATGATTAGGAAAGCGTTCAACTTGCAAAAAGTAATCTACGCCTCCATGTGGTCCCATCGAAAGCAGCTCAGATAAAGTACACTTAAATGAGCTGGCTTTGGACCATTTGAAATTCAATATTAGTCCTAAATACTCAGCAATCATTTAATGTGCAAAATTATTGAAATACTATTCATTCTTTCTCTTGAATAATATTCTACTTGAGTTAAAATGCTAATTCTAACCCTTGAAAGCTGATGCAGAATATTAAGAGATCTCACTGTGGTCTTATGAAGCCGTGGGAACTTTTGTATGTATATCCTATCAAATATTAGATAATACTTTAGATATTACAGCAAATGTAAAGGGATATATTATTCAAACTCAAGTTTAATGTGCTTTTAACCTTTTTACAATAGTGTTTTCTCATCATTAGTTTACACAAAGTTATTTAGTCTGATTCATGCATGTTTGAATGAACCCTGTATTGTCCTGTAACTGCTCTTGAAGCTCATTTATGCTCTATCTATGCTCACTCACACTTGTGCACATGGAGGCTTCTGTTTGTCTTTTGGTCTGTATGTGATTTGTCTGCTCACACTTAATGGATGTGTAACAACAGATCTGTACATGAGCTGACCACTGGGGGCAGTCGTGAACACAACAGTGGAGGCAAAACTTTTTATTAAAAGTGACTAGCCCAAGTTGCTAAACAAATACATTATTTCCTCACCTTGTTTCTTGGCTCTTTTCAAACAAGTGATCTCAAAAGTGTCGTGGGTGCCTCCATGTTTGTTTTTTTAGTTGCACTTTTTCGTCCGTTTTGGTCAGTTCTCAAACCGACTTTGAAGCATTCTTATTTTTCTGTTTTATTTGAGCAGTATTAGTGTTAGTACAAATAATTGTTAACAATGTATATAATAGAATTCAGGAGATTATTCATTGTGATATTTGTAAAATGAAGACTCCGGAGTGACACATGTTGAGTTCTGAAATATCAGGCACGTTTCAAAAAAACATGTGAATGGCTGCTGCTTGTTACAATGTCACTATGAAGAAGCGAGGCTTATCAGTTGTGCAGTTTTGTACAGGAAGTCAGTGGACCTGTTTATACAATCAAGCATTAAGCATTTGGTGTAGAGCTAGGACCATTACCCTTAAATAGTTTATTTACCATGGGAAAATAAACTATTTACAGCAAAACAGCACAGACCTCTGGATCTCCATCTTTGATATCACAACTAGAAAAATGAAACTGGATGTTTTTATGAGGCTCAGAGAAGGAGTAGAGAAGAGAAGCTCAACAGGGTAACTGAATGAAGTTAAATACAACTCCAGCTATGATTTTGATGAAGGAACAATGTTAGAACCAGAATCGATCAAAAGTACTGCTTTTCATTTGTTGAGTAAAAGGTAAAACTACACCTGGTCAAATATTTGTCCAAGACAAGTAAACGTAGCTCAGTCAAATTTTTACTTCAAAAATAGTATAATACCGTCGGCAGGGATGCAAAGATGTATTTGGTCTAATAATGTTCAGTAAAATTAGCCTAAAGTAGGTAAAAGATTAAATTATAAGTCTATATTTTGTGCTATTTTTAGTTAAATACCATACGGTGTTTTTGCGTGGCCGACCTTCCTCCAGAAAAGTTACATAATGCACCTTTAAATTCAAACATCATCTCAGCGTCCGTGCTGTGACGGTGGTGCATAAGTCCCTGGTACAGTCCCGGGCCACAGTGGATGTCCAGCCCCGTGCTCCCGTCTGATTGAAAAGCACTGATGTGTTTCGGCTCATACTCCTCACACCTCCTCCAGGCCCGGCTCTAATCATAGGTCCTGGGACTCATCATGTCTGCTCCTCGGGGCCCAAATCATAACCAGAGGTACTGGCCTGAGCCTCTCTCTCTCCCACTGCCACATCAGGTGACGTAGGCAAGTGACAATCGTCTCTTTACTTAACTTTACTTAAGTCACGTGACTTATTTGTTGTCGTCACCATTTCATTTTGAGGACGTCATTGTATGTTATATGTTTGTATATTTTCTGTTAGAAAGTCATGAAAAACAGCACGTCACACTGAAAATGAAGAGAAGTGATAGTCCAAGAATACAGCAGCTTTGGGTGTTGATCCTTATCCAGTGAAAAGCATTTACTGTATATCTGAGCTTCCTCGTCCACAACGGCTCTCAAAGAAATCAAGCGCACCTACTTTGTGTCTGATCACCTCCACAGTAGGAAATGAGGCGATTGTTAAGACTACAAGTTGTCTCATAACGTTTATTAGCATTGCCACGCAATTAACGTGGTAGTTTCATTAGTAAACAAGCGTTAGCTAGCCTTCTGTTTACAGCACCTGAGGCAACGAGCTCACTGCACAGTCTGGAGTGGTTTTATGGAGTCCCCCCTGATGGCAGTAATCCTTTTTCGGGTGACAAACTGGGTCTTTGGGGATGTTATAAGACGTTTTCACACGTAACAGTACAAAGTCTAAGTCAATATTTCCCTGCAGTCTCTATTTAGTCACACAGGTTCACACAGTGACAGTGGTTGAAAGTGGGTCTAACTGACGATAAAATTACAAAATTGAAATATAATATGTCCTCCCATACGCTACAACTTTACATGAATTACTTTACAAAATTACATGGTTCTACGATAAACCAAAATTATTTCGGATAAAATTTTTTTTTAAAAGATATTCAAATCACTGATGTCTCTGCACCTGTAACATGCTCAAGAAAATTATTAAATACATTTAGTACATTTAGTGCGCACTTTGCGCTGACGTCACAATGATGTCCTGCGCATGATGCAACATAAGTGAGTGAGGCACTCGGTTTGACAGTACTGACGTGGGAATGGAGATGGATAGTGGCAGAAAGTTTGTTACTGGAGGATATTATGGACGTGAAGGATTTAGCAGCAGCCTGGTGTGCACTCAAGACCACGGGGATGGATACTGAACGGTGAAATGGGCGGAAAACGGAGTGGACGGACAGCGAGATGAATGAAGGGAAGTGGTTAGTGCGTGTGGGTGCTGGGCTCAGGTAGGAGACGTGTTGAGGACTCTGATGGGACTACTCTGTCACAGTTGTCCATTTTAGTTCAGATTGTGATACTCTGGAGAAAATAACAAAATGGTTCATTTTTCCTAAAACTAAAATCAGCCCCAATTCAATCTGCATCTGCTTCTTAACCCTTTTGGAGTACGAACAAATGTGTGGACTCTTTGGGACGCTGACACTCCACTCTGCGAGGTCACAGTCCACCTCAACCAGCTCCAGAAGGCCACAAGTGGTACTGACTTCCACAAGAACACAGACTCATGAAAACGAAACGGCAAAATGGAGATATAGAGAAAAGAAATGCAAAAAAAGGCTGACAATAAGTTATTTCTTGTTTATTCTAGCTTTAGCCATGTCTCACAGCGCCACAAACCTACTTACTTTTTGTGAATAGCAGAGATCAGCATTATGAAGGCAGTATAATTAAAGTATAATTCAGGTATGATTTAGCCAGACTGTTGCCATAGAAACACAGGCCACCATTAACAGAATTGGCCTGAGGGTCTTTAAAGTGAACCGGTTTGTGGGAGCAGGGTCAGTCGAAACGTGGCTTGTGGTGTTGAAGACACTGGAGTAAAAATCCTCAGAGTGCTGCCGGGCTTCTCCACAGGAGACAGACCTTCAGAAGGACGATGACGACGTCCTCCACCTCCATCTCTGAGCTCACTGTGGAGCAGAGGTGGCTGCAGGTTGGTTGAATTGTCTGGCTCTGAATATTGGACTGTTCATAACCCCCACGTCCCCCTGGAAATGATGCCCATATGCTCACAATAATCTGTTTTGGCGGCGCCCCCCTGGTGGACAGTGCTGGTCAGTGCACACTCTTTGGTTAAAGAGCCTGACAGATACTGAGGAGCAGAGGGTCCAGTCCCAGCTTGAGACACAGCAGTCGGCTCCTGTCCACTCCCCTGAATCAGCCCATTAGTCACAGGCCTGCTGTGATCTGTCTCCCCCATTCTACAACCACTCTGCTCTTCCTACAACACATCTGCCTTAAACCTAGAGAGACTCAAATGAAGACAGACAGAAGATAAATATGATATTAAAATATAATATAAAAATAATTTAAATGAAAAATAAATTAAATATCATTATAAACAATTTAGAATTATTTATAATGATATTTAACCCTCGTGCTCTCTTTGTTTGGTCAAAGAGCAATATACGTTATCATATCAGAAAAAAACGCAAACATTTGCATAAATTGTGTATTAGGTGATGGTTTGGTCCACTCATGAAAGTTTCATAGCGATGAAATAAAAAAGAAAACCTAGATGTGGTCCAATGGACCTGAAGGGAGGGTTATAAAAGATTTGGTGCTTTGACCCCAGCAAGGAACTAGGAGATGTAGAGCAAGATATGAGCTTGTCAATGTGGTGAAAATAAAAACCAGCAGATCATGCCGAGCTGAACCAATCAGAGCCGAGCAGGGCCGAGCTGAACCAATCAGAGCTGAGCAGGGCCGAGCTGAACCAATCAGAGCTGAGCAGGGACGAGCTGAACCAATCAGAGCTGAGCAGGGACGAGCTGAACCAATCAGAGCCGAGCTGAACCAATCAGAGCTGAGCAGGGACGAGCTGAACCAATCAGAGCCGAGCAGGGTGGTGCACAGGTGAGGTGAGTAGTATTCCAGACTGAAACTCCCTCAGACGCAGAAGGACCACGCAGAAGGACCACGCTGAAGCACCACGCAGACGGACCACGCTGAAGGACCACGCAGAAGGACCACGCTGAAGGACCACGCAGACGGACCACGCTGAAGGACCACGCAGAAGGACCACGCTGAAGGACCACGCAGACGGACCACGCAGAAGGACCACGCTGAAGGACCACGCAGACGGACCACGCAGAAGGACCACGCTGAAGGACCACGCTGAAGCACCACGCAGACGGACCACGCTGAAGGACCACGCAGACGGACCACGCTGAAGGACCACGCAGAAGGACCACGCTGAAGGACCACGCTGAAGGACCACGCAGACGGACCACGCTGAAGGACCACGCAGAAGGACCACGCTGAAGGACCACGCAGACGGACCACGCAGAAGGACCACGCTGAAGGACCACGCAGACGGACCACGCAGAAGGACCACGCAGAAGGACCACGCAGACGGACCACGCTGAAGGACCACGCAGACGGACCACGTAGAAGGACCACGCTGAAGGACCACGCTGAAGGACCACGCTGAAGGACCACGCAGACGGACCACGCTGAAGGACCACGCAGACGGACCACTCTGAAGGACCACGCAGAAGGACCACGCTGAAGGACCACGCTGAAGGACCACGCAGACGGACCACGCAGAAGGACCACGCAGAAGGACCACGCAGACGGACCACGCTGAAGGACCACGCAGACGGACCACGCAGAAGGACCACGCTGAAGGACCACGCAGAAGGACCACGCAGACGGACCACGCTGAAGGACCACGCAGACGGACCACGCAGAAGGACCACGCAGACGGACCACGCAGAAGGACCACGCTGAAGGACCACGCAGAAGGACCACACAGAAGGACCACGCAGACGGACCACGCAGACGGACCATGCAGACGGACCACGCTGAAGGACCACGCAGACGGACCACGCAGAAGGACCACGCAGAAGGACCACGCTGAAGGACCACGCAGACGGACCACAGTGAAGGACCACGCTGAAGGACCACGCAGACGGACCACGCAGACGGACCACGCTGAGGGACCACGCAGACGGACCACGCAGACGGACCACGCTGAAGGACCACGCTGAAGGACCACGCTGAAGGACCACGCAGAAGGACCACGCAGAAGGACCACGCAGAAGGACCACGCTGAAGGACCACACAGAAGGACCACGCAGACGGACCACGCAGACGGACCACGCAGACGGACCACGCAGACGGACCACGCAGAAGGACCACGCAGACGGACCACGCTGAAGGACCACGCTGAAGGACCACGCTGAAGGACCACGCAGAAGGACCACGCAGAAGGACCACGCAGACGGACCACGCAGAAGGACCACACAGAAGGACCACGCAGACGGACCACGCAGACGGACCACGCTGAAGGACCACGCAGACGGACCACGCTGAAGGACCACACTGTTCTTTATTTATTTTTTGCTAAAATGGCGCCGTTAACTCTAAGTTTATTACCATCAAAAAAGTGAAAACCAGGAAGGCTAAGCACAACACAATGGGCGTGTGTAGGAGGTGCCATAGAAATGCCGTAATGAACTTTTTTGCAGATAGAAAGAATGCTCAGGTACAAGTATTATCCAGTACAATACTACAATAACTAATCATTTGGCACAATACACATGAGCCAATGGGAATGCTTTGCGGATTCTTACAATGTTTATTATTATCAGAACTACTGGAACAGTTGCACAGATTAACTTAAATCTTGTTATAGTCTTTTCCATTTTAAAAAGACGTTAACATTTTTTACAAATTATGAATGCACTCACACTTGCACTACAACACTGAGGTATAAAGGGTTCAGGTTCAAGGCTCCACAATCGTACTCTTTAATAAGTCATTGCATTTACATGAGATCCATACATCACCTTGACACAGTATGGATTGTTGGAGCTGGCGTTGGTTTCTGTATCATTAGAACATGATTAAAAGTCCGGCCTTGCACACGTGTTAGATCATCAGCACATGCTATTAACTCAAAGCACAGACCTCCGCCAATCGGGACCCATTAGTCATTATGCAGCCTTTTGAACTGCAAATGGAGACACCTTTGCATTGTTTCGGGAAAAGCAGAATGTTCAGATGAATAATTCAGTCTGATTGGGGCAAAGAGGCACAACAGCACAACGAACTGAGAAATCAAACTTTTGTTAAATCCAGCCGAGAAAAAAGCACAGACATCTTCATCCTCCACAAACGCACAAAGCGCTTCTATGTGCACGTTTTCAAAAACAGAATAGTTTGAAGTATGTCCGACACCGTTTGTTTTGGTTTGTTTGGGCACTTCATCTTTGGCTTCTGCCCAAACCACAACGCTGCCCTGTGATTGGTCCAATCTCTGTACCACTGGTGGGCCATAACCAATCACAAAAGCAACATTCTGAGTACCTCCCTTCATGACGGGTTAGACCAGGAGTTCCTAAAGAGGATTGATCTGGGGGTGAGAGGTGATTTTAACATATAATTTTGATAAATATGAAACTGTATTTGGTCTATTTTTTTTTCTTCTTTTTTATTGAAAAGAAATGTATCCAATAAGACAATGAACTATTGAAATAAACAACATCAAATCTGATTTAACACACTTTGACACATGAATTATTCCTGATTCCAGAAAGGTATTTTGGTGTAAAAAGGTATAAAAAAACGAATAAGAGGGAAAAGTCTTGGTGCTAAAACATTACATAAAGTAGATTGATTTGTACATATTTAATGAACACGAGCAACATCAAGTCAACAATGCACCGATTTCCTGGGGCCTGAAAACGGCTTTGTAATCCATGTTAAACCTATTTATATAAAGTAACACAATGGATAAAAGATTGTGGTGCCTAGCAACCATACTGTAACCAAGGGTTAAAATCCATATAAACTGATTATAATGTAATACAAAATATAACAATATGCATACACAACGGATCATCTTCAGACTTTAGAACGTGGTGATGTCATCCTCCCAGATGAGGCCAAGAGCCAGATACTTTTCCATGGAACAACCAAAAGATAAGTCACAAATGTTGAACGTTATCACTGTGTTAAAGAGAAAATCTGAATTTTAACAATAGTAGTTTCAGTTACCCCCACAGGTATTGAATATTATTGTACAATAGAATGTTGAGATGTCTTCTAAAATGCAGCACTAGTCTTTCTGCGAGCAAACTGAGATTTGCACAACAAAAGTTTATTTAAACATAGCTTGTTTATCATATCTACTTTAGTTATCTAACGTTCCATCGGTTAATAATTAAACAAAAGTGAATCTTTCTTGCACAGATTTGTTGCTCTTATGCATGGATGTATTAAATAAACTGGATAAGGTACGCTCCCTCTGTCTGTGGTCCCAGATTGATTTGTGGCCGTGCGAGGTACTGCAGCCTCTTGGAACCAGCCTTTTTCTAAAATTGCTCATTATAATTGCAGACAGGACTGAATTATTATCGGTATTTAAATAAAATAGAAGGAAATGTTCTTTTCTACCGTTTCTAAAATCACCGAAATTACCGTTTTTATATGAAGTGGGGGCGTCTACTTTATAAAATTCTTTATAATGCAGCTCCACCTCCCTTAAGAGGCTTTTTTCAGTTACGATCAGAGCAGATGACTAGAACATCTCGCTCAACTCTAAATTATGATCTGACCGTTCCCCTTAAACGTACAGTGATGGGACAATCCGCTTTCTCCTTCACTGCAGCAAAAAACTGGAACACACTTCCAACTGAGTTAAAAACATGTTCAAACTATCTGTCCTTCTCACATGGGCTGAGACAATGGCTTTTGAGCAGACAGGCCTGTCAACATTAGGCTTTTGTAAACATTCTGACTGATTTTAGAAGACTCTTGGAGCATCGTGTTAAGGATGAGATTTGTATTTTTAGCATTTCGTGTGGTAATTGTATTTATGAATTGTTTATTTAATTTAAAGGTTTTATGATGAATTTGATAATTGTAATTTTGGAAGGTCTTGTTATTGATAAATTATTAATTGTATTTTAAAGTGCTCCTAATAATGATGAACTGTTGTATTTTAGAATCTCTGCTGATGATTTGTTTATTTATTCGGTGTATAGCAGGTGCTACTTTGTAAACAAATCTTGTTTGTTGTTGTTCATTTAAAAACCTGCCCAAGGACTACAGATGGAAAGTAGCTTGTAGCTAAATCTGGTGCAGAGCATCTCTACTCATTGAGTTTAATGTTATCTGTGCACTGTCCTTGTTTTAAATAAATAAATAAAATTAAATTAAAAAAAATTGTCGTCACGTGGCGCCCTAAAGCAAAGATGGCCGCCTCCGTATCAGGAAGTAAAACAAAGATGGCAGCCATCGTATCAGGAAGTAAAACAAAGATGTCAGCCTCCGTATCAGGAAGTAAAGCAAAGATGGCAGCCTCCGTATCAGGAAGTAAAGCAAAGATGGCCGCCTCCGTATCAGGAAGTAAAACAAAGATGGCAGCCATCGTATCAGGAAGTAAAACAAAGATGTCAGCCTCCGTATCAGGAAGTAAAGCAAAGATGGCAGCCTCCGTATCAGGAAGTAAAGCAAAGATGGCCGCCTCCGTATCAGGAAGTAAAACAAAGATGGCAGCCATCGTATCAGGAAGTAAAACAAAGATGTCAGCCTCCATATCAGGAAGTAAAGCAAAGATGGCCGCCTCCGTATCAGGAAGTAAAGCAAAGATGGCAGCCTCCGTATCAGGAAGTAAAACAAAGATGGCAGCCTCCGTATCAGGAAGTAAAGCAAAGATGGCAGCCTCCGTGTCAGGAAGTAAAACAAAGATGGCAGCCACCGTATCAGGAAGTAAAACAAAGATGTCAGCCTCCGTATCAGGAAGTAAATGCGGAAGTAAGAAACATTTTTGGGGTCATGCGCCAATGAGCACTCTCCATAGGGATAAACAGGGGGCCATTTTGGATTCATCTTCCAGGTTTTATTAAAGTTCTATGCTCTTATGATATAAACAACTGACAGTAAACTGCAGTAATGTTATTCAATGAGCTCAAATTATTAAGATCATTTGGTAAACCAGATTATTGTCCACACCACAGTCAGGTGTGGACTCTAACACTGACACACACTGTGCATTTTTCAACAAAATAACATTTTCCTGAGGACCACATGGACGCAGCATTAGGAGATAATAAATAATACCTGGCAACACCTGCTGCTTAAACTGTCACACAAAGTGTAAGCAAGCGTTTCGAGCTTGCGTTTTCCATCAAGCGTGTTTGAGTAATTGTGCGCTGGAGTTCTCATCATTCCTCAAACATGATTGAAAGAAAACACTACACTGGGTTTGTTTTTGATGAAGAAACGCTAAAATCTCCAAAAAGTTTAACATTACACAACACTCACCCTTTAAAGTGCGAGTGTTGAACCCCAAATTCCACAGACAATGCCCCTGACACAATGCAATCTCCAATCCACCAGCGCAAATCTTTTTAAGACGTTCCGCTCCGATAAAGCCGTACTTAGGCAGACGGGATGGGATTTTGAAAAGGCAAATCTGGCAGCAGACAGATGCAGAGTGGTGTTTATCCTTGGCTCCTCAACAAAATATTAACACAATAAATCACAAAGAGGTTGACACTTCACTTATGGTCAAAAGCGCTTCCGTAAACACAACTCCGGCCATTCTTCACGCGCGGGTCCAGTGATTTAAGCTGTCGTGAATATTTAAATCAAGCCTTTCAATTATTTTGTGTTTTGCGGCGCGCTGAAGGAGTGTTCCATTTTGTCGGTGGAGTTTCCTTGGTGAAGCTGACTACAAAGCATGTTCCGTAGCCTTGGAGCGTGTCCTAAATGCAAGACAAACAGGTTTAGGCCTTGATGACTGGACGGATTAAAAATGTACAAAACTGCGAGGAGACAAGTGTGTGGACAAAAGGGGCAATGCTGAGAAGATGATTATGCAGAAGAAAAATGTGCTCTTATTGGTTAAAAAAACAGCGAAAGGTTGAGTTCACGTCATCATTTCAGATGGAGAGCATGGGCCTAATCATGGTTTGCAATTTCCTGTCTATATATTATACATTTTAAGGACTTTTAACCATTTCAAGGTTAAAATATTTAGGTTGGAGGTGTTAATTGCTCCTCAACATTCCGACTGAGTGGCAGAATTATTAGGAACTCCGCTTGTTTTAGCAAAAAGTGGCAAAAAGTCATGAGAATCAATGGTTTCTCCTGTAAAAGCTCAAAACCCAACTAAAATGTAAAAAAGTTGCTAAAGTCTGATAACGAATATAAAAGTGTACAATAAAATGTATGTGGCAATGTGAGTGGTAACTGCTGTGTAAATTAAATATAAACACTAAACAGTACATTTTAAAAGGATCCGACAACACCAGGGCATTAAATATACCCAACTTTAGGCAGTGCAGTTAAGATAAAATTATTTATTAAATATGAGTTTCATGTTTTAAATAGGCACATGTTTAACAAGTACATTGTAAAAACAACTTTAACAGAGTCCATTGAATTCATTCACTGTAATTATTGCACATTCCCATAAGACGTTTCTTTAACAGCATTAGAGACATCGGACAAAAGGTGAAGCTAATAATGGGACCAGTACGAGACCAGTCCAGACAAGGCAAGAGACAGGGAGCTACTAGGGAGGAAAATGCATTTTAAGAAAAATGACCTTTGAAGTTACAATGTCCCAGAGAAATCTATGGATGAAGTGAAGTAATCAAACATCTTTAGGAGCAGATTGGACACGTTTGTTGATTCCACATGATAGATATACGTTGAGAGAGCAAACTGACCTGCTTTAAGAGCTGCACAAAGGTATTCAATCAAACACTGGGACAATTCAGTGTTGAACGTTTTCTTGAAGGGAAGAATGGTTAAAGCCTGTAGCTCGTGGTTAAAGCGTCGCTCAAATCTAGTCATTTATTCATTAAGAGGATCATATTGTCTACAAATACAATAAACAAATCCATGTAAAAGTCAGTGCCCGCCTCTGTCTGCCCCCTGGCACTTTCCTCTCCAAACTTTGACTGGGGATTAGCCTGCTGTGTTCTGATGGGATTTGCCTTGTGCGTGGATGAGCAGAGCAGAGGACGGCTTTGTGACAGAAACGTCTCCAGGTCCGATCCCTTCTGAGCCAAAGATGAAAGAGAAACTGAGTCAACTCTGAAAGAATTCTCAGATTCACTGCAAAAATGAAATGAGTTCAAAATGAAATGCATAATATTCACCTGGAGAGTCTGTGTCTAGTCCAGGGTCATTCCAGATACAGATGGGATTCTTTGTGAATAGGTTTAAAGACGACTAAATAAACGAATGTGTAGTTTTTGTAATATTAACTTTATGGATAACTGGACGACATCACGCTCAATACATTCAAGTCTCCTTGTCAAAGATGTAAAATGTGATGGGCCTGAACTTACAATGTCATGTGTAAGGAAAGAAATAACACATTAAAGTGAGACGCTGTAGCCAAAACTTTTATTTTCTCTCAACATTTGAGTAGATTTGAGTAGTTTTGACTGGATGAGATGTAACTGATTGTGTGACGCAGAATATTTCACTGGTTTCTGACTGATCATGGGATATTTTTAGCTTAAAATAAGAAAATATCAATGTCAATGCGGTAAGTAAAATGATCGTAACCCATTGGCAGATAATTTGTCTTAAGAAATAATGTAAAGACAGAAATGGTTTGAACGAAGTGAAATAATCTACTTCCTTCTACGAAACTAATATTAACTGGTCAAAACTTCTGAAATTAAGATTAATATCCTGAAATCAAGACGTTTTAACTCATCTAGAATTGTGAAACATCTACAAAAAATATAATGTCTAAACATAAGTCGAACAAAACTATAGAAGACATGAATGAAGAGCTATCTGGTCTTCCACTTCCCTTGCTGTTTGTGCAGCTCTGAGTTTGGCAGATATGATGGTCTTCTCCTCAGACGGAGCAGCTCTCATGGTAAATATAAAGGTCTCGACTGAAGGCCAGACCATATTAGAGAGCGTCCCACTCTAAATAACATCTATGACTCAGACTCACACCTCAACACGACACACAAATGGATCTCAAGTGGCCACAAAGAGTCGAATTAAAAAGTGGAAGTGTTTCTCAATGGTCCACAAGAACATGACACCCCAAAGCCACGTGTGTGTGTTAAGGTTTCCCTATGATCACTTTTCTGGTGGAAAAACAAGTGTTCGCGAATCCAGAAGGCGTCGGTTTCATCCTGGACGCTCTTTTACGTGTTCATTGAATCCGCACTGTTTTTGAAAAGGCTGGACAGGTGGGTTCTTCGGAGAGGCCGTTCTGAGCTCATAAGTACTGGACAAATTGGTTCTCCAGAGTAAATTAAAGACTAAATCAACTTATTGTTCAGTATATGACAGACAGAACAATATATTTTAGGCCTCAGTATTTACCACACGCACATTTTCTTGGATTTTAGCATCTTTTTTCTGTAACACAATACTATTTGAGCTGTGCAGGGTGGAGTAAGTAATGTTTATAGCTCTACTAAATAAATACAAAGTGTTTATTTGTTGCAATTCATGTTTCTTGACAATATTTAAAGGGTTACTGGGATAATCCTGCTTCCAGATTATTGTGTCAGCGGCATAAAGTAGTTTCAGTATTGTCGTTAAAGGCACTGTCCCGGATTTTTACTGTTTTGAAACATGAAAAACAGAACTTCTACTAAGAACACTTTCCCAATGCAGTCGCAGCATCCTAAATATTCACTTCATGAGTTTAGAAGCACTTTTCACCAGAGTGTCACGGACCTGTCACGGGTAAAGCTAACAAAAGTTCTCTTGTAGAATAAAATGCTCTATAAAGAGACGTAAAATAATAGATGCTTTGACGTTTTATCTGTGCAGGAGTAACGCAGATTTTACTTCGGAATCGTAAAAATCTGAAACATGGACTAGTTGGGATTTTCCAGTTTCACAAACGCAAAAATCAGGTTCAGCCCCTTTAATTATGACATTTTTCTGAATGTCATAAAACCGTTAAATTAAATTAAATGAAATATTTTCAGGAGCAGATTGGACAAGTTTGTTATTTCCACATGAAAGCCGATATGTTGAGAAAGCAACTGATCAAAAAACAAAAATATTAAAAAAGGAGTTTTGCCTGTAGTGTCTCGCCTTAATCAGAAAAAAAAAACAAATATTAGGGGTAGAATCTCACTCTCATAAATGCAGATACACTGCTCTTGTGTCGTCTACCTCTACATATTGTTTTTTAAATTCAAGGCTCCATTTTTGTGCAAAAATTCTGGTAAGTCACCACCAGAGGGCGCTAACAGTCAGTTAGTCAAGAAAGATTGCAACAAGCCAAGAAAATGTCCATGAAAACGAGTTGAGAGAAGAATTTATTTGTTTTGCCGCTTGTTCTGGTCACTTTTTGAGATCAAGCTGAGCTTCCACTTCCACTTCCACTCATCAGTGCCCCCAGTGGTCAGCACATGTACAGCTGTGAGCATTTTACATATGGGCAAAACGATGGACAAAACAACACAGATGACAGACACAAGCCTCTATGGTCATGTTTCCATTAGCGCGGTACGGCACGGAGCGGGACGGTCCGAGGTGTTGAACAAAAGGGAACTGTACCGCCCCATTTGAGGGGTCCGAGGGTGCTGGCTCGCTTAATGATTGGACGAGCGAGAACAAATGAGAACGCAGATGTAACGCAAATATAAAGACAAAATAATCATTCCTCACCAAACGCTGACTTGATCTTGTGAAAAACTGTATTTCCAGAGACAATAACTTTGTTGAGCCGACAGAGTTAGCAAGACAAGGTGAGTACACGTTAGCATCAGCTGTGTCCTGTTTACGATGCACGACATTCGCATTTAGACCCAAAGTCATGTCTTTCAGTGTATACGGCAGCCAACTCTATCTAAACCCAACACATTTCACATAGACATGTTAAAACGTGGTGTAGAGGTGCAGAAAAGTGAAATAAAAGCAGAAGAAGATGATGAAAAAAAAGTAAGCTTTGCCTTGTTTACGTAAGCTTTATCCTCGTCTTACAGCCACAAACTTATACCTACTAAACGTCTTTTTAGGAATGGGGGAGATCGGCCGCATAAAGAAAAAGTGCACTTCAGGAAAACATCAGTCATGTTTGTGTGATGTCACGTACGGGCCCCTGGGAGCTGGACCCGTTTCACGGAAACACAGTCTGCCATTAACAGAAACGGCCCCAATACATAAGTATGTGTATTTGTACGTGTCAAAAATATAAAGCGTACACGAGCCTTTACTATTTCCATTTGATGTTGGTAACACAAACACACACAGTGGGTGTGGTCACAGCTGTGTGCCGTGTTGGGGGCCATCAGGCAGATTTAGCTCAGGGCCCCCTGAAGGCTTGCACTGGCACATGTTTGAATCCATGCTCTAACAATGTTCCATCATCAAAAACATACTTGAAGTAGCATTCAGCTGCATTCACGCTCCCTCTGAGCGTCAAACACACTTCCTGCTGAACTTCCGGGGATTCCGACGTATTTTCAGACTTCATACGTCACTTATCAGAGGATGTTCTGCTGTTTTTAGTCCTTAAATCATCGCTAAACTCGTTCTGAGCAGTTCTGCCTCTAAACACAATAACTGCTGAAAACGTCTTTTTAGTCCATGTAGAACTTATTTTCTGTTGAGCTCGTCTGCTCCATGTAAACTAATACAACAGAAACAAGACGGCGGCGCGTACGACAACTTCTGGAATAAGGTGAATAAAGCTTCCTTACGCACTACGCAGTGGGTGGCCCGCCCTCTGTGCCATCCGTGGTGTCTATATGTGCTATAAATCCGCAAAATTATGTCTTTTCAGCGCCAACTTCACTAAATTGTATAAAGCGCTGGCGCCATCTGCTGGCTGGATGCACTCAGTAAGTGTCATTTCAAAGTGACTGATAACACATTCATAGAATGAATAAGAATTTTTTTTTTTTTTTTTTTTTTAATAATAATTTAATTTAAGTCTTTAAGGCTAACAGCAATGTGAAAAATGCAGAACAGTTTTGAAAAAGTGGTTTAGATCTTGATGGGTTCTTACCTGGTTAAATAAACATTAATAAATCAATTGTGCCTGATGCAGCTCATTTGTACTTGAAAATGTAAATATGCTAATGAGTTAAATTTATTTTCACTAAATTGATAAATAAAAAAAAAAAAACACAGACATACTATATTTTATTTTGCTGTTATACTAGTAATTCTCATTATGCTGCTGGTTGGCAAGATCATCTCCATGAAGAGCAGTAAGTAGAAAAATGACATACTGCACCTTTAGGAAATATGCCTTATTTATATAACATTTGTACAATTATTTGCTTGAAATCATACTTTGTAGTGGACTAAGGTCAGTGCAAGTTTGTATTTCATATCATTGACTCTTTCTTTCTAAACCCTGAGGTGCAGCTTAAACTGAAGCTCCTGACTCTCACTCTGAGGACAGTGGAGGACACAGTGGACACTTGCTGCCCTCTGCTGGTGGTGACTGGGACAACGACACAAACAGACACGACAACAGAATCCCTCACAGAGCAGACGACGGCTACAAAAACATCTCTACATTTCTGGACATGGATAAAAAAATTAAAAAAACTAATTTCAGACTCAAGGCTGCCCACAGATTTCACTCACACGTGACAAAAAAATTAAATAACTTATTTATAATGAATTACATCTATTTATTCATTCATTCATTTGTCATTTTTAACTCCGATCCTTTTCGTTGCACATGCACACTGTCATTGAAACATCGTTTGTTTGGCCTCGTTTTAAGTATCCACAAAAACTACTTATCTTTTTCAAAACCATTAAAAAAACAATATTAAACTGCAAAGAAGAAGCACTTGAGACTTCTCTGGTGGGGGGTCCACTGCTTGATTGTCTTCATGGAGATTTTATTGGTTTATTTGTTAAATTCCACAGTTTGGCATTAATCATATCTATCTCCATGGAGACGCCACCAGGCCAAATTACAAAGTCAAAATCTGTGGAGAGGTGTCACGTTCACATTAAAAAGAATGCTGTTTAGTCCACAGGGCCGTCGTACTGGGGGTAAACGTACTCATTTCCCCGGGGCCCAGGGCAGAGAAGGGCCTTCAAAAGTAGGTCCTGTTTTTTTCCCCCTCAGTAGCATTTTTTTTTAACGCTTTAATATATTTGTTGTAGTAACATGCATTGTGGTTGAGTAAAGTTCTTAAGAGATGGGCCCTGGGTCCTCTGCTCCTGAGAAGCCCCAGTGGCATTGACAGATGGGTCAAATGCAGAGGACAAATTTCCCTACGAGGACAGTAAAGTGTTCCCCTAAACCTCCTTTATACTACGGGACAGTTTGTGGTGAAGCCCTTACTAAATTATGTTTATCATCTCGAGTTTCCCCTAAGCTTTGTCTCACACGCAGAGAACCCCTTAACTTGAGTTTCAGACAAATAAATGGGTTTATTTGTCACATATTGTCAATTATTACTATTTGAATAAGATTTATGGTCCAAGATACTTCAAAAAGATGCTAAATTTACAACGAATAACACTTTTTTATTCAGATCAAATACATTTCATGTTAGTCCCTGGTAACTACTCACGTACCCCTTTGGGTCCCCGTACCCCTGGTTGGGAAACAGTGCTCTATGCCACGTTTCGCCTGGCCCTGATCTGATACCCGTTTGCTTCAGAGTGCTTTGGAATGATTGTGTGAATGCGTCCAGTGATGTCAGATTTAAGAAACACTGTATTTATTAGATTGTGGTTAGTCAGTGCTTTAACAGTAACAGTCGACTCTGGTGTGACTCACATGTCGCCAAAACAGACCTGGTTTTTCATAATTTGTGATGTTCTGAGGCTAATGCTACCTGTCTATAACTTGTGGAATGGTATTGTCAAACAGAATACAGGTGTGTTGTTTAAAAAGACTGGAAGGGTCTGTGGAAAAACTGAATATAGTGCACCTTTAACGAATCAAAACTTAAAGTGCATTTGGCAGGTGTTTATGACTTTCTAGTTCTGACTTTATGTGGTGATATAAAACCTGTTGTAAATATTTATGATAGCTTTACACCTATGAAGTGTCAGGTTGTGAATAAAAGTTGAAAAATATGTTGAAATTTACAAGAAGTGGTAGAAGTGGAGTTCCATCATCACACTAGGGAGACACACTAGGGACAATTTACAACCAAGAAACACGTATGGCTTATCCTTTAAATGTTAATTCAAGAAAAATAAAGGTGTTTCCATAAATTTTCTTTGTCAAATGATAATATCTGTGACATTAGGGGAGTTTTAACCCAGTGTATGACATGGTTGCTAGGTAACAGTTACAGAATTTGTGTGTGCGATGTCATGATTTACAACCAGACAGTACAATTTTAAACCTAAAAAAATGCCAAACTGGGATAAAAATAGGTAATTCTTTAACAGAATCTTAAATATAATTGTCTGAACTGGGTTTTATGTGATGATCTGAATTCAAGCATCTGCATATTACTGAGGCTTTTCGTTGTGTAGAATGAGGGCAGCTTTGTGGAAATCCTGTTGTTTCTAATAAGCGTCCACCTCAGTGTAATTGTAATTAGCAGCAGATTGTTCACGCCCCATTGTAAGCTCATTATCCCAGTGTGGGGCGCAGATCGATGAGCGGATGCACCCAGCACCGAGGAGGAGACAGCACAGGCTCTGCACATGGAACAGTGAGAAACCACTGGTGCTAATTGAAGACACGTCCTGCTTTATTTGTACTGTCCTTGTCCTTTAAACACGCTCTTGTACGTCTGCTTTGGCACTTCATGTTCTAGAACTGAAAAAAAAAAAAAGAAATCTCTACAAAAACAACACCGATTCATATCAATCAGGCGTCTCCACATCAGGAAATAAGTTAGAGCTCCGTCTACAGGCAATAAAGGGAAGAAAAACAAACCTAGCTTTTCCAACATGCTAATGCAGGCTCACCCCATAGAACTATAATAAAACCTGGAAGATGAATCCAAAATGGTGCCCTGTTTATCCCTATGGAGTGAGCTCATTGGTGCATGACCCCAAAAAAGTTCTTTACTTCCGCATTTACTTCCTGATACGGAGGCGGCCATCTTTGTTTTAGGGCGCCACGTGACGACAATCCCCCATGATGCTTTGAGTGACGTGAGCGACCAGCAGCTTGCACGTTTTTGTGTTAACGTTAGCTTGTGTGATTGTAATTGTGTTCTTCATGTTAGACACACGTGAAAGCGTCTGAAATGAAATAAAATACAACTTACAGGTATCTCTAGTCAAGCCTTTTCCACGAACTTCTGTTTGTATCGTCCGACGCTCGTTCACGTGACTCGCACATGTTTGTGTGACGTCACTTCATATAAAAACGGTAATTTCGGTGATTTTAGAAACGGTAGAAAAGAACATTTCCTTCTATTTTATTTAAATACCGATAATAATTCAGTACTGTCTGCAATTATAATGTGCTATTTAAGAAAAAGGCTGGTTCCAAGAGGCTGCAGTACCTCGCACGGCCACTAATCAATCTGGGACCACAGACAGAGGGGGCGTACCTTATCCAGTTCATTTAATACATCCATGGCTCACCCTGGTAATGACGATGATGATGATGACTTCAAACAATGCAGAAGGACGGACTAAACAGGATTCATCAAACAAGTGTGCTGAAGCTAAATACAACACCAGCTACATGATGAAAAAAGTAAAGACTCAAATAAGTCATATTTCATAAAATATGCCCTTCAATGCATTTATTAGTATTAAAGGTGCACCACATAACTGGTGGTGATGTAGAATGTTCTACAATCTGGCCTCTCCACAAACCTGTGGCCTCATTTATAACAGATTGCGTAGAGTTTGTTGCTGAGAAAGTGCGTAGCTGAAGTTGCCAGCTAAGGGAGAGAGCGAGTGAAGCGTGGGTTTGCTTTCTCATTCACTGTTTAGCCGCTGTGCGTCGTCGTTTCCCCGGGTCTCCAGATTTTGGGTAGAGCTTACAGGAGGGTCTGTGCAGAAAGAAGCAAAATCCTGCGCCTAGTGAAGTTTTATAGACACCACGGATGGCACAGAGGGCGGGCCACCCACTGCGTAGTGCGTAAGGAAGCTTTATTCACCTTATTCCAGAAGTTGTCGTACGCGCCGCCGTCTTGTTTCTGTTGTATTAGTTTACATGGAGCAGACGAGCTCAACAGAAAATAAGTTCTACATGGACTAAAAAGACGTTTTCAGACTGACCAGGAAATCGGTGCGTTGTTGACTTGTTGTTGCTCGTGTTCATTAAACATTTCACACAAATCAATCTACTTTATGTAACATTTTAGCGGCGAGACTTTTCCCTCGTTCGTCATTAGCTTTAACGGAGTTCTCGTCAAACGAAAGTGCGTTTACAACAAAAGTGCAAAAAACAGCAAAAATGGGCGGGGCAGAATAAGGTCAATAAAGGCCCCTGATCTGTAACTGTAACTTGGCCTGGTGCCCCCTGCTGGTCGAACACAGACAGCGGCAGAGCAAAGACTGTGGATCAGTGTTTCAGTCCAGCTCACATAAGAGCAGCTCGTATGGTCACAGCTGCACAAGAGAGACCACGCTGTCACTGACTCACTTTATATAGAAAAGACAAAGGTCTGTGGACGGCTGCCATGTTCCAGTCACAGGGTTTATGCAGGTTTCAGCAAATCAAATGGAATGCTTTTTAATGCCACATCAAGATCTTTAAAGCTATAATCAACGTCAAAACAAGACATTTACACTTCTATCAACGTCAAAACTACTGTCTTGTAACCATTCCATTGGGCAGCACAATAGTATACTTTATAATATTTAAAAAGCTAATTTACATTCAATTGAGACCATGCACATGTATGTGTTGAACCCTTTTACTTTTAAGATGAACTGATCTAAGCTTTGAACATCTAGATGCAAGAAATCCAGGACATCTGACATTCAATATATATTAAGTTAAATATTATTAAAAACTACTGTCCTGGACACACTTGACTGATGCAGAGGAGAAACAGACTGTGATAATTATTTGCTTTTATTTTTTTACATTTATATTTATTGTTCTGATGTGTATATCTTTTTTGTCAAACAGGTTTTTAGATTTGATGCCTGAGGGGATTGAATTTAATGCTTTTCAACGTCTTATTTTTGCCAAAATCCATTTAATGACTTTTAACGCGTTTTAATGCCCCGCGGAAACCCTGAGTGCACCTGAATAATCCAGCTTCATGGCCCTCCACCTCCTCCTCCACAGAGCTCCAAAGGAGGTCTGAGCTACTCTCATTACTTTTAATGATTTGGAATTATTGTGGGCTCCGCGCTGCAGCTGCTTTGTCTGAGCACAGACTGGCACACCGTCCACCATTCCATATTAAATGCAGAGGACACGCTTCTTTGTGAACCATACAGTCCTCCATAACCCGAGGTACCGACGCTCCTGTCCTACCACCAGTTTGTGTTAAATATGTGGTGACAGCTTCCACAAAAGCACAGGTCAGACAGGTGTAACATCCTCTGTGACACTCTCAGCAGATAGTGACCTCTTAACGCTCCACTTAAACTCTGAGAGGCCCAGCAGCGCCACATTAAACATTCATCATTCTGAGTATAAAGATATATGAATCCACACTGGAAGAAATCTGTTATTAACAGAGTCCTAATCCTTCAGGAGAGCAGACCTGCTCATTGGGACGGCTCCTCCTCAAATGTCTGGAGCAGAGGTTCTGTAAGAAAATAGTAAGTGAATGAGAGTAGAATGACTTCATAATAAATACATTTTATGTTAAGAAAATTTCAAAAACAGAACTGAGTGGGGTCCGTGTACAAAGTATAATTCATTTTCCATTTTCATTCTTCATCTAGGAGAAACGCACTGCTGAATGTAATTTGAAGAGGATGTTTTGTTGGTAAAAGTGATGATTAGAAGATGTTGTCCAAATAAATTGTGATCAAGCGGCTTAATTCATGAATCCATTGGAACGAACGCTAATGGATGGTGTCGACCCGGGCCCCACATTTACAATCACAACAGCTCACACGTGTGCTCTGCCTCATCCAGGCCTCTGGGTTCAATCAGACTGATGAGCATTCAGGAGAAACATGGATATAGTGTTTAAAACAAAATATTAACTTTATTTAAAGTGCCTCTGACAGGTTGAACTACTCATTTCACAAAAATGCAGTGTAGATAAATATATTTTAAATTTAGCTAAAATACATCACACATTTATCCCAGTTTAGCCATTTTTTAGGTTTTTTGTTTTACTTCCTGGTCATAAATGATGACATCACACTAGGAAATTACCATAGCAACCACACTGTACTCTGGGCCAAATTCATCTAATGTCACAGATTTATTTTTATTTTACTAATAAAAATTCATGTGGGCACTTTTTGTTGTTGAATGAATGTATAAAGGGTCAAAAAAAGTAGTTTGTGTAAATTTTGCTCAAACTTAGTCTCCCTAGTGTGACGTCACCAATATGTTTACTTCCTGTAACTTTCAGCAGATTTTTCAACTTTTCTCCACAAACTGTTACTTGATTGATGTCAAACTATCATTTATATTTACAACAGGTATTAATACACTGAATAAAGACAAAATTAGAAAATTGTGAAAACCTGTCATACGCACTTTAAGCAGGGTCCTTGAAGCCACGCCCACATCGTCCCATGTTGACACAACGCCCCAAACTGATCCGTAACACCGGCCAAGGTTTGGTTCTGTCCGGCCTGCTCTGTCGTGAGTCCGTGTGGCTTTACGGGACTGAAACTGGTGCGTGAAGCCCGTCTGCGCAGGCTCCCAGCACGTCGGGATCTCTGCTGTTAAAGTGATGCACAAAAAGCACCTCGCAATGGGACAACGGACATAAGAACTGCAGGACAAGTCTGGATGTTATGGATGTGATGCGAAAATATGTGGAAAATTCAAACGGAGTGATCTGTGAAACAAGCCGAGTGTGTTTCTGATGAGGGGCCAACGCGAGCACCGTGTTACAATTGTTGAAAGGTAAATGCAGCTGAGTAAATGTAACTGGTCTGATTTGGAGCAGGACAAACCGAGCGGAGGAGTCGCTGTTATCCCGTGATCTTGTAAGTGTGAATGATGCATGGGGGCTAATTGCAGTGTGGTGTTGTGCTGCAGCAGAGGAGCGGCTCGGAGCAGGTAACGTGCGCAGGCCGTTGTCTGTCGCGCTTCCAGCCGCCACGAGCGACCATCTGCGTCCCGGGACACAGCCGGCTGATTAATGATTGGGCTGTTTGCTGATTACAGACCGTATGTGGACATTTGCGTGTTTGTGATTTACTCTGGATGCTGTTTACGCCATCAGCTTAAACATTTAGTGGAGATCGGCGATAAAGTGGAGCAAAAAGGTCATTTGAAGATATCGACTGGTTTTGTGGAGAATCAATATTTTTTAAACGATAAAAAGATTCTTTAATATCATTTGTACCAACGTTAAACTCCCCCAGTCGTCTCAGAAAACATCACGGCACATGCTTTATGCCAGATTTAGTTTTTTCTATTCAGTAAACTGTGTAGCTTTTCTGTTCCACAGTTTGGCATTAAACATATCTATCTCCATGGATACGCCACTAGGCCAAGTTACAGGTCAGATCTGTGGAGTGGTGTCACATTCACTGCAAGAGGCTTTTTAATGTGTTTAAGACAGTAACATAATTAGCATAATGGAAGATGGATATGTTTAATGCCACACTGTGGAACATTCCAACAGGGTTAAAGTAAAGAAAAAAACAGTGTGTAAAAGACACAAGAAAAAAAGAAAATACGGAGAAAACATAAAACTGATTAAAAATATAATAATAGAGGGCACTTATGGGAAAAACAAAAAATTGTTTTCAAAATCAAGGTTGGCAGTGTTACTGATATTTCAGAAAATTCTTCGAGTGATATAATAAATTGTTCACGTTCTTAACTTTTACTCCTCAGAAAATTTTGACTTTTACTTAAAGGACTCACAAGATGCAAATGAGACCTTCTGATCTTTTAACCAAGTTATAACATTGTTCCCTCATCAAAACACAGAAGAGTGTTCGAGATCCAGTGCTCCCGAGTCAGAACCCCTTCATGTAAGAGCAGCAGATAGAAAAAACGGGTTAATTCCTCAGTCCATTAAATGAATGAATAACTTGAAGCTGACAGCAGTGAGTCGAGCCTGAGTGACTTGTGCATTGTTTACGTCATATGTTCTAAATATGTTTGTTTGTGTCATGTCTGTGTGTGTTTATGCTGCGGTCCCTGTCTCCAAGACATATTCCTCCACACGGAGACAAATAAACCTGAACCTGAACCTGAACTTGAACTTGAACCTGAACCTGAACCTGAACTTGAACACACCTTTAGCTTCATTCACTCTTGTTTGATTAATCCTGTTTTGAAAGTCCTCTTCTTCTGAGCCTCAAAAACACTCTCAGTTAGTTTTGAGTTGTCATAGGTCTTATGTCCATTATCTCAATGTACGTATGTGTGTGTGAGTGTTTGTGTGTGTGAGTGTGTATGTGTGAGTGTTTGTGTGTGTGTGTGTGAGTGTGTGAGTGTTTCTGTGTGTGCGTGTGTGTGTATGAGTGTGTGTGTATGAGAGTGTGTGTGTGTGCGTGTGTGTGTGCGTGTGCGTGTGTGTGTGTGCGTGTGTGTGTGTGTGTGTGTGTACGTGAATGTTATGTGTGTTTGTGCGTGGATGTGTGCACAATACATAACGCAGAACATTTATTCTGAAAAATAGTATGCATCTTTTGTATTGTTTTTAGCCTTTAAACATGCTCTTGAGTACCTTTGATTTGCCATTTCATGTTTTGAAACAAACAAAAAGGTATTTAATTAAATAATGCATGTTTTCCTCAGAAGTTTGGAAAGACACTTACTTAATGCATCAAGCCAGTAGATGGCGCCAAGTGCTCAGCTATATTATTTCTATAAGCAAATTTACTAAAGGCAATTATCTGGCTAGCTGCAGCAATTATCAGCAGAAATGCTCAGAACGATCCTGGCTGTTTTAAGGACTTTAAACAGCGTAATATTCTCGAATAAGTGACGTAGATGATCTGAAAATACATCCAAAAATCCAGGAACTGGAGTGTTTGACGTTCAGAGGGAGAGGATGAACATTCCTCAAAACAGTGTGAATGCAACTGAATGCTACTCCAGCTATGTTTTTGATGATGGAACATTGTCAGAACATGGTTTGAAGCTCTAAAAAGTCGCAGTAGAAGAATATGTGTCCTTTAAAAAACAAACAAACAAAAAAAACTGGCATTTAAAGAGTTACATTTGACAGGCCAAATCAGTGGAGAGGCGACCCCGCTCACAGTGAGAATACAGAGCAATAAAAACACCTAAAGAAATGCAAGATATATAAGTTTAATGTCAAGACTGGGAAACATTCCAGGCAAAGTAAATAGACTCTGCAGAAATGTCAAAACATGAAACAAACATTACATAAAAAACTTGCCATTTCTGATTAAGATCCTGGCTCCAGACGTGGATTATGATGTCCCTGAGCGCTGAGCTAAAGACATCCCCTAATCTCATTTTGTTTATTATATTAACATGAAGGACCTTGGCAGTTACATGCTCACTGAGTGCTCAGATGACATTTTAATAAGTCGTACAAACATAATTCATTTATGTCAAAAGTTAAGTGAGGACACATTTGAATGAAGCCTGGGTGAGTGGAACTTGAACCGACACAAGACTCACCTCATAGAAAGTGAGTATACAAATGCCAGCAGAGGGCGCAAGGAAGCTCTGAGGTCTAAAGCAGTTTTGAAAGTATCAGTTATTGGCCCGGGTCAAACCAGGTCAGGAGAAGTTGGATGAAGAAAGAAAATTAAAAACAGCCTTTGCAAACATAATTAACAAGATGCATTTTTCTTCTAATGACAATGAAAATACCACAACTGTCAAAACTTCACTGAAAGGTCAAACAAACAAAACAGATTTCATGGTTTAGCAGAAATAATGAGCTCTTTAAGTAAAATGTGACGGCATGGTATTTCAAAAACTATACAAGAAAACATCTCAATGATCATAAAACCATACCATTCATCCAATGGAGCGAGGTGACCCTGGCGGGCTCTGCTGGTGATGAAGAGGAGGAGATGAGGAGGCTGAGGAGGCTGAAATGACAGGATGGAGGATGTATTTCTTGAGAGGTGATTACTTCTGAGGTAAAAGCTGTAACTGGCTGACAGTAACAGAGATCAAATGTGCACATTTCAAACATTTGCATCAGAAAAGTGCAAGTTTTGTCAAAGGGTTCAAGCACATAACTGACACGAGCAGCTGTCAGTTCACCACTAATCCTGCAGAGGGCGCATCATCCTATCTAATCCTACTTTTTGTAGAGCACTTTAAAACAACAAAGTGGACCAAAGTGATGGACACACAAATGACATTGTAGAATGACAGAACAGCACCTCGCACTGTTTCCTTTGGCTTTGCTGGAGCCTCGTCTCGACTGGTCCCGGTTCACTTTAGAACGCTTTAGAATAGTTCTTTCATTTGCAGTCTGTGTTTCCATGCTCAGGGCCTGACTCTGCAGAGCCCTGATATGTGAGCAGCAGATGTCACTCAAACATCATGTCTTAATAAATCAGATCTAAATCGTACCTGAATTTAGGCCAGTGCACACTGGGACGCTTTGCCACGCATATTAGGCACCTCCATTGTTTTGTATGAGTGTACACACACCAGGCCAGCCTGTGGCGACGCCCAACCCCGTGGCACGATTGGAACTTGTTGAATAGGGCCGCCACGCTGAGGCTGAAAACACATGCTTTTTGCACTTCTCTGGGGATCACAGACCTCTGCTCTGTGACCGACAGAAATACTGCTAAAAACTTTGAGCAAAAGGACGAGAGCTGCAGCAGCCGTAGAGAGAGTAAAGGCTTGTCTTCTGTGCTTCTCCTGCAGAAAACTCTCATCTCTCACTAAACTCAAGAATAACCTGCTCAAACCCCAGCTCACACAGCCTCTGTCATATTGTAATCTGCACATTTTACTTATATTCAAAATGTCTCACAAAACAAAGAGTTGCTTTTTTAAGAGTTCAGTGTGGAAGCGTGTGCTTGAGGCGGCCAGATGGCTTTGGCGTGTTTTGGCCTTTATACTTTTTAATCATGAGGGCAATCTCAGCGATTCACAAAAATACGTTTAGTGAGTCCAAGTTTGTGGCTAAAGCTAGAGTAAACAGGAAAAGACTTCCGGTTTCTTTTTCAACATTTCTTTCCCTTCTCTGCAAAGACTCTACACCTTCTCATTATGTAATGCATTGGGCTTTGGATAATGTTATGAGTGTCATCTGTCGATAAACAGGAAACAGCTCAAATCAAATCAAATCAATTTATTTTTATAATGCCCAAAATCACAACAACAGTTGCCTCGATGGGCCACAGGTAAAAGCAGTTCAGATAACTGTCCCAGAATGCCCCTGTCCTTTGACCCTCCTTCGCGGCGAGGAAAAACTACAAAAACTACAACAAAAAAAAAAGTAGAAACCTCGGGGAGAACCACAGTGAAGGAGAGATCCTACTCCCACGGACGGACAGGCTGCAGATGAACTAGGACTGACATCCACTTGGACTGTGGAGCCAGAACCACTCAAGAGGGAGGTGGCTTTAAAGAGTTCCTCCAGGCGGACGAGGAGCAGTCCACCCAGTGTAGAGAGAGCTCCTCCAGCATTGGAATGGTTCATCTGAAGTAGATGGAGTTCGTCCAGGCAGACGAGGTATGGCTAATCCAGCTGTCCAGGCGGGTGGCGCATAGCTGATGCTAATGTGCACCAGCTTTGTTTTGCTAAGCATGTGGGCGCACCATAAAAGTTAACATGGCCAGTTTATCGCAAGATTAAGTCAGCGTTTCATGTGAAGTTCTTCTTTTCAGTTTAGATCTGCATTTTGTCGTGCGGTTTTTATGTTTTTTTTTTGGCCCGTATACTTTTTTGGACAAGACAGTGCAGCGTGAAATGGGCAGGGGAAGGATGTGTACTCAGAAGCCATGTTATGATAGTTAAAGGTCCCATATTCTGCTATTTTGCCCTTTACACAGTCTATTCTAAGGGCTTTGTTGATACATTTTTGCGTTGTGCAATATTCATAACATAACAGTTTCCAAAAAACAAAGCTCACTCTGAGATCCGACCCCCCCGAAAAGAGAGCAGCCTGCCTCCCCCGCCCAACCCGCGACGAAGCCTGGAGCGGAGATAGTGCATGCGCCGTGTGCTCCGGTAAACAGCGATACACAAACACTGAATAAACCTTTTATCCGTCCTGACGGTGCGTCGTGCTGAGTCCTACGTCCTGGATCTGACCTGGAGTTTGACGTGCTCCAGGGCCTCGACGACGGACGTTGCCGTTTGGTAAATAACAAGCTAACTCTTCGATCTGTCGTATCCATCGTGTAATTACTGTGTAGCATTAGCATTAGCTGTTTTTATTCTTGCGGCTGCGCGCTTCCTGGAGGCGTGGCTTGAGCGCCGCGTCATCCATGGGAAGCCGCGTCATCTTAGTGAGGAGCCCCCGTCTGCTGCTCAGCCGAGGGGGAAGGAAAAGGCAAGGCAAGTTTATTTGTAGAGCACAATTCGTACACAGGGCAATTCAAAGTGCTTTACATAAACAGGAAAAGTTGCATTAAAATCACAAAACACAAAAAGACACACATAATCATTTTAAAATCATCATGCAGATAGATCTTTCAGTCGTATGCACGTCTAAAGAGAACTGTTTTTAGCCTGGATTTAAACATTGTCAGAGTGGAGGCCTGTCTCACATCTTCTGGGAGACTGTTCCAGATTTTAGCTGCAAAAAACTGAAATGCTGATTCCCCATGTTTAGTCCTGACTCTAGGCACCTGCAGGAGGCCGGTCCCTGAGGTCCTCAGATTGCGAGATGGTTCATATGGCACTAACATGTCAGAGATGTACTTTGGTGCTTGGCCGTGGAGAGACTTGAACACAAGCAGAGCTGCTTTAAAGTCAATTCTCTGAGCCACAGGAAGCCAGTGCAGAGACCTGAGCACAGGACTAATGTGATCGTACTTCCTGGTTCTTGTCAGGACCCGAGCAGCAGCATTCTGGATGTACTGCAGCTGTTTTACAGCTCGTTTGGAGAGGCCAGTGAGCAGGCCGTTGCAGTAGTCTAACCTACTGGAGACAAATGCATGGATAAGTCTCTCCAAGTCTGGTTTAGACACTATACCTTTAATTTTGGCAATGTTTTTTAGGTGGTAAAAGGCTGTTGATGTTATTGATTTGATGTGGCTGTTAAAGTTCAGGTCTGAGTCCATTATTACCCCCAGATTTCTAACTTGATTTGTCGGTTTTAGAGCGAGAGACTGGAGGTGACTGCTGACACTTTCTCTCTGTTTCTGCGGCCCAAAGACGATGATTTCAGTCTTGTCTGAGTTTAGCTGAAGAAAATTGTTTTGCATCCACAAGCTGATCTGTTGGATGCATTGACAGAGTGAATCCACTGGTCCATATTCACCTGCCGTCAGTGAGACATAGATCTGAGTGTCATCTGCGTAGTTGTGATAAGACACATTTGTGCTGAGTATTAACTGGCCTAAGGGCAGCATATAGAGGTTGAACAGAAGGGGTCCCAGGATTGACCCTTGGGGCACCCCACAGGTCAAGCTCACGTGGTCTGAGACACAGTTACCAATCTCAACAAAGTACTCTCTGTCCTCAAGGTAGGACTTCAACCAATTTAGGGCAGTGCCAGTGATGCCCACCCAGTCCTCTAGTCTCTGTAGGTTGTTGAAAAGACAATTCTCTAGTGAAAGCCTGAGGGAATCAATCAAAAAACCACTTTGGGCACAACATACGAGGCCCAAATAGCACTGTAGGAAGGTTAAAACCTCTGAAAAGTCGATTTTGCATGTTATGGGACCTTTAAGGTTAAGTTACACCATGCTTCACGATGTGCTTTGAAAATAAGGCGATAGAAATGCAGATAAAGCACATGTCTTCCTGGTTGGGCTGGAATTCAAAAAGTAAAGAAAAGTCTAAACCTCACGCTTCCACTGACGATAAAGAAATGATGAATACTTCTCGGTCAAAATGATACAAACAAAAGCTTTAGTCCTGGAAGCCGTGCATGCGAGGACGGACAGGAGAGATGACCTTTTCAAAGCAGCATCATTTGATAAACCCTGACAGCCTTTTAGAGCCTCCTTACCCACCCGCCTGCTCTGCAAGATTATAGACCCTCCTCCATATCCCCATCATTGTCCCCCGGCATGCAGGGGAGCGACAAACAACAGATCAATATTTCAGGACGTGCGGCGCGCTCACGTCGAGGGAGCTGAGGAGAAAAGTGTCTGATCCAGGCTGGAGCGCCGTGGATCTTCTGAAGGTGAAGCTGGAGACGCCAAAGGATAGAGTACAGACAGGAAGTGAGCTAGACCCGTAGACGTTTACAAAGGATGTTCAAGGACATCGTGGCAAAACAATACATGAATATTCTCAGGGTTTTTCAGCAGTGGCAAAGGCTGTACTCAAAGTGAAATTGCACTCAAGTAAACGTAAGAAAGCATGAAAAATACTACTCAGAGTTACTTTTAAAGGACACGTATTCTGCGACTGTGACTTTTTGGAACTTTTAACCATGTTCTAACAATGTTCCGTCATCAAAAACATACCTGGATTCAGATACGGTGATAAAAATCGAATCGTGAGCTCGTCCCTGTGACAATCTGCTATTTTTGTGAAATGGTGGTATCGTCATTCACCATTTCTCTGCGTTCAAACACACTTTTCTCCTGTTGTTTAGCCTCTTTAAGCCTCTGAGCAGATGACTTTATTTACCTCTTATAGGCCAGAGCTGTAAAATTCAACAAAATCAACACAAAAACAATTTTAATGGGTGCAATTAGCAAATCACAAAGGCTAATTTCTTCAACAACAAAATGTCATGCTTTGATTTGAATAAAACTTCAAACAACAATCATGACTCAAACTGCACCAAAATGCGACTAAAAGCGATAACAACGCAACTATAAAAGTCAAAGACGTGACCGAAAGTGACCAAGACCCGTTTAAATATGACAAACACAACTGAACGTGACAAAAACAAGACTAAAAAATGTTGTTTAAAATGTGAATTTGAACAGAATCCTACTATTAAAACATAAATCACAATCTAATCACAATCATGATCTGGCCGTAAGAAAATCATCAATCATCAATCCATATCGCCCAGCCCTAAGTTGCATTTAGCTCCATTCACGCCATTTTGAGCAATGTTGATTAGAAAAGACTCTCTCTCTGATCGTCAAAAAAACTTCCCATTGAACCCGCTGACGTTAATCCTGATTTTCTACGTCACTTATCAGAGAATATTCTACTGTTTTAAATCCTTAAATCATCACCAGTCTCGTTCTGAGCATTTCTGCCTCTAAACATGATAATTGTAACTGTTAGCCTGACCACAGCATCTCTTAAAGTGACAACACAACCAAATTGTGTGAGTGCTAGGCACCATCTACTGACTGCATACACTAGTGAGTGTCATTGCAGACAGCAGAGAAACTTGTTTATTTAGTCCATAATAAACTTCTTTTTTTGTTACAAATCATGAGATGGCAAATTTATGGTACTCAGGAGCATGGTTAAAGGAAACATATTCTGCAGTTTTCCTATTGCTATTAGCCTTTAAACATGCTCCTGAGTGCCTTAAATTTGCCAGCTCATATGTAAAAAAAAAAAAAGTTTCTTTCTCTTTCTCTTCTTCTATCTCTGACCTGTGTTATCAGTCACTTTGAAATGACACTTACTGAGTGCATCCTGCCGGCAGATGGCACCAGCGCTATATACAATCTAGTGAAGTTAGCGCTGAAAAAACGTCATTGGGCAGATTTGTTGCAGCAGTTACTGTGTTTAGAGTTTAGTGATGATTTAAGGACTTAAAACAGCAGCGCACTCTCTGATAAGTGACGTATGAAGTCTGAAAATATGTACAAAAATCCCGGAAGTTCAGCAGGAAGTGTGTTTGACGCTCGGAGGGGGAGGATTTTCTTATAAACATTCCTCAAAGCAGCGTGAATGCAACTGCATGCTACTTCAGGTGTGTTTTTGATGAAGAACATTGTTAGAACAGAATATAGCAGAACATGTGTCCTTTAAAGGCTAATAACAATATGAAATTGCATAATATTTTTCATTTGAATGTAATTGTACATGCCTTCTGGATCACCTTTTTAAAAAATAAACCAAATCAGTCACTCTGTGTAAAACTGAATTATGTCATTTTAAACTACAATCTACATATTCTTTGACAGTATGTGATTGTGACTTGGACAGCACTCAATAACTTCTATGATTCTTCTATTCAAATGTAATAAGTCTAAGTCCACTCAATAGAGCTCATGCACCATGTGACTGAATGTACTGAGGGTGCCATTACTACAGGGAAGAAACAGCGGTAATGAACGTCCTAGAGTTTATTTTTGTCATTGAATGAAGACGTAAATAACAATACAGCTTAAAAACCAATCATATGAAACATTAGCAACAGTTTAGTGGCACAAGTGTGGTTTGAAAAATGACCGATTGCATAGATTGCCTGCAAAATCTGGACATCTGATTCACTTCCCACCTTTAGTTTCATCAGAATGGGTCTCTGTAGACGTTTGTGAGAAATCCACTTTATTATAACGCCCTGTACACGTAAAGTTTACTGATACTGACAGTTAAGACACTACAGAACAGAACTACAGAAAAGGAAGAAATCTTACATTTAAAGATATTCATTTGAAACTTCTCCTGTAGTTTACTCACATAAATGAAAGAAAAAATATATATTACACATTTTTCATCAAGGCATGTTTTCATACAGAAATAAGGCATTTTATGTGAAAAAATGGCCAAAAAAACACATATTTGGGACATTTAAATCATATGAACGTATTAAAAACAGGGGATTTTGGATTTCTTATTTAGTTATTTAATTAGTAAACTAGACTGGACTGAAAATTGTCCTAAAAATTCAATCAATTCAATTCATTTAGAGAGCAAATTGACCAAAAAACAACAAATAAAAAAAAAAAAAAATTGTTTTGCGTCTAGTGTCTCACCTTAAAATGATGTGATCTTTATAAAATTGTGAAAAGTGTAGTACTCTAACTAATGTGAAGCTGTTGTGCCTGACAGGGACTAACTCTAACTAACTAAGTGATTTTATGAAATAGTTAATTGTGCAAACAGTGTTTTTAAGGAGCATTTGTCATAATTTTTCTCTTCAAACGACTCACTCTCTCTTAGTAATAGTAATACAATTGCCAGAAGACAATGTCATGAATATTTTGAATCGCTATAGGACGCTGGTTGAAAAGCCAAATCAACGCAAAAATACATTTGCAATTTAATTCATTTGAGGCTTGACTCGTTACAGTCCAATTAGTTGCAGAAATCCACTTCTCGTCCATCTGGAGTTTTGTAAATCCTGTAAAATTCTGTGTCTTACTTCTGCCCTCCATCCAGGTGCACAAATAATCCACAACCTCTGAAGCTGATCTAGTTTGTTAATTGCAGCCAACACTGTTCGTTTCAATGACACCATGTAGGAACTCTATTAAAAGTAAATATATTGTAAAATCGACTCAAAAATAAATAAATAATACAATTGCCCAAAAGATGTTCTGGCTTACAGTAAGTGCGTATTCTTTCCCGCTCTGATGGCACTGGCCGCCCACAGCAGCTGGAGGAGCACAGGCCTCCTGGAGCAGATCAGAGCCAGATGCAGGAACAGCTGAGAGCGCCGTCTGTCCAGTGGCCACATGAATGAATGATCAAAGCATCGGGCCTCAGTCTGCGTTTGGACTTTAGAAATGCACGATGCTTTGGTTAACGTTGTTCAGATTTACTGTAATAAATCATAAGTGTGGTAGCTTAAAGTTACAGTTGACGGTCCAGCTCCATGTGTTTCGACGACACAACATTAAAGAAGACATAGTATGCTCCTTTGGGGTACTTAGTATTAAAGGAGACCAATTATGCAAAATCAACCTTTAGGAGCTTTTAACCCTTTTATAAATGTTTGTCCTTGTCAGAGTGATTCATGCATGTCTGAGTAATTGTTCTTCTCCTGACACACTGCCCTGACAGTCTAAGCCCCTGAGATTCCTTCACAATCTTTGTGCAGTTTTATTTTCTGTGGAGTGAATGAATAATGCAGTGTAAAGTGCTTTAAGTGTCATGACAGGCGCTATAAAACATCCAAATGATTAATTTGTTGTTGAATTGTTCATTGCTAACAGTAATATTGATCTAAAACAGCTCAATAATAGAAACAGGTCAATTGACTTCCTGTTCAAAACTCAACTCAGTTCAGTTTGAGCTTCATTTCATGGTAACAAGGAGCAGATTTTGAAGTGTGTTTTGAATCTTTTTATTAGCTAATTCCCCCTGGCTGTAAGACAAAAAAAAAAAAAAACATTTTAACTTAACTTGTAAAAATCCAGTCAGCTAACCACATATTTACATGTGCATTTAGTTTTGAAGTGAACTGCATGTTGCACAATGACTCTCCACAGACGACTGTAACAGTTTGATGGCGACAGGAGAATGATCTCCTGTGTCTCTCAGCTCAGTAATATTGTAATATATTGTAATATATTAATAACCGTAATGGTTCTCTAATTCTAAAACACACCTTAAAAGACCTTATTATAACAAATAAGTGACATTATCTAATGATCTAAGTGCAAAGAAAAAGAATCAATTATGCACGTGATCTGTAAACATTGTCTTTTTAGAAGCCTTCAGTCACCATGTTAAACATTTGATTGGTTTAAAAAGTATGTTTAAAGTCTTCATTATTGAAATAATCGTTAGACTAGTCGAATACTAAAATACTGTAATTAACTGTAATGTTATGAATATAATGTTACTGACAGCCCTAATTTGAAAGGAAATAATGTAAACTGAAGCCTTTGAGATTTGCTCATTGCGTTTATTGAAATTGCGATTTTGATTTGATTGTGATTAATCTTGCAAGTCTAGGGTCTTATTATTATTACAAATCATTACATGCTAAAGTAGCCTACAGCCTGTATTTGCATATATAGCCTGTGTTAGCATATACTATAGCCTGTGTTAGCATATATAGCCTGTGTTAGCATATACTATAGCCTGTGTTAGCATATACTATAGCCTGTGTTAGCATATATAGCCTGTGTTAGCATATACTATAGCCTGTGTTAGCATATATAGCCTGTGTTAGCATATACTATAGCATGTGTTAGCATATATAGCCTGTGTTAGCATATACCATAGCTTGTGTTAGCATATATAGCCTGTGTTAGCATATACCATAGCTTGTGTTAGCATATATAGCTTGTGTTTACATATATAGCTTGTGTTAGCATATATAGCCTGTGTTAGCATATACCATAGCTTGTGTTAGCATATATAGCTTGTGTTTACATATATAGCTTGTGTTAGCATATACTATTGCCTGTGTTTGCATATACAGCCTGTGTTAGCATATATATACCCTGTGTTAGCATATACTACAGCCTGTGTTAGCATATTCTACAGCTTGTGTTAGCATATATAGCTTGTGTTTACATATATAGCTTGTGTTAGCATATATAGCCTGTGTTAGCATATACTATAGCCTGTGTTAGCATATATAGCTTGTGTTAGCATATATAGCCTGTGTTAGCATATACCATAGCTTGTGTTAGCATATATAGCTTGTGTTTACATATATAGCCTGTGTTAGCATATACCATAGCTTGTGTTAGCATATATAGCTTGTGTTTACATATATAGCATGTGTTAGCATATACTATTGCATGTGTTTGCATATATAGCCTGTGTTAGCATATACCATAGCTTGTGTTAGCATATATAGCTTGTGTTTACATATATAGCCTGTGTTAGCATATACCATAGCTTGTGTTAGCATATATAGCTTGTGTTTACATATATAGCCTGTGTTAGCATATACCATAGCTTGTGTTAGCATATATAGCTTGTGTTTACATATATAGCTTGTGTTAGCATATACTATTGCCTGTGTTTGCATATATAGCCTGTGTTAGCATATACCATAGCTTGTGTTAGCATATATAGCTTGTGTTAGCATATATAGCCTGTGTTAGCATATACTATAGCCTGTGTTAGCATATATAGCCTGTGTTAGCATATATAGCCTGTGTTAGCATATACCATAGCTTGTGTTAGCATATATAGCCTGTGTTAGCATATACCATAGCTTGTGTTAGCATATATAGCTTGTGTTTTCATATATAGCCTGTGTTAGCATATACCATAGCTTGTGTTATATATATCTTGTGTTTACATATATAGGTTGTTTTATAATATACTATTGCTTGTGTTTTCATATATAGCCTGTGTTAGCATATACCATAGCTTGTGTTAGCATATATAGCTTGTGTTTACATATATAGCCTGTGTTAGCATATACCATAGCTTGTGTTAGCATATATAGCTTGTGTTTACATATATAGCCTGTGTTAGCATATACCATAGCTTGTGTTAGCATATATAGCTTGTGTTAGCATATATAGCTTGTGTTAGCATATACTATTGCCTGTGTTTGCATATATAGCCTGTGTTAGCATATACCATAGCTTGTGTTAGCATATATAGCTTGTGTTTACATATATAGCCTGTGTTAGCATATACCATAGCTTGTGTTAGCATATATAGCTTGTGTTTACATATAAAGCTTGTGTTAGCATATTCTATTGCCTGTGTTTGCATATATAGCCTGTGTTAGCATATACCATAGCTTGTGTTAGCATATATAGCTTGTGTTTACATATATAGCCTGTGTTAGCATATACCATAGCTTGTGTTAGCATATATAGCTTGTGTTTACATATATAGCTTGTGTTAGCATATACTATTGCCTGTGTTTGCATATATAGCCTGTGTTAGCATATACCATAGCTTGTGTTAGCATATATAGCTTGTGTTTACATATATAGCTTGTGTTAGCATATATAGCCTATATTAGCATATCCGCTATCTTCAGGTCCATTTGACCCCATCTAGATTTTTGGTTTGATTGTTTTATTTCATTGCTATGACACTTACATGGGTGGTCCAAAACATCACCTAGTGTTCAATGTATGCAATTTTTAAAAATAAAGTGTTTTTTTCTGACATGTAAATGTATATTGCTCTTTGACCAAATGTGCATTGCTCAAACGAAGAGGGCATAAGGGTTAAATAGCCTGTGTTAGCACATACTACAGCCTGTGTTAGCATTTACAGCCTGTGTTAGCATATATAGCTTATGTTAGCACATACTATAGCCCGTATTAGCATTTACAGCCTGTGTTAGCATTTACAGCCTGGGTTAGCATATACAGCCTATGCTAGCGTACTCTAACAGGTGCAGCCCATTGAGACGAGGAATATCCTTTATATTTTATCAATGTTCCATGTTGCATGTTTACAGAAATGTCAGTTTTAAAAATACATAGCTCCTTCCACCACACAGATCCATTCTCACATTGTCCAAAAACAGCATTAGCGGCTGCGGCTAGGCTAACATGATCTGACAGAGTTTACATGGAGTGCCTATAGGAAAAGCCCCGACACCTTCACGCACACAAACACACAACAGCCGGAGAGAGACGGTTTTCTGCACCACTGCCCGAACACGAGAAGTGCATACCGCAAACGGTATGCACAGGGGCGGGGGGCGCAGGTCGGCACGCAAGCCTCCCTCTCCTCTCCTCCCTCGCTCATCCCTCGCTCCGTGTTTGTCGTTTTAAATATGAAGCACTGCAACACTTCTCCATCTCACATTAGAGACGCTCAGGAGGAGGAGCAGGCACGAGCCCGAGCGGGATGGGAGTCTGGGGGACACACTTATGTTCACTGCTCAAGTCAGAGCTTCTTTTCATGAAAAAAAAAAACAAAAACAAACCACAGAATCTCAGTTCAGAATTTTGTGCGTTCATGCAAAAGAAAAAAGAAAAAACATGAATCGTCCTGTCCAACCTTCTTCTGCAGGACACGACCTGAACAACGAGCATGTTGAATGTTCTAAAAGTGAAACCCCATAGACATGAATCATGCTGGTTCTGGTGTCAGTGACGCCTCAGAGGTCAGAGGTCAGCAGCTCGTAGCAGCGTGTAGCACATTGCTGTTGTTGGTGTTGTGCCTTTTGAGACAATTGCAGCAGTTTTTGCCATTTATCCCTGTTTAAATGTCATTAATGAATCATAAAAGCATACATTTGATAAATGTTCACGATATTACAAAGTAATCCAAAGTAATGTAACTTAATTACTTTCTTGAGGCAGTAACAGAGTAATATGACTAAGAACATTTTAAAAGTACAGCAATGTGTATCTCTTACTTTTCATAGTAACAACACTGTACATTGGTTTACTCAG
The DNA here is from genome assembly GCA_019453435.1 of Rhinogobius similis. NCBI lineage: Eukaryota > Metazoa > Chordata > Actinopteri > Gobiiformes > Gobiidae > Rhinogobius > Rhinogobius similis. Next base: position 29,960,194 of record CM033638.1, on the reverse strand, counting down.
TCGTGTTTGGACTGATTCCTGCATGTTTGAGTTCATCCTGTTTTGTCCTGCAACTGAGGCTCCAGTGCTCAGAAAATCACTGTTTTCACCTCCCCCCATATCCCCACCCACAACCTGCCTAGTTGTGATTATTTAACAAATTAAGATTGATACATTTAAGGTTCTAAATAACACGTAGCCACTTTTCAAAAATGCGGGGCTTATCAGTGCTGCAGTTTCAACAGGAAGTCAATGTATCTGATTCTATTACAAAATATCAACAATGTGATTTGAACAAAATGTAAAATGATTATCTACTTTTGTTTTGTTCAAAACAAAGTACCTGAAAGAGCACAATATATCTCCAGCCTTTTGTTTTTATGACCCTCCAGATAAGGCCATGCCAGTGTTGTGTTCTTAGAGTATTTCACTGACTCTTTTAAACCTCTGCTCTACTGACCAGTGTTGGGCAAGTTACTCTGAAATTGTAATAGATTATATATCACTAGTTACAGAGCTAAACCTAATATATTTGTCTTACAATATTACTGTCTCAAAAATGTAACTGAGTTACACTCACGTTAGATTTGAGTTACTCTGGCCATTCCACACTTTTGTACTTCCCAATTTTCTTCATAATTTTGTTAATTACATAGTATTTTCCAATCATCATGGACCTGGTCGTCCAGTGCATTTATAAACCTGTCCATGTTTCATCTGGTTAAGAACATTTCAAATGAACTGTAAGTATTAGTTTGAACGTTTTGAACCTTTTGAACCCTCACCCACAGTTTGAGAACCACTAACCAAATAAAGTCATATTATAAAATGGCTTGGGGTCACTTGGTCAAATGTCCTACAAAATGTAAAATAAAAAGTAGAATGTTTTTTCTTTACCTCACTGTGGAGTAAGTGAAGTAAGGTCGCTAAAGATGAACGGATACCACTGCTGTAAACCAACTTCCACTTGCACTTGACACATTATAATGACAGAACTGGAGTTACAGGTCAGTGTTAAGGCTGTGCAGAGCCGAGTGACACATGTTATGTAGAAAAATAATATTGGACACATCTCGGTCCTTGGCTAAGACGAGTTAGGGTCAGTCTGACTGGAGGATTAGCTCTGTGTTTGCTCTTCTCGTCGCTGCACCATGAGCCACAGCACCATGTGCTTTAGTGATGAGAGAGAGTCAAGGGCTTGGACCGACACAGAGCCGTGAGGTGGACCTGTAGGACTTTTGTCCATGATCTTTTGTCCAAAGCAGAAAGGTCTAAAGGTGGACAGGGGGCGCATGTAAAAGGAGCAGAAGAGCTGAAGTGCTGAGGCGGGTTTGAATGAAGAGCTGTATTTATATGATTTATATATATTTATATATACTATTTCCATAGTGCAATATGAATACCATTAAATGATAGCACTTTGGGTCAAATGCAAGGACACATTTCATCACACGGACAATAAACCTTTACCTTTAGCTCAAAATAAAAGTTTTTCCTTCCTTTTGAATATTTTTATTAAACTAAAATGTGACTGGAACGGGAATAAGCAGTAGAAAATTAATGAATGGATGAAACTAAAATGTGTAAAAACCTTTGTCCTTACTGAGAATGGGCTTCCCTTTCTCCTGGAGGAGCCTCCTGCTGCTTGTTTCAATGGAAATGTTTTTCCTTTAATTATAATATTCCACAGTATAGTATGAAGGCTATCTGTCTTGTACAATCATGCAGGTGCCACCTGCAGAAAGTCCCATACAGTGCCTTTAATGTTCTTCATCACCATCTGATAAAAGAGAATTACCAAGAGAACCCGACTCACTTAATGTCATTTATTTATTATTCTGGGAAGATGTGTACTTCAAACCCTCGAATCGACTACTGTCTCTGCTTCAACTGAAAGGCAATTATAACAAATAAATATATCATAAATCATCACTAGAATATGTGTGTGTCTGTGTGTGCCAGCTTTAGTATTTTTATATATGATACAAGTGTGCAGTGTTTGGGCCTTCTATGTCTTCAGTGAAGAAGAGGAGCAACACCAGGAGCAGCCAGAGTCTTCAAATGAAATAAACCTCACTTTTTGGTCTTTCGTGTATTTCATAATAAATGAAACATCACCCTCCTGAATGTTCGTACAAGGACTGATCGTACTTAGTGTTTTCTCTGTGAAATGTTGAAAAATTAAAGTAGAAAACAGGTTCAAACTGTTACCTCAAAATTAAAGTTGTTTCTTCTATTTGTCTGCCATGTCTCACCTTAAAAATGAAAACGGGTCTCATCACTCTGAGCGTCATCACAGCACAGGACCCTCCCAGAGACAGTTCCACCAAAACAGGCCCCTGGTCCCACCTTTTCATAGTGACACTTTACAGGAACAAGCAGCGACTATTGACCACATGCAGGAGAAAACAGGAGGCTTCAAACATGAATGAATCTCTCAGAATACAACAAGAGAAAACGATCTAATGTGGCTATGTGCACTTTGAGGTATTGAATAAGTAACAAGAGGTGGAAATGGTAATAATCACATTTGAAGACTTAATTTGCATAAAGGTAACAGTTGAAGCTAATTCCGAAAGGTGGAAACACATAAGTGCATAAAGTCATGAAGCGACTATTAAAGCCGTGTGACTGTGGGACCACAGACCTGCACGAGAGCAGAACAGGTGAACAAACACTAAACAAGCACGTGTTTGTCCAAAAGCTCTCAGAGGAGCAGAGCCAAACAGTTACACCACACAACGGCTGAAGCTCAGGCAAGAAAAAAATAATACAATAAAACAATAACTGGCCCAGGTGCACGTATGCACCGCCCAATCTTCATTAGACGAGAAACTCAGGGATAGTTTATACAATCTTGAGACTTCTGTGTTCATTGTTCAGTGCAGCATAGAAACTGCACACGCACACGCACACGCACACACACACACACACACACACACACACACACACACACACACACACACACACACACACACACACACACACACACACACACACACACACACTACATAAAGACACATAACATCGTGGACCTGCCACTGTCAACAAACACAATCAGTACTCCGACCTGTTTGCTCAAGTTTAAGCAGCAGTTAATTGTTGTGTTTTCCAGAAGGTTACATCATATTTAAAGTGTTTCTATATAGTTTGCTGGTGGAGGGTTTGAAATATTCTGTTGTCCTGGAGATGGAGTAAAACCAAACTATGTCCAGGAAACAAACTGCAAACCACGTTAGGACAATAAAACTCCTTTAACTGGTGAAATGACACAGAGATGAGTTCAAATCATACTGTCGAATGGGAATGTGACGTCACCCATAGCGTTTGGCTCCAGCCAAATGAAGCTAATCATGGCTAGCAGTTATAGCGGCTAAAGTGGAGCCAGACTCCATATATGGAAATCCGAGTGTGTATCATGGCAACTACACGGACTAATCAGGAGTGAGGGTGTTAACGGTTTCCGCCCCTCGGTGGGAGGAGACGGCGGCATCGTGCAGCGCTAGCTGTCAATCAAACCTGTTGCTAACACGAGCGAAGACAACCCCTGGAAAAGGAAGCACCTGATTGATCAGTTATTATTGATAATAATTTGATTCATGAACAACCAACGAGAAAAAAACACCGGGATCATGTAGAGCAGTGGTCCCCAACCCCCGGGCTGCGGACCGGTACCGGTCCGTGGATCAATTTGGACCGGCCGCACAACAAATAATTAATTTATTATCAGAGTATGAGCGATAACTTATTTTGAAAAAGGAACAGATTCTCTAGTCTAGGATACATAAGAGCTTAGATTCTTGGCCAGAACCCGACCCGCAATTTGGGCCGGGTTCGGGTGCACGTTTTCCACTTTGCTGTCGCGCTGAGTCGGGCGGCCGAGGGGGCAGAGGCGCGCACGTGCGTAACATGCGCTCCATGGCGAAAGAGCGCGTGAGCAGCCAGTGCTGTGATGTTTTCCTCCTCATTCTCGAATAAAGTGGTCAAAATATGTGACGTGAGAAAAGAGTTAATGAAAGCGCGGCTGCTACACGAGCGGAGGAGAGAGAAAAAGAGAGAAAGAGCAGGAGGAGAGAGAGAGAGCCGAAAGGAGCGAGGGGGAGAGATCATGTGGGCCGACGTCAGCGGAGGAACAGGCGCGACTGGGACAGGAGGCGTCCCGTTGGTGCAGGTAGAACACTAAACACGTAGTACTTACTTATTCTGCTAATAAACCTCTGCTGGAACTTAGCTTACGTAACTCCGGTTCTACACGTGCGCGGACCCGGGTCGGGTTCGGACAGTATTCGCGTGGTCCCGGGTCGGGTTCGGACAGTATCCGCGCGGTCCCGGGTCGGTTCGGGTCAAATCTTGCAGCAAATGACTCGGGCTCGGACAGTACGCGCGCGGGCTCGACCGGGTCGGACTTGAATTTTTGGGACTGATCGATGGTTACATCTCGGTCATTTGAGCTAAAATTTAACCCACAAGCAACAAAATGAGTCAGAAACAAGACAATACCAGGAATCCTACGTGAATCCTACAGCTCTAATGAGGCAATGAAGCCTTCAAAGCTGCTTCACTTAAGAGACCAAGCACCCTGGATTAAAAGACAAGCCCCTGGACTATTTTTTAAAGAAAAAAACAGGTACACAGTGGATTCACGTTTATTATGATAAACGCCCCTCCCCTACCGGGCCGCAGTAAAATTGTCAAGCGTTGACCGGTCCACGGTGATAAAAAGGTTGGGGACCTCTGATGTAGTGTGTCAAAACAGACATTTTGTAGTTCCAGATGGTGAGTTTGACCGAAACAGATACAGAGTAAAGGGCACCAGTGTCACAAAAGAAAGTGAATGGCAGCTCAGCCTGATAGAGCCAGGACCGCCTTCATGGATACTTCCTCTTTGGAATGCGATGGCAGCAGCTCCAATAGTCCACTGTTCTATGGTCTATGTGTGGAACCTTCAGGCACAGCCACAACTATTTAATAACAAAATCAGGCAACACTTTATAACACTTACACTTTGGCCTCATTAAAGCATGAACACAACTTGATTCATAATGAACAAATAGTCTAGAAAGTACTTAATTAATGCTCTAACCCTAACTTCTAACCCTAACCCCTCAATTAAGTAGTTACTAAACCTAAATCATTCTTAGTAAACTGTTCACTATGAATTAAGTCTTTGATCATGCTTTAGGCATCAGTAAGTGTGTGGTACTAGAAAAATTATAGTGCACCGTTAACTTATAAATGAACATGTTTAAAGATAAAAGCCTTGTATAGCACATTAGATGTAGTTTGTCCATGTGCTTGTTGCCGTAGTAAGAGACATTTGTGCAGGGCTTAGTCAACTCAGAGCAGTATGAAGGCAAGTTTACAACAACAAAATGACCTTTTATAAATGTCTTGATTTTTAAAACCTCGTCCAGATTACTACCTTTGAAACAATTTTGATCAATAGACATTATTTTTAGACATCTACGACCCTCTCTTATGACTGACCTAATGTACAATGGAGCCGTGTGTCCCATTTTGTGCAGCGCTCTCTTTGCGAAAGTGTGAAAACAATATAAAGCTTTATGTCTTTCCTTTAAGCAGTTTGTCATCTTAACAAAAGACACCCGCTCATGTTTGAGTTACAGTCGCAGTGGAAACCATTATTTTTGCCTTACACTTACAATGCACTCCAGGCTTGTTGAAGCCTCTCAAAGCCTTACACTGTAGTCATTATTCACTGCACACTCTGTGGTGAGACACTGTTGTAGCCACAGCTGCCCTGGGAAATGAGGCTGACAATTCTACACCATCTACATCTACCACAGACCTTGGTCCAAGCGAGAATTGAACCTCTTAGTCGGTGGACAAGTGCTCTAACACTGAGCTACTGCCCACCAAAGGTTATTTTTGGATTTGTGATTAGGAAACAAAAGCTTGTCTGATTACTCTCTTCGTAAATGGGAATTGAATGTCCTTGTTGTGCCCAGATCCACAAACAGAGCGTGGGATCAGTGCTGCACATGATACTCAGCTTTGCCTCGATGTAGAACATTAAGGCTGTTAACAAACACTTCCAATATTACAGAGTGATACAATATACCGACACAGCAGCACATTTGCTGCCACGCCCAGGCTACATCAGCAATAGAAAAACTAGTAGGCCTTCTGTTACTGATTATTTACTTAATGTTGGCTTATTTTCTTATACACATATATAAATATCAATAAAGATCACCAGTATAAAACTTACAATTCAAAAAAGCTTTCGAAATGATTGGTTTTGAGTTAGTGCATGCTCTAAATAAAAATCTGGACACTCCACACAAAAAAACCATAGAACTATAATAAAACCTGGAAGATGAACCCAAAATGGCCGCCCTGTTTATCCCTATGGAGTGAGCTCATTGGCGCATGACCCCAAAAAAGTTTCTTACTTCCGCATTTACTTCCTGATACGGAGGCTGCCATCTTTGCTTTACTTCCTGATACGGAGGCTGACATCTTTGCTTTAGGGCGCCACGTGACGACAATCCCCCATGATGCTTTGAGTGACGTGAACGACCAGCAGCTGCACGTTTTTGTGCTAACGTTAGCTTGTGTGATTGTAATTGTATTCTTCATGTTAGATCAAACGTGAAAGAGTCTGAAATGAAATAAAATACAACTTACAGGTGTCTCTAGTCGAGCCTTTTCCACGAGCTTCTGTTTGTATCGTCCGACGCTCGTTCACGTGACTCGCACATGTTTGTGTGACGTCACTTCATATAAAAACAGTAATTTCGGTGATTTTAGAAACGGTACAAAAGAACATTTCCTTCTATTTTATTTAAATACCGATAATAATTCAGTACTGTCTGCAATTATAATGAGCAATTATAGAAAAAGGCTGGGCCCAAGAGGCTGCAGTACCTCGCACAGCCACTAGTCAATCTGGGACCACAGACAGAGGGGGCGTACCTTATCCAGTTCTTTTAATACATCCATGCAAAAAACCCACAAACCCAGGATCTTTTTACTGTGAATTCGACTGCTAACCACTCTGCCACCATATAATCGCCTAAATCAGGTTGTCTTTCACTCTTGTAATGCGCACACTGACTAGCACCACAGACACTTCCCTGAAAACGGTTTGGAGGAACAAACTCCAGCCTTCTCCGCTCCTCGATACAGAGGCATAAATTGATGAAGTTACATTAGAATGAATAAATTAGTAGGCCAACTTATAAGAGAAGGCATTTACATGTAGATGAAATTACCCAGCTGACATAGAGGCTCATTACGGCGCTGCGGCTGCCTCTCCAGACGTCATCAAATCTGCATCCAACTCATTCAGCCGTCTGAAAACAACAGTGTCCCGGCCGCTGATGGATGAGCGGCGAGGCAGAGGCATTACGCGGGCCGGGACGAGCGCTCTGCTGAAGGGAAGATAAATGTGGGCGGGAAGAGGCCAAATTGAGAGAAAATTGTACAAGCACAAAGAGTACAATTCAATGCCCCTGTACAACCTGACCTTTGGTGTCAGAATGTAATGGAGCGAAAGCAAGAAATCGCACCTCAAAGACTTCTGTTCTTTTAGAGAACAGTTTTGTGATAGTTAGAGGTTTTGAAATAAGTTAGAGAGTAGTTTTATCAAACCTTTATAAGCACTTGACGGAAAAAGTAACTGGCGTTTTACAATTTTTGCAAGTTTTATCTTCTCCTGTGACTAATGGGCTCCACACACAGGGAGCCACTTCTCTGCTTCGTCACACTCGAAAGTTGAAAAGTGTTCAACTACAGCCAATCAGTCAGAGTTTCTTTGATGGAGCAATGAGCAGGAGAACTTAATCCAATCCACTATCAGTTTGAAGGAAAAATAATTCTCACCACGACCGATTTTCCTCATCCTTTTTTAAATTGAAACTTCTACGCTTACCTTTTTGATTCAGACAGAGCGGTTAATTTAATTTAACATTACAAACCCCCCCTGCAGACACCATGACTCAACACTTCAGGATCGTTTGACTGAAACTGACTTGAGACAGTGACGCTTTACACTTGATTTATTAAATATACTTGTAGCAATGTCATAATTTCACAATGGCTTTGCGTCCAGAGAGTCTTGGCCCACTTTACAGTCACTTTAACTGTTTCACCTCCCTAATGACGCTGAGTTCAGAGAGTCCTTTACTTCACGGGACACAACCAGCAACACCACAATTTGGTTCAAAGAAACAGGGGACGCTACATTGCATTACAGTTCAGAACAAAACTAAACACATGAAGACAGGGGCACATTAATAAGCATTTGTGACACACAGAGGTGACTTCATGGTGGAACACAACCCAAACACGCCCAGAGCCAAGCAACGGATGCTAAAAATACAAAAATGAAGCCTCACCCCAGTCGTTACTGAGCCAACAGGACAAAGGCACTTACCCCACGATGCCGCACACTCTCCACAATTCTCCAGTAACTGAACTTGCAACAGTTTATTTTAGTTTAGTCTTTATTTGTCAGGGACCATGTACAAATGCATTAATCTTATAAAAGAAAAGATGATCTGCATCAGATTTAGCTCCTGCTACGTTCCCTCTGCAGTCCCTGGGAAGGGGACATTTATAAAAAGTTACACAATTCATACTATGAATAAATATAAAGTGATACTATTAAACATTAGGAACATTAGGAACAGCCATTAGAATATTTCATAAAAGTTATACAAATATTAAAAATTCTATATACAATGTAATAGTATATGATTAGAAATACAATTTAACTTGACTAATGTTGACAACGTTGATTATGGAAAATCTGCTTTTTTAAAGTTTCGAATGTAATTCTGAATGTCTACGGACAATTTCAGACTGTCCAGGAGTTGACTGCACCGTCTGATTGTAACAAATGACAAGGCCAACTTTTTGGGACGGTGCGGTTTCTGTTCTCAGTGGAGCAGGTGGAGTGGGTGTTTTGTTTTCAAAGGAGGAGGTGCAACATTATTAATAATTTTGAATAAGGTTCTTAGATTTGAAAATAAAATAAAATTGTCGAAACTGAGCATTTTGTATTTGCTGAGTGTTTTGTATTTACTGAGTGTTTTGTATTTACTGAGTGTTTTTTTTGTCGAGTGCCTTCAGTGCTTGGTCACAGAGAGATCTGAGGGGTTTTAGTGTGGTTTCATTGGCCTGAGAACAACAGGATATTGGTCTTAGTGCACCTGATCACGGTCCACATAAGGCAGGCATGTCCAAACTCAGGCCTGGGGGCCAAATGCGGCCCTCAGACCAATTTTACTTGGCCCTTAGTCTTCCTGGTGAACTGGCCCACATTGTCCTGATAAGTACTATTTACAGCACATTTCAGATTTTCTACAATTCCAACCTAAATAACTAACATTTTGGTGCAATACAGACCTGATATTAAGACACTGAGACTGAATGTGGTGGTGCTTAAAACAGCAGGGAGGGACGAGCATTTGTCAAGCACAGTCAACTGCCTGCTTTCAATTTGTGCAAACTCCTTATGACACTTTATACTTTTCTCCCCTGAGATACATTAAAATACAGAAAATACCCACAATCTTCCCCTGAAGAATAGTCGCTGGTCGCTGCAGTTCATTGCAGCCTGGTCGCTGTCATTGGTCACCCATCAGGATCAAGATTCTGTTGTCGACTGTTGGAGTTAGCATTCACACATTCACAAATGTACCCTGATAGCACCAATCCTGCTCCATGTTTGATGGACCCTTGGCTCTTTTGTTTACTTTATCAATTATTTCAGCTGATTTACACACATTTGATGGGTTTCTTTTACCTGCACTGGTAAAACGGCTTCATTTGCAGTCCAACTTGTCCAGAACTGTATCCCAGGTCCTGTTACAGTCCTGTGGGTGTGTTTCTGTTGCCTGGCCAGCTGAGAATGCACTCTGTAGATAATGTTGAAATGAGAGAAATTTGATTTTCAAGAAACAAACCTGATTGCACAGCTCTGTCTGAGTTTGGCTTGAGACGCAGAGGAGGAGGGGGTGACCAGACTGACATCTTCTGTATAAAATATTCAGAGAGAGTCAGCATTTCTCAGTTCTCAGCTTCCTCCTTAATCTAGTGTATGTGGTTATTTTCTTGTATTATTCTGACATGTCAAGACTTACTGGATACAAACACCAATCTGCTGCCCATGTGTTTTATCTTCCATTTGCAGCTTATGTCAGAGGATGACAAATGTAAGAATATTCCATTTGAGTCAGCGCTGTTAAATGACATGAACCATGTAGTCATTATGAGTTTTGTGGCTCCTGGCTCTTTGCTGCGTCACATGACCAGCCTCTCTGCCTATGTCCAGTTTGCTTTTAACCCACAAATGTTGCTTCAGATTAGGGTCAGTGTTCAGGACGGCTTCTTCCAAATGTTATCTCAGCCTGCCTCAAGTCACCTCCAGGCTGCTCTGAGGAATGACATAATGTTACTGTCGAAGACACTGTGCGCTTTACAGTTTCTGTGACCGGCTTTTTTTCACGTTTGGGAAATTTGAACACTTGGATTAGGGCTCAAAATGATGTGCTATTGATCGGGTAAAAAGGTCACTACAAAGAAGCTCCAAGTGCAGAGAAGCTCCTGACCCGCTCCATCAGCTTCCACTCCTTTATTTGTCATAGAGGTCCTCCAAGTGTCAAGATCCTGAATCCCAGTGGAACTTTCCTGGTTAATAAAGGTTCATAATACATGGGGGGTTGGAGTATGATTTTGAAATTAACTTTAGTTCATTTTAAATATAAGGAAACACAACTAAGGATAATAAACCAACAATGCCATCTGTAATAAGCCCAGGACCATAAATAGATAGAATAATAAGGCAGGTTCGTTCCATTGATGAGGCATGTTCCGATTTTACATATTACTTTGTAAAGCAAATGTCTTTTTTTAAAGCTTTAGTTAAATTGGCTTTGGCTGGTTTTGTAATTAAGTTATCGAATGTGGCCACTGTTTTGTTACTAATAAAGGAGCAATCTGGAACAGGAACAAAATAACAGAATTTATCATCAGACTCAGGCCTATAAAGTAGAATTAGCAGTTAGCAGGACAGATTTACAACATTACCAGGATACTTCACCTTCAATATTACACGCCTTGCGTGCCTTGCATTTCTGCACGGGACTCCCTGAATGTCCACCATTTCTTTCCAGGGGCTAATTTTTTTTCTGTATGTTCGTGGCAAATATTTATTTTTTACATATTATTTCAAAATTAGGTAAGGTTAGGGTTAGGATTAGGGTTTGGAACATAGAATGCTGGTTCTGCCCCACAAAACAGTTAGGTCACACGCCCTGATATTTTGTTGGAGCAGCTTAAGCTTTGAAAACAGCCCACATTAACAGTGCCATTGTTTCATTAAACTTCTGCAACCTCTCAAAACAATGATTTTCACTCACAATGTGGCCCATGAATCCAGGACCACTCTGTCAGAATGTGGGCCATGAATCTTGGACCACTCTGTCACAATGTGGGCCATGAATCCTGAACCACTCTGTCAGAATGTGGGCCATGTATCCAGGACCACTCTGTCACAATGTGGGCCATGAATCCTGGACCACTTCTTCCCAGATCATAACACTGCCCCCTAGGCTGCAGGAGGCACTAGGCATGATGGGAGCATCACCTGCCTCTGACCACAGTTCTCAAAGACGATGTTCCTCACTATCCTTCCAGTTTTTAATAATGTGTTGAACACTTCTCATGTCAGTTTTAACAGTGTTTTCCCGTAGGACAATAAGAATGTCATGTTGAAATACTATTCTGATAAATGGCAGGTTGATATCTCACGCTTTTACAGTTCTTTCATTTGTTTCTGAATCTCACCACTGGTTATATTGTTGACCGTACATCAACATGCTAATTTGCTTAGCATAGATTGTGCTTTTAATTGGACATGTATTTTTAATAACGTTCAGCTGTCTAACAAATCATAGCACGCAGCTAACACAAGGGCTTTGCATCAATTAAACGAAGAATGATGAAAACATGAGGCCAGTGCAATAAATTACAAGCGGGTGTTCGTTTTAGCGTAGCATGAAAGATCGCTAATCTTGTTAAGTCTCCATGGAAAGCACCTCTCATGTTCAAGAGCTCGCTTGTTCTTTAAAACTAATCTAATTATTCCAACATGTGTGATTCATGTGTTTTTCCTGTGTGGTGTAGAAGATCAAATGTCGCTGAATGCCCAGGAGCTTAGGAGGAAGGAAGAAAGACCGTAATGCATTTAAAGACACGAAAAACAAGATGGAGGTGGGTCTGTGGGGAAATCTGCTGGAGAGGCTCAGGGGGATCACAACTCTGTCATCAGTGAGACAAGACTTCACACACAAGTGGAGCGTCCGGAGGAGGAGCGTGGGGATTCAAGAAGTAAGAACACAAGGCTCGAGAGCGGTCGTCGGCAAACCAAGGCACACGTGTCACGATGGGCAAAGGCACTCAGAGGAATTCTGAGGAGAACGTGCCGAAAAAATGGACAAAAAAATATATTATGTCCAGCTCTGTTCATCGACGCATCGTAAAATAATTTATTTTCCATATTCTGGCTGCTTTAGGTGTCTTGTGTCAGGATTGCGAGGCTTCAGCTGCCGAATCCGTGCAAGAGCAGGGATGGACCGTTATGGATTTTTTAGGCCAATACCAATAACTAATATTATAACTGATACTTACTACTGTTACAAAAACACAAAACACAAAAGAAAGCATACATGGCGGGAGCATTTTTTAGGTCCAAATACCACATAGTTCTGAAGCTTGAGGTAGGGCGGGCGATATGGCAAAAAATTATTCCGATTTTCTTGAGTCCAGATGATGATTTTGATTTGATAATGATTAATGTTCGCTTTGTATTTTTCTATCGTCTATTCTCTTTATTCCTGAAGTTGTCGTGGGCGCCGCCATATTGTTTCCGTTGTATTAATTTACACCGAGCAGACGATCTCAACAGAGTTCTACATGGACTAAAAAGCCGTTTTCAGGCCTCAGGAAATCGGTGCGTTGCTGTTTTTGCTCGTGTTCATTAAATGTTTTACACAAATCATTCTACTTTATATAACATTTTAGCGGTGAGACTTTTCCCTCGTTCGCCATTAGCTTTAACAGAGTTTTTGTCAAATAAGGTGAATAATAGAGCTGCACGATTCAGGAACAATATCTAATTGTGATTTTTCTTACCAGTGCGATTAGATTTATGTTTTAATAATGGGACTCTGTTCAAATTCAAATTTTAGTCACGTTTTTTTGTCACGTTCAGTTGTGTTTGTCATAAATGCATCTTTGTCACTTTTAGTTGCATCTTTATATTTTTTGGTTGCACTTTTCTCGCTTGTTTCAGAACATGTTTGTACAAATCCAAACACCAGTGTTAGCAGTTTGTATTCAAATCAAACCAAGACATATTTGTTGTGGGAGAAATTATTGCACTTCAAAAATTGTAGCCTTTGTGATTTGCTAATTGCATCTATTAAAATTGCAACTTCGTGTTGTTTTGTGTTGATTTCGCTGAATTGTGCCGCCCTGGCCTTTAAGAGGTAAATAAAGTCAGGATCCATAAGGGGCCGGTGCGGAGAGACACAGAAACTAGCTCTGGGGACATGGAATGTCACCTCGCTGGGGGGGAAGGAGCCTGAGCTTGTGCGGGAGGTCGAGCGTTTCCGACTAGATATAGTCGGCCTAGCCCCCACGCACAGCCTGGGCTCTGGAACCTGTCTCCTCGAGAGGGGCTGGACGCTCCATTTCTCTGGCGTTGCCCGCGGGGAGAGGCGGCGGGCTGGTGTGGGCTTGCTCATAGCCCCACAGCTCAGCCGCCACGTGTTGGAGTTTACCCCAGTGAACGAGAGGGTCGCGTCCCTCCGCCTTCGGGTGGGGGACAGGTCTCTCACCGTTGTGTCGGCCTACGGGCCGAACAGCGGTGCAGAGTACCAGACCTTCTTGGAGTCCCTGGGAGGGGTACTGGACGGTGCACCGCCTGGGGACTCCGTTGTTCTACTGGGGGACTTCAACGCCCACGTGGGCAACGACAGTGACACCTGGAGAGGGGTAATCGGGAGGAACGGCCCCCCCGATCTGAACCCGAGCGGTGTTCAGTTATTGGACTTCTGTGCTAGTCACAGCTTGTCCATAACGAACACCATGTTCAAGCACAAGGGTGTCCATCAGTGCACGTGGCACCAGGGACACCTAGGCCGGAGGTCGATGATCGACTTTGTTGTCGTGTCATCTGACCTTGCCGCTGCGTGTCTTGGACACTGGTGAAGAGAGGGGCGGAGCTGTCAACCGATCACCACCTGGTGGTGAGTTGGATCCGCTGGCGGGAGGAAGCCGGACAGACTCGGCAGGCCCAAGCGTATCGTGAGGGTCTGCTGGGAACGCTGGCAGAGCCCTCTGTCAGCAGGGTCTTCAACTCACACCTCCGGGAGAGCTTCTCCCAGATCCCGGGGAGGTTGGAGACATTGAGTCCGGAGTGGACCATGTTCTCCACTTCCATTGTCGATCTGCGGCTCGTAGCTGTGGTCGCAAGGTCTCTGGTGCCTGTCGCGCGGCAATCCCGAACCGGTGGTGGACCCCGGAAGTAAGGGATGCCGTGAGGCTGAAGTAGGAGTCCTATCGGGCCTTGCTGGCTCGTGGGACTCCTGTAGCAGCTGACAGGTACCGGCCGGCCATGCGTACTGCAGCCCGGGCCGTCGCAGTGGCAAAACTTCGGGATTGGGAGGAGTTCGGGAGGCCATGGAGGAGGACTGTCGGTCGGCCTCAAAGAAATTCTGGCAAACCATCCGACGCCTCAGGAGGGGGAAGCAGTGCTTCACCAACACCGTTTACGGTGCGGGTGGAGAGCTGCTGACCTCGACTGGGGATGTTGTCGGAGGGTGGAAGGAATACTTTGAGGATCTCCTCAATCCCACTGTCACGTCTTCCGAGGAGGAAGCAGAGGCTGAGATCTTGGAGGCGGACTCGTCCATCACCCTGGCTGAAGTCACTGAGGTGGTTGGCAAGCTCCTTGGTGGCAAGGCTCCGGGGGTGGATGAGAACCGCCCTGAGTATCATAAGTCTCTGGATGTTGTGGGACTGTCTTGGTTGACACGTCTCTGCAACATCGCGTGGCGGTCGGGGACGGTACCTCTGGACTGGCAGACCGGGGTGGTGGTCCCTCTGTATAAGAAGGGGGACCGGAGGGTGTGTTCCAACCACAGGGGGATCACACTCCTCAGCCTCCCCGGTAAGGTCTATTCCAGGGTACTGGAGAGGAGAATCCGACCGATAGTCGAACCTCGGACTCAGGAGGAGCAGTGTGGTTTTCGTCCTGGTCGTGGAACACTGGACCAGCTCTATACTCTCCATCGGGTGCTCGAGGGTTCATGGGAGTTTGCCCAACCAGTCCACATGTGCTTTGTGGATCTGGAGAAGGCATTCGACCGTGTGCCCCGGGGCGCCTTGTGGGGGGTGCTCCGGGAGTATGGGGTCCGGGGCCCTTTGCTAAGGGCTGTCCGGTCCTTGTACGACCGGAGCAGGAGCTGCGTTCGCATTGCCAGCAGTAAGTCAGACCTGTTCCCAGTGCATGTTGGACTCCGCCAGGGCTGCCCTTTGTCACCGGTTCTGTTCATAATTTTTATGGACAGAATTTCTAGGCGCAGTCAGGGCGTGGAGGGTGTCTGGTTTGGGGACCACAGGATCTCATCTCTGCTGTTTGCAGATGATGTCGTCCTGATGGCTTCCTCAAATCAGGACCTGCAACATGCACTGGGACGGTTTGCAGCCGAGTGTGAAGCGGCTGGGATGAGGATCAGCACCTCCAAATCCGAGGCCATGGTTCTCGACCGGAAAAAGGTGGCTTGCCCTCTCCGGGTGGGTGGGGAGTCCTTGCCTCAAGTGGAGGAGTTTAAGTATCTCGGGGTCTTGTTCACGAGTGAGGAAAGGATGGAGCGTGAGATTGACAGGCGGATCGGTGCAGCGTCTGCAGTGATGCGGGCGTTGTATCGAACCGTTGTGGTGAAGAAAGAGCTGAGTCGAAAGACGAAGCTCTCGATTTACCGGTCAATCTATGTTCCTACCCTCACCTATGGTCATGAGCTTTGGGTAATGACCGAAAGGACAAGATCGCGGATACAAGCGGTCGAAATGAGCTTCCTCCGCCGGGTGGCTGGGCGCTCCCTTAGAGATAGGGTGAGGAGCTCAGTCACACGGTAGGAGCTCGGAGTAGAGCCGCTGCTCCTCCACGTCGAGAGGAGCCAGCTGAGGTGGCTCGGGCATCTGTTCCGGATGCCTCCTGGACGCCTCCCTCGGGAGGTGCTCTGGGCATGTCCCACCGGGAGGCGGCCCCGGGGTAGACCCAGGTCACGCTGGAGGGACTATGTCTCTCGGCTGGCCTGGGAACGCCTCGGGATCCCCCCGGAGGAGCTGGAGGAAGTGTCTGGGGTGAAGGAAGTCTGGGAGTCCCTGCTTAGACTGCTGCCCCCGCGACCCGGCCCCGGATAAGCGGAAGAAGATGGATGGATGGAAAATAGCACCAAAAAGAACTAGAATACAGGGATTTATTTCTACTTTTCTTGGGGAAGATTGCCCCAAACCTTCTTTTTTATAATACAACACACACTGCCTGTCCAAAAAAAAAAAAAGTCACCACAGAAAATAAAGTTCACAAGCTCTAATATTTGGTTGGCTTTGATTACAGCACACATAGATTGTGCTATTGTTTCAACAAGCTTCAGCAATGTCAAATATAGTGTAATATCACACCAAACATGTGGTGTATCATGCCCTCCCAACATGAGAGGAGGAGAAGAAATAGTGAGACTGATTAAGGAACTGGATTGAACCTAAGGCATGTCACACAGCTCTTGGTGAGCGTGTGGTTCATTTAATTCTAATATTTATTTAGATCAGGGCACCAGCTCTTGGAAATAAAATAACACTTTACTTCCAAGTAAAGTGTTAAGGAGATTTATTGATTAACATACAAATAGGTCAATATGGTGATTAAATATTCAAATTAATCATTAAAAGATGTAAACTAGACATGGATGTTCTGGATCTATCTTGGAGCTTAACTCCAACACATAACTCCCGGCGGGAGCTCCAAGTTGCTCGGAACTGAGTTGCTTTCTCTTTGCTTGCTCTGAAGAAGAACTCTGGCTCGAAGCTGCTCGGGGCATGGGGTTTTTAGGTATTCAGCGTCTTACAATGTGACGCCAACTTCCTTGACTTGATGGTCCTGTCTGTTGCAGGATGTATGACCTCCTGACCCCTAAGACATTAACCACACCTCCATTGTGCGACCAATAAGTTAAAGGCGAGTTTCATTGTCTGTTTAAATGCATATTACAACACTGACATGTTCACAAGACGATTCACAAAACATTTAAATCCACAAAAGAACATTCACAAAATAGCACATCATTGTAAATTCATCCCATAAGAGTCAGTTCATGAATAAGATGTTCAAGTTATTCAGTGAAACAGATAAGTCTTTTATCTGTTTGGATTTCTTTTCTCTAAAAATGTTTAATGGCTCATCAAAGTTCATTTTAATCCATTTTCAAATAGAAAACACAATTTTTTGCAAAGTTTAATCCAGCTTCAAAGTAGCATTTTTTCTATTATTCAGCAAAGCTTGGAGTGTGGATGACCAGGGTGTCCAGAAGGGGGGCAGGGCTGATAATGTCTTGACCCAGTGTCCTGTGTTTCATGGGCAAGATTTCTTGAGGTCAGCAATAGTTCGCCTTATCGTGTCCTACACAAAACATTCATTTCTACGGAGCTCGACCGATGCCGGGTGCGGAATGTTTGTAAATTGTGACCACAAATTACTATTTCGTTCCCACCAAATAGAATTTGATCCCACGAATTAGCCAAAACGTTCCCACAAATAAGCCAAATCATTCCCGCGAATTAGCTAAATTGTTCCTATGAATTGGCTAAATTGTTCCCCACAATGTTGGCCAACAATGATCGTCACCACCCACGGTCCAGCGTAAACCCATTCAACACATGAAATATGCCTTGTCGCCAACAAATAATAGACAGGCAGTTCACCAAGAAATGAGATAATAACTTTTCCCCAGAGTCTGCACAGTTTGAACATGCAGCAACAAACAGTGTCAGTTTGTATTTGGAGAGTTGTGTGATTACATTTTGAATGAATGAGCTTCTCTAAAAGTACAGAATAAAAATAGCAACAAAGCAATAGAAATAATGAGCATAGTATGACAGTCTTGGTCAGTGTGTATTATGGTGAAAGGTGTTGATTTGTTTTGTATTTCAAAGTCTCAAAAGTTTTTACGAACTACAAAGACATTCAGATACTGTAACTATGTCACGCAGCCTTGTGCATAATGAATGTTTTGTGATCCAACAGTTATTATTGGTTATTCATGAGAAATATATTTGATTTTAAAGTTTTAAATTGGATTTAATGATGCTTCTGTTCAGTTTTCCTCGACACATATTATACATTATTTGATTGCACAGCTATTCATTAAAACCCTCACAGACTTTCTCTCAGTCAGGCACTCAACGTCAGCATCTGACGTTAGCACTGCATCTGCTGGCACCAGAGGGAATTACCGTGGGCAAATAAACAAAAGCTAGCCTGCCTCGACATGCTAACCTAAGCACGCAGTTTAATGAACCTGGTTTGAGGCAGAAACCCTCAGGTCTGCGATGATTTATGAACTTAAACAGCAAAGACCTCTGAATCTCTACCTCTGACCTCACAAATCTAGGAAATGTGAGTTTTTGTGAGGCTCAGAGAAGAGGAGCTCGTTAACAGGATTGGTGAAACAAGCATGAATGACGCTAAATCTAATTTACTCTAGTCTGTTTGCGATGCGAGAACAATGTTTGAATGTGGAAGCTCAAAAAAGTACATTGTGCCTATGCTTCAGCCACTTTCATCATCAGCAGCTATTGTTTTTAACCTGATTTAAACTGCTTCACCCTTCCATGTACCGCCAGGTTGTTACGTAATGTGAAGCGTTCAGTCTTAACCCACAGTGTATTCCAGATTAAAGCATGAAATATTAATTAGTTGTTTTTAACTTCTGACCTACATACAGAGGCCCGTCGTGCTGATCAGAGCTGGGGCTGTTTAACTAAAACTATGTTCACGTGGGATTTAAAATTGAAATTTCCTCACAATGTTGTTTTTTTGTGTGAGCATTCGCATGAGATTAGCATTTCAATTATCGACTTGTTTTTACTGACTTTGTTCTGGAAATGACGGACTGATAAAAACAATAAAATATGACAACGTGATTCATTCATGCAGTTAGCACGTCTTCTATTTTAGGTTTCTTTACATCTTTAAGTATCTGCAGTGTGAACGACATCCACACCATTAGACTTTGTGCTAAACAATCTAAACCAAACCAAAAGCACCCAAACATTCTCAAAAGGTCTGCTGTTCAACCTTCTTCACCATTTTTTGTTTGGAATTTTTTACTTTTAGAATATTTAGAGACAAAATAGAATAATAAAATAATAAAATAATAATAATTTTTTTACTTCAAATCTAGACACAAAATGATACATAGAGACATTTTAAATCATTGTTAGCTTCAATGCATGGACTAAAAATGGCCCATCGCAGAAATGAGCATCACATGAGACTAAAATGACCCTTGACCTCTGAGTTTGCTGAATTACAGCTGGAGGACTGTTTTTTAGTTTTGCCTCGAGTAAATTGTAACAATTACAGATTTCCCCAAATTTGACCTCCTCAGGTCGTTCTAGTCCTGTGTGATGCTCATGTCTGTGATTTGGGTTGATTTTATCTTATCTTATTTTGTGTATAATACTTTACTGTCACTACTGGTCGGTTGCACATGTAACAAAAAGAATTTCCCCTTGGGGATAAATAAAAGTAATTCTGATTCTGATTTTAGTCCTTACATTGAAGCTAATATTGATTTAAATTTGTTCTACTCTCCATTTTACATCCAGATCTGAACTAAATAATAATATAATTGTTAATCAATATTAATTAACCACGGAACCTTCTCTAATCCATTTTTCTCATTCTTCGTCTTCTTCCTCATATCCGGGCCGAATCACAGGGGCAGCAGTCTAAGCAGCGACTCTCAGGCTTCCCCCACCCCAGACACTTCCTCCAGCTCCTCTGAGGGAATCCTGAGGCGTTTAGGGCCAGCCGGGAGACATAGCCCCCGGTGGGACATGCTCAGAACACCTCCCGAGGGAAGTGTCCAGGAGGCTCTAGATCAGATGCCAGAGCCACCTCAGATGCTCCTCTCGACGTGGAGGAGCAGCGGCTCTACTCCGAGCTCCTTCCGTGTGACCGAACTCCTCTCTATCTCTGAGGGAGCGCCCAGCCACCCGGCGGAGGAAGCTCATTTCGGTCATTACCCAGAGCTAAGGAACGTAGATTGACCGGTAAATCGAGAGCTTTGTCTTTAGGCTCAGCACGTTCTTTACCACAACAGTCTGATACAGCGCCCACATTACTGCAGACGCTGCACCGATCCACCTGTCAATCTCACGCTCCATCCTTCCCTCACTCTGAACAAGACCCCGAGATACTTGAACTCCTGCCTCAAGTGGAGGGGTTCAAGTATCTCGGGGTCTTTTTCTCATTCATAATATATAAAATACATAATCAGTGATATAGAGTAAGAAATGCATGAAAAGGTGCATAAAGAAGATCAATTTTATGTTCTCTGCCCCCTTTCTCAACTTGTACATAACACTGATGGTTTAAAACACATTACACCATAGATTTGCATTTAATATACAAAAATACAACCTTTTTCATACATTTTGCTTTAAGTTTTTTTTTTTTTGTTTTTTTCATTTTGCTTTAAGGTATTTCTTGAATGCCGATATTGCTCTTTGTCAAGATTATTCTATAAATGAACTCCTTTCACAGCCAGGCTTTGTTCGTGCTTAGTTTTTCTACAATTAAAAAGTAGAAAAACACAAGACAAACTGCAGTAACAACCTAACCCAGAAGAACAACCCTGCTGTCGTGGACACTCTTTCTCTAGTGCTAGTGCTTCTGGTGCGAAGTTTGGGTTGAGGGGCTGTGTAACCTGAAAGGGTTAAAAGAGAGAGGCGTCACACTACAGCACAAAATCAAACCACAAATGGTACAATGTGGACATTCGAGGCAACTGTTGTTGTGATTTTGGGCACTGCAAATAAATTGATTTGATTTGATACTGAAAAGGAATTGATTGAAAAAGATAGTCGGAATAAAATGAAATGCGTTTGAAATGAGCTCCATCGCTGTCCATTTTCATTTTCAACACTGTCAGAAATTCCGCCTGAAACTAGAAACGAAAGAGGTTGTGCTTCTCGTGCTGTCACCTCCAGTCTCCAGAGCGCTGCCCTCATCCACATGCCACGATATGGAGATGAGAATATGAATGTGAGGGCTGAGGAGGGGAAAGGTCACGTGGGGAGGAGGACGTGCTGCTGGAGCTGACACGTACGCACAGGATTCTACCACAGGAATATTTTATGGTCCACCGTGAGGACAAAGCAGGCGCCATCATGGACCTGTGATTTGTGTGATAAACTGCACCGTGTGAAGGAGGAAGTCTCATCTACTGCAACAGAGAAGCTGGAAATGTAGGTGACCCTTTCAGAGTGCTGTTTTTATTTTAAGTATTGTTATTACTCTTTCAGGCTCTGTTTTATATATAACATTGTTATTACTTGATTAACTGCTCATTTTGAATTGTTGCATCAACTTTGAAGCAAACTTAGTTTTAAAACTATAGTTTTAACCATATTATAACTGTGTTCCCTTCTCGTTTATCCTCTCGAAGTTGAGGTTAGAGAGATTCATGCATGTTTGAGTTGTCCATCTTCGGCGTTCAAGACACCATTGCTCTGACTGTGACTGTTTTCACTGAGCTCTTAGACATGTTCACTGCACACTTTTACTTTGTTTTACTTTGTCAGATTTTTTTCTCAACTTAATCAGTGACATATTTTAGTGGCGTCCTGTGGACATCATGGCACACATGTAAAAGTCTGCTGCTCTCTCGTGACCTTTGCTCTCCATATGTCATTATGGTCTGGCAGAGCAGGGCTTTGTTGTGATGACTTTCACGCTCATGTACCATCTTTTGTCTTTCACCGTGTTGTGTTAGATCAATATCAAAATCATTCATGTCAAAGTCTTATATAGCCGACAGCTCAGCTCAAGCGGACGACTAAATCAAGAGGACTTTGAATGTATTTTCTTACTCAAACTACTCTTAGTGATGCAACAGTTCTAGTGTAATTTGTAGTTTAATGCATAAAAACAAAAAGGACTAGATATTCCCAACACTTCTTATGGTGCATTCAAACTGTAGTGCCAAAGGGTTTACACTCAAAGTCTATGTTGGATGCGCGTCCAGGCCGTCCAGGTCCAGTATTTCTATGGCGTGTTTCAAGGTTCAGGCGTTTAGTGCCACTGCGTCCAGCATCCCAGGCCTCAGATGCCAGAGTTGGAAAATCTGAACTTTTGGTGAAATTCTTCCATTGTGCCTCTTATTCAGACTGGAGTCCAGTTAGTCAAAGACATGTCTCCAGCGTCTGCCCTCAGAGCAGAGGCGTCCAGCTAAAGGCGTTGGGAGTGATTTTGTCACCGTTGTCTGAACGTAGCATCAGACATCGGGCTCATACCGTTTGCAAGCTCACCAGGAAAAACGGCTAAGTGGCAGAGTCCAATTTGTTCAAAATGAATGTAAACCTGGAACTATCATTGTGGTGATGCCTCGAATCTCAAAGATCTACCTGTGAAGAAGCGCATGTGTGTGGTGTTGCTGCTGCAAGAAACCACTCAGATATTCATAGACAAGGGTATGCAGACACTGGGGGCGAGGCGGGCCAAGTGTCTTGCCCAAGGATACAACAGCAGCATTCACCTGAGAGAGGTGAATTCGAACAGCCAACCTTCAGATCAGAAGACAACCACTCTGCCAACCGAGCTACTGCTGCCCTGCTGCACCAGGAAGAAACATGTGTGTATATATGTTGTTTTGTTTTTGTCCTCAACATTAAAGTGAAAGTAAAAACTATCAGCGCTTCAATATGTTTATTTACACTGCAGAGAGAAAATAACACAGTTCCTCGTGTCTGAAAATCAAACTTAAAGCATAAATGAGATCAGTCACTTATCTATGTTTGCCAAAAGTGTGGCTGCAAAGTTTTAGTGCTATTGGTGCCCCTGAACGTCTCAGAATGTTTCTTTGACCGGGACAAGAGAGGTCTGATTTGAGTTTGGTTGTTTACTGCGCTTGGGTGACTTGAAGGTTGTTTAGCACAGTATTTTTCACCCTTTTTTGAGTCAAGTTTTTGGTTGAAAATAATCCACCGTACACCAGCTACTAAAATCTTATCAAATGTAACGTTGTAAAGCGCTTTGAGTGCCTTGAAGGGTATTTAATGTGGCAAATAATGTCCCTACCAGTGCCACTGTGCCTGGTTCTATGAATGTGGCAATTTTGATTGTTTTGCTTTCTTTTTTGGGGAAGAAGTTGCTCAGAAAACTAAAATATTAACTTATCTAATGGATCAGACAAAGCACACCGGAAAAGACCTCAAGCCACACCAGTATTCCCCGGCACTCTGGTTGAAAATCAAGGGTTTAGCGCACTCAAAGTTCTCTGGATACAATGCGAGATCCAATCAGAATGAGCTGAGTTTTTCTAACGCACAAACTGTCACAGAGTTTGTGGGATGATCAGAGACTGAACCCACAGCCCAAGCAACACAGAAATTCCAACATTTGTTTCCCGTTTGCATAAAACCTACAACTTCTGCACACTTCTGCCTCTGTTTTTGGCACTGCACTGATCATATTTCTCTTCATTTTTGTGCCGCTTTCCTCTGAGCGTAGGAGTAACAGCACAGGATAAACAGAATCCATGAATATATAATGTAATTACACTGAAGATGATGAGGAGAAATGAATGTCCACCAGCAACACACTGTGGTCCAGGTAAACGCACCGGCTTTGGATTGATTTATTTCAGGTACACACATCCAAACAAATTACTGAGAAAATAAGAACTAACAAATAATTAATGTCTGGGCACAGATGGAAATTATTTATGGGGTCAGTGGGTAAAGACTAAAGTGAAAATCCAGAACTCTAAAGACGAGCTCCTAACACGAGGTATGTTTATGTGTGACAGTGGCATTATCTGATTTCTGAAGTTATCAAATGATCTATTATTACATCTGATGTGAGTAATCTGATGTCTTTCTGATTGTGCAGGTTTTGCAATTATGGGAAAAAGAGCGAGAGAGATTGAAAGAGTTGCTTTTTATTTGTGGTTTCTTAATTTTAACCTTTATTCAACAAACAGCAGAGAAGCCTTTAGACGATCAAAACATCGACCAGTAAACATCTGTAAAGACATTTTTAAAATTGAAAATCAATACAATTGGCACAAACAAGACTTAACACCATTCAAATGCAGTGGTAATGTCATTTGTTGGCCTATCAGAGTCATTTATGCAGGTCTATATTCTCTAAATAAAACCAAACATTAGACAGAAGCCTGCTTTATCACATCACAGGTGGCCCATTTTTTGTGTTTGGGGTCGAGACTGAAAAGTTGAAAACCACTGACTTAAGGGACTGTGTGAGATGCTAATCAGTTTAGCAGTTGTGTTTAGAGGCAGAAATGCTCAGAGTGAGTCTGGCGAAGATTTAAGGATTAAGTGATGTCTAAAATCTGAACACGTCATCGATCGAGGGAGTTCAGGAAGTGCTTTTGACCGTTGGAGGGAGAAGATTTTCTAAACATTCCTCAATCTAGTGTTTATTCATTTTCTCCTGGTTGTTCCCGTGAGGGGTCACACTGGAGCCTATCCCAGTGACTTTGAGGCTTAGGTGGGGCACACCCTGGACAGGGGCCAGTCACAGGGTTAACACAGAGACATAGACATTCACTTTCACATTCACAAGGGGCAATTTAGAGTTAGTTAATCCTACACATGCATGTGTGTGGACGGTGGGAGAAGCACCCCCAAAAGTGCAACTCCAGGTGTGTTTTTAATGACGAAACATTGTTAGAACATAGTTAAAAGCTCAAAAAAGTCACTACAGCACAATGTGTGTCATTTAAGGCCAGTTTCAGTTTGCAGTTCATTTCATGAAAAAGGTACAGCAATAAAGACTTTTACCCAACTCAGTCAGGTCAGAGTCGCAAAAGCTCAACATCTGTCTGATAAAGTCAGTCAGATATTGAGGGACAGTTCTAACACAGCTGTATTAATGAGGGCTCCAGTGTTTCATTTACAGTCAACAGTTACTCGGGTTGCGCGGGCTAAACTCAGTTGAGTATGTGAAGTTGAAATTTGTGTCTCTCTCAGGCCACAGCGCAAATTCAGCACATGGGACCTTATGAATATGCAAAACAATGCAATTTTGCCCCAATGCGCAAAATTAGAGGCGGAGAAAACGCAAATGATAATGTTTTGCGGGTGATGTGTGATTTATCAAGAAGAAATTTAGCACGTCTGAAAGCAGATGTTAAACTTTTGCACAGAACAAACTATTCCAGTTTACACGTCAGTGTGGCGTTAAACGTGTTTCAAATGATCGTGTACGGCTCATTTACAGATACAAATAATCCTACTACAAAATATTTGTGTTGTTTTAACGGAGGGGAGAAGTTATAAAAACACACTTAGGCCTGGATTTTCATCTGTGTCGCTTTGAACTGGAGCAGTTACAGAAGCTGTGCCTCAAATACATTTCAGGATGAAATCAGGATGGATTTCTTCCCAGATCTTTTTAATGTCCTTAAATGCCTCTGTGAACGGAGCGTTGATGACACTGGAGAAGACGTGACTCATCAGGCAGTGTGTGCGGCTGGGGAAGAATGTCTAAGAGACTCGGACTATCAACACAGGAACGCTGGAGCCACAGCCAGGGACAAACAGAGACTACAGTGAGGTGATCGACTGCAGCCTTCCATCTGTCCAGGACCTGTGCGTCTCCAGGACTCGGGGACGAGCAGGTCGATCACAGCTGACCCTTCTCACCTGGACACGGACTATTTGAGCCACTCCCCTCGGGCAGGAGGCTACGGTCCATCCGGACCAGAACCTCCCGACACAAGAACAGTTTCTTTCCTTCTGCCGTTGGACTCATGAACACTTTGTAACACCTGCCACTTTAACAATATATTATATAAGAACTATCTATTTGCACTTCTACATTTGCACATTGCACTATCTGCCAACTGTACATTCTGTATATAGTCTTAGTCTATCTATCTTAGTCTATTTTATTCTTAATCTTATGCATGCCTCCTTTATATATTTTATTATATTTTATTCATTGTTTTATGTTGCACCTTACACCAAAGCAAGTTCCTATGTTTGTGAATTTTTGATCACTGACAATAGCAATAAACCGTTTCTGATTCTGATTCTGATCCACCTGTTGCTCGTCTCCCTCTCATCCCGGGTGTCTCCGTGCTCTCCCATTATTACATAAACTCTGCTTTCAAGGAGGCTGTAAAAAATTCTCTTGATCCTCAGTCCCAAATTCATCAGCAGTGCTGGTTAAAGGCAAACACCTGCAGGTTTTCCATCACATCCCTCTGTCTGTGCGCGGTACAGTGCACATCTGAACTCTGGATAAACACACAAGCACCGGCTTTTTCTGCCTAAACGCTCACAAACACCGCGGTGTGGGTGGGTGTTGTCCCGTGAGGCTAGTGTATGTCATCATTTATCATCATAACTCCTTAAATGTGTCTTTTCTCCCAAAGGAGCAGCAGCAGAGGCACATATGCACTTCTTCTTCCCCCACAGTGAACTCATTTACATTTGCACCACTGACAACAGTAAATAAGGTGCAACACGCCCACAGAACAGTCCATGCACATTTTAAGTAGTCCTCACTATTTAGCCTCTGTCTTAGTAAATCTGGGCCTAAATGCATTAAATGTTCTACTCTAGGCTAGAAAATGTGTTGGTCCCTCCTCGGGCATCAGTCCTACCACACTATTTGAGTTTCCTGGAGAAGATTCCAGCACTGTGTGCTTTGCCTGCAGTGTACACAGTATGGCATTAAACTGATCAATCTTGCACTTATTCAATGTGACCTTTAAGTTGGCCTGCTGGTGTCACCCACTGAGATATCATGAGGGTGAGAGAGAATCTGGTTCTGTTGTCGTGGCAGAACATTCTAATAGGTAAAAAAAAAAAAATAGGTAAAGGTAAAAACAGTAAAAAACATAAATTAAAGTGTGTAAATCCACATCTAATGGTATATTTGTGTCCTAATAATGTACAACTCACCTGTGTCTGAATTATGAAAATGAATATTCACTTAAAACACTGCATTGGTCTATATTTCATGCAGAATTAAACTATATTTGTGTGCTTATGGACACAATAATTGACAATTGAAGAGTTCATTTGAAAAAACAAAAAACGCTTGCAATCAAGTCTTTGTATAGTCATGTTTCCAAAAGCAAAATGTATTTTACTAACAGCATTTTATTCCACGACTCCTTTATAAAATCCAATCCACATTATTTTAATTAATTATATATGTAGACAATGGTAACACAAATTAAAATATTTTTTGACAATTTTTCAAAATGGAGATATCCATTTTTGCCTTTGAACTCTTCTCTTTTTTTTTAGTTTGGTGACTAACCTATCATCTATTCAAGTATTTACAAAAGTATGATTAAAAAGTCCACCTCACCGTTCATCTGCACAAGTTCTTTAGTAGAATTTGACAAGATGGCTGCCAGACGTGGGCACTGGTTGCTGTGGGTTTCCATGACGACGCTCTCTGGCCCTTAATATAACTCAGTCGTGTCTCCTGCTCGTCTCCACTGGAACACTGCGGCCAAAGCAATGACACGTCTATGGCACAGGCAGGTAACAGACCCCCCGCCAGAAAAGTGACACACTGCACCTTTAAACCGAAGTGTGTGACCCCGAGCAGTGGGCCCTGGTGGGTCCCTGTCGTCTGTGGAGGAGGAGACAGCTGCGATTCTGAGCTTTATAAATAAAACGATATTGAGTGAGCGCTCCTTGTGTCGCCTGTTGTTCTTGGTTGCTTAGAAACAGCGGCTGCTTCCAGTTTAAATGTCATCGTGAAGGGGATTGTGGGTAATTGTATTATGACGAGACGGGTTTGAGAGCCACAAGGTAACGACACAATCTGGACCAATGAGGTTGAAGAGAATCCCAGGTTTACATTTTTTTTTTTGATTTTGATTGTTTTTTTCAGGACCTCTGCAAAGTCATCAGTGTCTCAGAGAGTTTGACTGAACAATGTCACACCTTTTTTGATATTTAAGTGATAAAAGCGTCTTGTTTTGATCCCTGCCGACACAAACAGGTGACTTTCCCCTTTAACCAAGTGTTTTTTACAGTCTGTCTCCTAATTGGTCCATGTGTGTCAATTGTTTGTTTCCTTCCTCGCCTTGTGTTTGCGCCGGCTGTATACATGAATAAATTTGCTGCTGTCAGAGTGTGCACCTCCACACGGATAGAGCCAGGAGTCCGAATTCTATGTCCTCCATCTCAAATATGTTTGTGATATCACTGCAGCCGCCTCCGCATCATCTGCAGAAAAAGCGGTGAACTTTTGGAGTGTTTTCATTTGCAGTTTCTTTAAGACAATTTGTATCTTCTCTTATGGTGAAATTGGAGCCTCTCACACAGAATCCTGGCAACAGTGGATCTTGTCGCGCAATTCAAGCATTTTTTACATTGTATTGTAATTTAGGTGCAGTTTGCAGCTCCAGTTTCACCATAAGAGAAGATTAAAAACTATCGATTGCAATTGAAAATACTCAAAAAGTTCACTGCTTCTTTTGAAGATAAGTTTGTTATCTTGGGTTCAGGAGCAGGGCCACACCTCCCCCGAGCACGTCCCTTCAGGCAGCCAGTCTGTTTAAAGTAAATGTCCGTAATTTCCACTACTTTCACTAAAAATTACATTTTTTAAGAATTCATCATTTTGACCATCTGGCCCTGTCCTTTAATGTACCGTAAGTGATCTGCAAATATAACATATTACATATAGTCCCGCCCCTTGCTGGTAGCCACAACCATTCACAGTTCTTTGGCCGTCCAGTTCGACCAATCAGGTGTGGCTTTGTCTGAGTTGAGCTGTCAATCAACAGGACGCACACAGTTGGTTTGAGGCGGAGCACAGCACCGACCAGAGCAGATTTGAATGGAGCAGCCAACTCTCGGACAGAAGTGACCCATTCCTCTTCCACTTCCACTTCTCAGAGACATTTGGACATTTTAAAAGCAATTCCACTAAACCTGCCAAAAAACGCTGGAAAGACGGCAACCATGTGAATACAGGAGCCTGTTTGAAGCAATGGAGGGAGCTTCATGAACTAAAAGGATTCAAAAGCCATGAAGAGTTGGAAAAATTCCTTTTGGACAGGTAATCAGTTAACATCTTTTGTATGTTTATTTAGAAATTATGTTGCCAATGATGCATATGAACATATTTTTCATATAAACATTTACCTTGCCGTTAGCATTAGCCAGCAAAAAAAACACAAACTATAAATAATATAGGGGGTTTTGCACCGACCACATTTACGTCAAAGCCTCGTAGAAAGTCCTAGTTGAGTGTGTAAACTTTCTATTGTTATTTCTAGATAATAATTGGTGTATAACTGCATCTGCCGTCGGGAGGCGTGTCTCTTAGTCCTCTCAGGAAGGGAGGGGGAGTGAGCGGGGTGGAGCTAGAGTTGAGACTTTCTCTCTGCCCCGATTTTCAAAAGTTACGGACATTCACTTTAAGCCTCCAGGCGGCTCTCCTAGTCGTTCAACGTCTTCGTCAACCTTATCTTTGAAGCCCGGGGGTACGAGGCCCGGGGGTATGAGGCACGGGGGTATGAGGCACGGGGGTATGAGGCAAGGGGGTACGAGGCACGGGGGTATGAGGCACGGCGGTATGAGGCCTGGGGGAACGAGGCACGGGAGCTGAGGCCCCATCCAAGTCCCAGATTCTGCATTCCATCGTCACATTTTATTCATTGCCTTAATAAACGTTTTTGCATTTTTTGCTAGTCAACTGCAAATGAAGTTGGCTGGACAGCTGTAGACATTTGGCAAACGGTCAAGGCCGGAAAGTGAACCCACAACCCCACGGAAGTATGAACGGCACATGTGCAACACCCTTCACCCCTGCACCAGTTTTTTTTGTCACATTTTCAAGGTTATTGTATTTTACCTCAGCGACTGGAAACAAAGTCACAGAGCGGTGCAGGATGCTGGACAGAAGCCCAGACAGCAAGAAAAGTGAGGCACTGCACTGATTTAAGAGATGGTGGTATTTAATAACTATAAAGTGACGAATGTTTCACAAGGCAAAATATTACCATAAATGGGTAGACTGTGAGTCGGGAAATACTATATAGCAAAATATGGGACCTTTAATGGTTGTGTACTGCCAGTTCATTTGGTGAGAGAGAGAAACAAACAAGATAAACTTCTCACAGACACTATTTACATAATCAGCTGCTTTGAAATGTTGATTCTAGAAAAATAAAATCACAAACTTAAGATGAGACACTGCAGGTGATTAGGAAAAATCTTAAATTTAAAGATATCAATTTGATACTTCCCCTGTGGTTTACTCACATAAATGGAAGTACGTTTTTCATCGTGTCATGTTTTCATGTAGAAATAAGGCATTTGATGTGTAAAAACAGCCAAAATGACACATATTTGGGACATATTAATTAAAAAAATGGACAGAACCAGGTTTAAAGGTCCCATATCATGCAAAATCGACTTTTCAGAGGTTTTAACCTTCCTCCAGTGCTATTTGGGCCTCGTATGTTGTGCCCAAAGTGGTTTTTTGATTGATTCCCGCATGTTTTCACTAGAGAACTGTCTTTTCCGTCCCCCTCGGGTGAGCAGGCAGACGGGGGCTCCTGGGTGGGGGAGGCGCACGGGTTGGGCGGGGGAGGCAGCCTGCTCTCTGTTCGGGGGGGTCAAATCTCAGAGTGAGCCGTTTGCTTTTGCAAGGAGGGGGGCCAGTCCTACAAATGGGTGTTTTTTGGAAACTGTTATGTTATGGATATTGCACAACGCAAAATTTTATCAACAAAGCCCTTAGAATAGACTGTGTGAAGGGCAAAATAGCAGAATATGGGACCTTTACATTTCTTGGTTCATTTTGTACACAGATTAGTTACAAAAAACTTCAAAGAGGGGATTATGGATTTCTTATTTAGTTTCTCCGTAGACTAGATTTGACTGAAATTGTTCCTAAAAATTCAAATTTTCTTGACTCAAAACTTTGATGAATCAGTTTTAGAGTTAGATATCAAAACGCTTTGTTGTTTCCACATGAAAGCCGATATGTTGAGTTGAGTTTTGCCTGTACTGTCTTGCCTGAAGTTAAACAAATGATCCACAGGGGTTTATTACACTGACATGAGTGAATTGTCCTCTGACATGAACAGCAGCTTTACATTAGTTCAACGTCACATCCTTTTAAGCGTCAGGGTCGGTCACATGTACAGGGACACTTTCTGATGATATTGGAAGGTGCAAAGTGAGCCTGATGTCCCGGTTGCCATGCTATAAGTAATGATAAGTCGTCTATTGTATTCAACTGTTTTTTTCACCACCATTACATAACCTACAGCCAGGCTCATGGTCTTTACAGTGGATCTGAACAGATTTACAACATTGTTCTGATTTACAGTGGGACTGGCCCTGGGGCTGGTTGGTGTGTCACTGCTCTTATTAGCCGCTCCTGCAGACGAGGTCTTCCAAGGACACTGGAGCTAATAAAGCTAACGTTCTCCATCTCTGCCTCGGATAAAAAATATATCAAATTAATGAAGGTTGTATGCTTAAGATCTCCTCCCCTTTAAACAAGGGCAGACACCGGGAGGATTTCACACATGTCAATTTCAAACGTATTCTGTGAAACGGAGGAAAATATGGCGCACAGTTTTCATCATTATGATACGGCCCACATGTAAAACAGTGATCATTAAAAAAAAAGAAAAAAGAAATATAGGGAAAATGACTCCTTCAAACTTGCTCCTTCATTACTTTTGCATCTCATGTTTTAGTCCAGTGGTGCCCACACTTTTACAGCATGAGAGCTACTTATGAAAAGACCAAGTCAAAAGGATCTACCACCTACTATAAAAATAAAAATGCAAATATACATTTTTTAAAATAA
Source organism: Rhinogobius similis (assembly GCA_019453435.1). Classification (NCBI taxonomy): domain Eukaryota; kingdom Metazoa; phylum Chordata; class Actinopteri; order Gobiiformes; family Gobiidae; genus Rhinogobius; species Rhinogobius similis. Next base: position 29,928,060 of record CM033638.1, on the reverse strand, counting down.
ATATATTGACGTACAGTGATGGGAAGAATACTTTGAAAATGTATTCTGTTACAGAATACTGAACACATGATTTGAAAAGTATTTTGTAACGTCTTCCGTTATATTGCCAAATTGTATTTTGAATACTTAGAATACTGTTTTTAATGATAGCACTCTGCTGCTTATTCTGAAGTTTTGAAGCAAGAGCCAGTAATGACCCGCACTCATGTGACAGACAGTATGAAAACATAAAAGAAAAAAAAAATCTTAATGTATAAATCAAAATTGTTGTAATAGACAAGATAAAAAGAACAGCTGACACAGATGGATCAAAAATGCTCCCTACTATGTTACATGTTGGGCGAGGCACTACAGGCAATTTTTTTTCTTTTTTGGTTTTTGATCAGTTTGCTCTCTCACACACAGACTTTCATGTGGAAACAACAATCTGCTCCTAAAGTTGTTTTATTCTTCCATTGAATCCACTTCATCCTCTGGGACATTGTAACTTCAAAGGACGTTTTCTTAAAATGCATTTTTCTCCCTCGAGACATAAAGATCAGCCTTAAAGTAGATCCCACACCAAACTGTACAATCTGGACTCGAAACGTACAGTTTTTGATACCTAATTCTAAAACTGATTTATTGAAGTTTTAAGTAAAAAAACAGAAACAAATGGTGAAATTAAAATTTTTAGGACAATTTTCAGTCCAGTCTATATTTGGAAAGTTCATTCTGTCTTCTTGTAATTATTAACTTGTGAGATTCTTCTAAAAAGTCAGTTGTAAATAGCTATAAGCTCATTTCTCTGACATGTTTGGGGGGAGGACTTCCGTCGTCGTCAGAGGTGACGTCTGATGAATGTGACGTGTCTCTGATCAGATGTTCACACATGGACTCACTTCTCCAGAGACCGCCAGGGGTCAGGCGTGGTCCGTTTGTTAGATCTGTCAAGTTGACCACGCCTGGAACATCTGATCACGTCACACCCATCAGCCATCACCTCTGATGAAGACAGAAGTCCTCCCCCCAAACATGTCAGAGAAATGAGCTTATGGCTATTTACTTATTAGAAGAAACTCACAAGTCAGTCCAATCTAATTTACTCAAAAACTAAATAAGAAATCTAAAATCCCCATTTTTGTAACTAATATGTTACAAAATGAACCAAGAAATTTAAACCTGGTTCTGTCCATTTTTCAGATTTATATGTCAGTGGCCAACTGGTCGCAGACACAGACAGTAGCCACGTTTATATGGACACATGTAATCGGATTAAAAGCCTGATCGGAATAAAAATGATTAATGTAAACACGCCATTCGGAATATTCTGACCAAATTACACTCATTCGAATCAAAATTTCATTCTGATTGAGACGGGTGGGTTATGCCGATTGTTATTCCGATCGAAGCGCATGTACACGCTTTTTCCGATGTTTTGGTTGAAGGAATCCTCTCTGCGCATGTCTGTTACGTCAGCTAATGAGGAAGCGAGGGTAATGGTGAGCGTGAGGCACACAATACAGCTCCATATCAAAAGTAGTATTAAACAGCACGAATGGGAGGTGGAGTCAACGAAGAAAAATGTTACGAGCCAAAACGTACGCAGCCATGTTTGTTTACAATGGAAGTTTGTTCTTCTTCTACTGTTTCCTGTATGTTAGCCAATTCTGCGCATGTCAAAATAATTTATTCCGATCAAATGTATAACAGATGTAAACGCATGTCGTAATCAGATTATTTTTTTCAGGGTCCATGTACACAGTAAAATTCTAATCCGATTCATGATCAGATTAAAGACATTTTGCGCATGTAAACATGGCTATTGACAGACGACCATTCACTGTCACATTCATACACTCCGGGCAATTTAGAGTTTCCAATTAACTTTGGACGGTGGGAGGAGCTGAAGAGAACCCACGGTAACACGGGGAGGACATGCGGACTCCAACTAGAGAGATCGTGTGAGATGTTGGGGTGGTCTGGGATTCGAACCCATGATCTCCTTATTGGGGGGCAGAAGCTCTAGCACCCTCACCTTAATTAGTATTAGTTAACTGGTATCATTATTTGCATAACAGTATCGATACCAAACTTTGTGCTGTGTCAATAAATTGCTTCCATTCCAAGACAATGGGACAGTGTCTCACCTGAAATCACATAATTAAAAAAAGAAATGATACAATTTCTCCATATCTTTATTGCGTCTAAATGAGTGCTGGAATGATTTGGAGCGTTTTCATTTCGTCCTGAGCACGTTATGGTGACATTGATGTGTTACCTCTAAATAGGAGCGAGTCTCTCACCAAACGACCTTCGCGTTTATTTCCTCGTGCGCGCCCGTGTAATAAAAGAAATTGATACCAAAATGGAGCGCTAATCAAAAACACAGCGGCGCGCGGCGTTTACGGCTGCAGGGAGATGGATCAGGGGTCGTCCTTGGAGCGCTCTGAGACTGACCTTTGACCTGGACGTGTGAGGAGAGAAAGTGCTTCAGGCGGAGTGAGAGGGTCAGGAGGGACTGCTGTGACTGGACACAATGGTACATTAACTTTGCTGTTTAAAGGAACAGGACTAATCAAACATGCAATAAAGAGAAATAACAAAAGTAGACTTAAATCTAACACACTGTGCATGTGAAGCAACATGTAAAAGCTTGTCTGTGCAGTAATTGCCTATGACCGTGTTTGTGTGCAGAGCAGGTTATGCACAGAATAAATATGAGGTAAAGTGACTTAAGAATATTATAATATTATACACAGTGCAGTGTATAAGTACAGTGCAGCATATGGACAAATACATGACTTCAGTGGTAAATGACTACAGATGTTTGAATTGTTACAGTGTGATTATAACAGGTGGGTGGCACATGTTCTTCATAAAGTCTGACAGCAGCAGGAAGCCAGCCAAACCTCTCCTTCACACGAGGGGAATCAGTCTGACACTGAAGCTGCTCTCCAGAGCACAGCGTCCTGTAGACTCATGCTCCAGAGCACAGCGTCCTGTAGACTCATGCTCCAGAGCACAGCGTCCTGTAGACTCATGCTCCAGAGCACAGCGTCCTGCAGAGGGTGAGACTCATGCTCCAGAGCAGAGTGTCCTGCAGAGGGTCAGACTCATGCTCCAGAGCAGAGTGTCCTGCAGAGGGTCAGACTCATGCTCCAGAGCAGAGTGTCCTGCAGAGGGTCAGACTCATGCACCAGAGCAGAGTGTCCTGCAGAGGGTCAGACTCTTGCTCCAGCATCGATGTGAGTTTAGCCAGGAACACCACCTCCTGCTGAGTCCAGAGCACAGCTCAGGATGGAGCTGGACTTCTTAATGAACTTGTCCAGCTTCTTCCCTCCGTCTCTGTGATGCTGCTGCTCCAGCACACTACATGGGAGGCTGATGCCACCATAGAGTTGTAGAAGGTCCTCTGGAGTAGTCCTCTCTCTCCAACAGACTTGAGCCAACTCTGGCCCGTCTTGTTCAGATGAACACAGTACTTACAAGAGTCCACTCTCTCATTATCCGTTCTCTGGATGTTCTCTGGTGAAGTCCACCACCAACTCCTTGGTCTTACCTGCGTTGAAGAGGAGGTGGTTCTGCTGACACCACTCCACGAAGTGCTGACTACTAAATCACTAAAAAAACATTTTATCTCTTTATTTTATCTCTATTTTAACTCTTTGGGATGAGAGCTGATTGTTGACGTGTCAAAGGGTTTGCGCGAGTTTGGCATTAGTTACAACTAGGACTGTAATCCAGCAGGTCAAACGCAAAGGACACATTTCCCTACAGGGACTATAAAGTGTCCCTTAAACCTGTGCATCCACTACCTAAAGCCCAGCTCCTGCACCAATCATGAGTCAGTGCTGGTTTGGCCTCTGCAGCTCCTGAGGCTGGGATTCTGGAGGAGAAGGAGCTGGACATGAGCCATGGCCTGAACACAAACTGAGGACAGGCTTTGCTTTGCACAGATCTGACAAGATCAGACACTGACAAGAATGGCATTCTGTCGAGTCTGTCTTACATGTGTTCTACGTATTTTACAGGTGTTATTATTGCTAAAAGACCTAAAAAGGAAAGGTTAAATAAACACATTATTTCTGTGGGCTTGCTCACCTCTCCATAGATCTGACCTGTAACTTGGCCTGGTGACATTCTCTTCATCGAAATGGGTGAAGTTTAATGCCACACTGTGGAATATTCTACAGGCAAAGCAACATCTCCATGGAGACAAGCAGCTGGCAGCCCCTCCAGCAGGAAAACACTAGGTCTGCTAATATTCTGAAAACTCCTTTTGCAGCGTTCAAGGGGTAACGACACATGGTAGTGACAGTATTTGTGGTAAGTTATTTTCCCGTTGGTTGCATTGTGTTGCACCTCCAGCTTGTGTCAGGTCACAGAACTCTGCAGGTGATTGGTTGGATATTTATAGAACAGGAAAGCTCCACTGAGCTTCCATTTGCCGTCCGTGTGTCTTATGACATTTCAGGTGTTACGCCTGAGTGTCAGTCATTGGTACATGAAATATGTTGAAACAGTTACAGTTTGCTTGAAGGGACATGTGTACACTTGAGTTGGAACCAAAACAGATTTTTAAACTATTCACATATTTTACTCCATCGCTCTCATACAAGCCGTCATTTGGCAGTTTAAAATTTCTTGACTGAAGGGCCAGATCAGCACTTTGGAAATCTCTGAGCACCCAGGTGAATGTTCCTCATCTCATCGTGACTCTGTGCACCGAACTGTCAGTTTTTTCAGTCACTTGTGCGGCTCTGGGGCCATCGTGCTCCCCTGCCCACGCCTCGGCTCGGCTCCTTGGCTTGACAGTAGACTGGAGTGGAATCCAACAATCAAAAGAATCCTTAACTAGTCAAAACCCCTCAATTTTAAAGTTAATTGAACTGTAAAGATTCCCTTTGGCAGCTGTTTGTAGATACTTTCTGATGAGACATGAGACCAGACTTGGATGTATATTTTTACATCGTCTTTCTCTTCACATAAAAGACGTTGTGAAGCTCTTTGTTGAACGGGCCTCGCTCTCCTCTGGAAAGGCCTCTGAGACACAAAGAAGGAAGAGAGTGGCTGATCACACGCTGGAATCACCCGGGGCCTGCTTCACACATGAGTACCCACAATGCACCTGTGCCAGCTGTGCCCCGAACACAGGCATACCTTATACATATGCAACGCCACCGCTACAGGGGGCAGTGAGGGTCAAAAAGCACAACCTCACACCAGCAGCCAACATTTCACCAAAGTCTGTAAAAAAAAGACCAAATCTAAATCTTAAAGGAATGTGAAGCTTTAATTATTTGACTTTTCTAACCCACCAGGCCAACAAAGGGCAGCCGGTTCTGCTCCATTAAGGTTGCATTTTTTATTAATCATTAGTTTTGCTTGAGTTGGGCTGGATTACGTCAGAGTGAGTTTGAGAGTTACATTTGAAAGTCAATTATATTTAGAATAGACCATGGAAAACAAGCCTGCGGGTCAGTCTTGCATGTGTCCTGACTCATCCGTCAATTCTGTAGATAATTTGGGCTCAAACTAAGATTAGAGAGGAAGTTTGGAAGAAGTTAGTAGTGAGGGAAAAGCACTTATTTCAAACAGGAATTATTTAAACAAACACAGAATACATTGGTGTTATTCAAGTAAGTTGCATCTCCAGGACCAGTGTGTCTCCAGGACCTGAGCGTCTCCAGGACCTGAGCGTCTCCAGGACCTGAGCATCTGCAGGACCTGTGCGTCTCCAGGACCTGAGCGTCTCCAGGACCTGAGCGTCTCCAGGACCTGAGCGTCTCCAGGACCTGAGCGTCTCCAGGACCTGTGCGTCTCCAGGACCTGTGCGTCTCCAGGACCTGAGCGTCTCCAGGACCTGAGCGTCTCCAGGACCTGTGCGTCTCCAGGACCTGAGCGTCTCCAGGACCTGAGCGTCTCCAGGACCTGTGCGTCTCCAGGACCTGTGCGTCTCCAGGACCTGTGCGTCTCCAGGACCTGAGCGTCTATAGGACCTGTGTGTCTCCAGGACCTGAGCATCTGCAGGACCAGTGTGTCTCCAGGACCTGTACGTCTCCAGGATCTGTGCGTCTCCAGGACCTGTGCGTCTCCAGGACCAGTGTGTCTCCAGGACCTGAGCGTCTCCAGGACCTGAGCATCTGCAGGACCTGTGCGTCTCCAGGACCTGAGCGTCTCCAGGACCTGAGCGTCTCCAGGACCTGTGCGTCTCCAGGACCTGTGCGTCTCCAGGACCTGAGCGTCTCCAGGACCTGAGCGTCTCCAGGACCTGAGCGTCTCCAGGACCTGTGCGTCTCCAGGACCTGTCGTCTCCAGGACCTGTGCGTCTCCAGGACCTGAGCGTCTCCAGGACCTGAGCGTCTCCAGGACCTGTGCGTCTCCAGGACCTGTGCGTCTCCAGGACCAGTCCGTCTCCAGGACCTGTGCGTCTCCAGGACCTGAGCGTCTGCAGGACCTGTGCGTCTCCAGGACCTGAGCGTCTCCAGGACCTGTGCGTCTCCAAGACCTGAGCATCTCCAGGACCTGAGCGTCTCCAGGACCTGTGCGTCTCCAGGACCAGTCCGTCTCCAGGACCTGTGCGTCTCCAGGACCAGTCCGTCTCCAGGACCTGTGCGTCTCCAGGACCTGAGCGTCTGCAGGACCTGTGCGTCTCCAGGACCTGAGCGTCTCCAGGACCTGTGCGTCTCCAGGACCTGTGCGTCTCCAGGACCTGTGCGTCTCCAGGACCTGTGCGTCTCCAGGACCTGAGCGTCTATAGGACCTGTGCGTCTCCAGGACCTGAGCATCTGCAGGACCAGTGTGTCTCCAGGACCTGTACGTCTCCAGGATCTGTGCGTCTCCAGGACCTGTGCGTCTCCAGGACCTGAGCGTCTCCAGGACCTGAGCGTCTCCAGGACCTGTGCGTCTCCAGGACCTGAGCATCTGCAGGACCAGTGTGTCTCCAGGACCTGAGCGTCTCCAGGACCTGAGCGTCTCCAGGACCTGTGCGTCTCCAGGACCTGTGCGTCTCCAGGACCTGAGCGTCTCCAGGACCTGAGCGTCTCCAGGACCTGAGCGTCTCCAGGACCTGTGCGTCTCCAGGACCTGTGCGTCTCCAGGACCTGTGCGTCTCCAGGACCTGTGCGTCTCCAGGACCAGTCCGTCTCCAGGACCTGTGCGTCTCCAGGACCTGAGCGTCTGCAGGACCTGAGCGACTCAAGGACCTGAGCGTCTCCAGGACCTGTGCGTCTCCAGGACCTGTGCGTCTCCAGGACCTGAGCGTCTATAGGACCTGTGTGTCTCCAGGACCTGAGCATCTGCAGGACCTGTGCGTCTCCAGGACCTGTGCGTCTCCAGGACCTGTGCGTCTCCAGGACCTGTGCGTCTCCAGGACCTGGCGTCTCAGACCTGGCGTCTCCAGGACCTGAGCGCCTCAGGACCTGTCGTCTCCAGGACCTGTGCGTCTCCAGGACCTGAGCGTCTCAGGACCTGCGTCTCCAGGACCTGAGCGTCTCCAGGACCTGTGCGTCTCCAGGACCTGTGCGTCTCCAGGACCTGTGCGTCTCCAGGACCTGTGCGTCTCCAGGACCTGAGCGTCTCCAGGACCTGTGCGTCTCCAGGACCTGAGCGTCTCCAGGACCTGGCGTCTCCAGGACCTGAGCGACTCCAGGACCGTGGCGTCTCCAGGACCTGGGCGTCTTCAGGACCTGAGCGTCTCCAGGACCTGTGCGTCTCCAGGACCTGGCGTCTCCAGGACCAGCGCCTCCAGGACCTGAGCGCCTCCAGGACCTGCGCCTCCAGGACCTGTGCGTCTCCAGGACCTGAGCGTCTCCAGGACCTGAGCGTCTCCAGGACCTGAGCGTCTCAGGACCTGTGCGTCTCCAGGACCTGTGCGTCTCCAGGACCTGTGCGTCTCCAGGACCTGTGCGTCTCCAGGACCTGTGTCTCCAGGACCTGGCGTCTCCAGGACCTGTCGTCTCCAGGACCTGTCGTCTCCAGGACCTGTGCGCCTCCAGGACCTGTCTCCAGGACCTGTGCAGGACCTGAGCGTCTGCAGGACCTGTGCGTCTCCAGGACCTGAGCGTCTCCAGGACCTGTGCGTCTCCAAGACCTGAGCATCTCCAGGACCTGAGCGTCTCCAGGACCTGTGCGTCTCCAGGACCAGTCCGTCTCCAGGACCTGTGCGTCTCCAGGACCTGAGCGTCTGCAGGACCTGTGCGTCTCCAGGACCTGAGCGTCTCCAGGACCTGAGCGTCTCCAGGACCTGTGCGTCTCCAGGACCTGAGCATCTGCAGGACCAGTGTGTCTCCAGGACCTGAGCGTCTCCAGGACCTGAGCATCTGCAGGACCTGTGCGTCTCCAGGACCTGAGCGTCTCCAGGACCTGGGCGTCTCCAGGACCTGGCGTCTCCAGGACCTGTCGCCTCCAGGACCTGAGCGTCTCCAGGACCAGTCCGTCTCCAGGACCTGTGCGTCTCCAGGACCTGAGCGTCTGCAGGACCAGAGCGACTCCAGGACCTGAGCGCCTCCAGGACCTGTGCGTCTCCAAGACCTGAGCATCTCCAGGACCTGAGCGTCTCCAGGACCTGTGCGTCTCCAGGACCAGTCCGTCTCCAGGACCTGTGCGTCTCAGGACCTGAGCGTCTGCAGGACCTGTGCGCCTCCAGGACCTGGCGTCTCCAGGACCTGAGCGTCTCCAGGACCTGTGCGTCTCCAGGACCTGAGCATCTGCAGGACCAGTGTGTCTCCAGGACCTGAGCGTCTCCAGGACCTGAGCATCTGCAGGACCTGTGCGTCTCCAGGACCTGAGCGTCTCCAGGACCTGAGCGTCTCCAGGACCTGTGCGTCTCCAGGACCTGTGCGTCTCCAGGACCTGAGCGTCTCCAGGACCTGAGCGTCTCCAGGACCAGAGCGTCTCCAGGACCTGAGCGTCTCCAGGACCTGTGCGTCTCCAGGACCTGTGCGTCTCCAGGACCTGAGCGTCTCCAGGACCTGAGCGTCTCCAGGACCTGTGCATCTCCAGGACCTGTGCGTCTCCAGGACCAGTCCGTCTCCAGGACCTGTGCGTCTCCAGGACCTGAGCGTCTGCAGGACCTGTGCGTCTCCAGGACCTGAGCGTCTCCAGGACCTGTGCGTCTCCAAGACCTGAGCGTCTCCAGGACCTGAGCGTCTCCAGGACCTGTGCGTCTCCAGGACCAGTCCGTCTCCAGGACCTGTGCGTCTCCAGGACCTGAGCGTCTGCAGGACCTGTGCGTCTCCAGGACCTGAGCGTCTCCAGGACCTGAGCGTCTCCAGGACCTGTGCGTCTCCAGGACCTGTGCGTCTCCAGGACCTGTGCGTCTCCAGGACCTGAGCGTCTCCAGGACCTGAGCGTCTCCAGGACCTGAGCGTCTCCAGGACCTGAGCGTCTCCAGGACCTGTGCGTCTCCAGGACCTGTGCGTCTCCAGGACCTGTGCGTCTCCAGGACCTGAGCGTCTCCAGGACTCGGGGATGAAGAGCAGGTCGATCAATTATACATTTATATCTGAGCCCCTCCCTCTATAATTTAAACTAAAAGTTGAAACACAGTTGCAGTTTCATTTTGTGTGGATCCTGAGGTGGGCAGAAGAAAGTCCAGAGAACAACAACAAACTACAAACCACAATCATCTATTGGCCAAAGGAAAGTCCTTTCCTGATTTGTCACTTTTGTCAACAAAAGATGAGCTCCATCAGATTTTTTAAATTTTGGGTTTTACAAATATGTCCTACATTTCCGCTCCACATGGGTCATCAGGGGTGTCTGACTGCCAGGAGAAAGTTTACTTCAGGGGACGTGACAGATGCTTTATATGAGACAACTTTAAAGACATGTTTATCACTGCTGTCAGAGCCATAAAGACATAAATCCACGAGACAATTGTACTTGAACAAACACTTTACTTTACGTCCCGGTATATGCTGATTAGCCCCCTAAATAAATCATGTACTTCCTTTATTTGCACTGTTAGTTTTGCAAGAGCTCACCACTAATAAAAATGAAAAACAATAGAAGAATCTAAAAATAGCCAGGGGAGTGACACATCCATCTATTTTATAGTCACAGACGTGCAGATGTAAACCAGGCATTCGTTGTTATTTGGGCCCATATGTGCAGGCGTACATGCTGCACTCCGAGGTGGAATGATGTTCAGGTGCGTTTCAATGAAATAATAAACTAACTCCTCTATTACTCTTAAATTAAATTGCATCCACTCGCTCTCTTTATTGCTTTAGATTGATGCCGTTAAAAGTCTCCCTGATGGTTCTCTCCTGAGCTCCTCCTCATTCAGAGCGCATTAAACGGCAGCAGATACAAATGAGGCCGCGTTGAACATCACCTGAGGGACCTGCTCCACACATCTGCTAAACAAGATGGAGCAGTCAATCTCACGCGCTCAGGACGGGACGCGCTCAGGCAGCTCATAACGCACAGATTATCGATCCCGCCGCCCCAATGCGCACCCAGGCCGGGGGATTTGAAGGTCACAAATTCCAAAACTTTGTATGTCAATAACCTCTGAAGTAGATGGTGCAGTTGAGAGATGAGGCGTGGCGCGGAGTGCTTAGGTTGCATCAGAAGAAGGCAGTTCATTCAATTCTCTGGCCTTGCTTGTGTGGATATTCTTCGTGTCTGGATGGGTTTGCTTTGGGTTTTTCTAGTTTCTTTCTTCATCTTATAACAAGTCTCCAGAACTCCAGCTAGGTACTCCTGGCACAAAATATGCAGAAGGTTCCCAGGTGCTGCGCCGAAACAGGGATGCACTTATCCAACTTTTTCATTCCCTGAGCAGCGTCTACATTCTGTGAAAATGCTGAAGGGATATGGAATCGTACCATAACAGGGCGTACCAAAACCAACCACAGCAGCTCATTTGTAGCATGTGTCTCCGAAATGCAGAAAATATCTCCTCTTGAGAATTCTAGCAACATTGAGGCTACTTTTTCCTCAAATTTACAGTTTTGCTCATTGAATCTGCAGAAATCGAGGAGACAGGATATGATTCCAGATGAAAATGTCTTTGTAAAGTATTGTATAGTGTGGTCTTGGCTGGTCAGGAACATTTTTTTCAGGTCTGAAACTGAAATGTGTTTATTTTTTTAAAACAAAAATATCATCTGACTTGTCCCATTCCCCTCTCCCCTTTTAAAGGAATGCAGATGGAAATTAGCTTTCATAGCTGTAATCTGGTGCAAACATCTTTGGCATTGTGTCATTGTACGTTGTGCTGTTAAATAAATCAATACGAATACAAAACTAATACAAATGGTTTGTGTAACTTGTCCCCTTCAACTAACAATAGAACAAACTTTGTATAAAACAAGAGCTCTGAACCAACAAGGGCCAGAAAATAGACTTATTACATCAGTTACTAGACCGATATTCTTGAGTCTATAATCGATTCAACATTTTCTTCTGGATTGGTGCCGATATGTGCGTTAGGTTCATTGGCAGCTCTAAACTGCCCCGAGTGAATGAATGTCTGAATGTCTCTGTGTTAACCCTGTGACGATCTGGCCAAGTCAAAGTCAATGGGATAGGCCCCTGACGAGAACAAGTGGAAGAAAAATGAATGACTGAATGACGCCGATATTTAATACCAACATCATCCCTGTCCTGCCCCAGCAGCAGTGGTTTAAAGGTTTTCTAGTTTAACTTTTCCAAAACATTTGAAAGATAAAATATTGAAGAGAAAGTGAAGTTTAGACTTTTTAGATTGAACTTAAACATGGACACATTTAGCAGACACCAGGACAGACGGGACTGTGACATCTGCATGACTGACATTCATATTTTCTGATTTATTGTTCTCTATTCCCTTTTTAAATTTTCTTCAAATATTCTTCAGTCTGATAGTGTTTTTAATATATAAAAAAGAAAAAAGGAAGAAAAATGAATTTGAGTTATGAAAAACGCTAGGAAAGGTAGAAAACTATTAACATTATAAACAATATTGTAATTTTATAAGATTGCATTGAGACGAAGAATCCCATTTAGGGACAAGCCCCATAACATACTTTATAAATATGATATAAATTACTTAAATATTATTGACATTATTGAAATGTATTAAATATTATAACTTACATTTAAAGTAGTGCTGTGAGAGAAATGTAAAGCCAGTTAATGTGTTTGGGACGTAAAAGACATGGATAAAATGACCCAGACAACACTCTCATTCAGACACAATGATCTCTGTGAATCCAAATGTGGTGTGGATTTGTCACATGTGATTACTGTTGGTGCGTTTGCCGCCTCCTGCAATGACAGATGAAGGGCACAAGAATGAGAGCATTAACATTTGTCCTTCACATTTTAGCTTTAACCTACTCATAATAATTGATCATTTAGCTAAGTGGAAGGCTCATTATTTCTCTTGGGTGATTTATAACAATTATGTTGAATGCTGCGCCCCACTGTAGCATCTCTAATGGATCTGAGACAAGGCCTTATCAGTAAGAGCAGCACACTGTCTCATCCTGTCGAGTACCACAGGATGGGGTTAGATTACACAAGACAGTGCAGTACACAGCGCTTTTTCAGTCTGAGTGGAAGCGTATTCAACAACAACGACTTTAGCCCGAATGGGATGAAGCTGTCACTCCCAGCCAGACACATCGCACCTTTACCACAATGTCTGACATCATGACAGTTGGAGTGGCCCTTTTATGTAAATATTTTTATAATGAAGAAAGGAGACAGAGCTATAATAAGGTGGTTCACCTTCTAGAATATGATGACGTCGTAATTTCAGATTTAAGGCGAGTTAAGGTAGGTAGAGTAAGGTAGAGTTTAGCGGTTGCACAACGACTTTGAATTTTAGTAGTTGACTAGTCGAGGATGTCAGCTGAATTGACTTCGACTAATTTCGAAAAATTGATGAGCCGGGGAGGCAGCATTTTTCAAGACGGAAAAGAGTGCAGTCCAAGGCAGGGGCACAATGCTGTCCAGGGCCGGAGATGTGCGCTTCAACATCTCCGTCAACAAGTAGACTTCCTCTTAAAGGATATATAGTATATAGTGCATCTTTTTTGTTTTGTCTTGTTATTTTTGTCTTTTGTTGTTGTTATTAACCTTTAAACATGCAACATTAACTAAATAAACATGTCTCTGCTGTTTGCCCTGGTACCATTTACTGGCTGCATAGTGTTTACATAATTAAGTTATGTTATTACCTAAGGAATTGCGTGAGAAGAAGTGATGGTCAGCCTAGAAGTTTAGATGGCAGAAATGCTCAGAAAGAGTCGAAAAACAACTTACGATTCGTGGATAAGTGGCATCAAATATGGGGAAAACGTTATCGATCGAGGGAGTTCAGCAGGGAGTGTTTCCGATGCTCGGAGGGAGAGGATTTTCTAGCCGGCATTCCTCAAACTTGCATGAATGCAGCTAAATGCACTGCCAGGTATGTTTTTGATGACAAAACATTGTTAGAACATGGATAAAAAAAAAACAAAAAAAAACTGTAGCATAATATGTGTCCTTTAACATAGTTTTTTTCTGACCTTGCTAGTCGACTAGTGTAATTTAATTTAATTTAATTTATTTATTTAAAGGACAGTGTGCAGTTACATTTAAAAGATGGCTGCACCAGATTTAGCAAAAATGCTAATTTCCATCTGTAGTCCTTGACAAGTAAAAGCAAACAACATAAAAATACATATTTACAACATTTAAAGACAAACAATATAAAATACATATTTACAACATTACAGTACCTGGTATAATTGAAGTGCAGCGTGCAATAGTATTTAAGGTGCAGAAATACAGCTATCAGATGATACCCACAAGGGTAACATCTGATAGCTCTGTACCTGATGGTATTGTCAATGAACGAGGTAGTATTATTACACTATTAGCCGCAATCTCTGTCTTCTTTTCCTTTTCCTCTTGAGACGAAATGTTTAACTTCAAAGTAAAGAAAATGGCCAAATATGCGACGTGAGGAGAAAGTGTGTGAATGAAAGTGTGCGGCTGATAAATGAGCGAGGAGCAGAGGAGAAAAAGAGCCACGGATGCCCTCCCAAAGACAAAGAAAAGAGTGAGGGCGTGAGAAAATGTGGGCCAGCACCAGTGGAGGAGACACTCCTGGTACAGGAGACTCACTGGTAGAACACTTAACACAACGCTCTATCAGGTTCTGCTTATTCAGCCATAAAACTCTGCACGGAACATATAAACTCTGAGAATCGATGAGCGAAGCATGAAACACTGTTAATCTGAGGGGAGAGAAGTTTAATTTAGTTTTAAATAACAGATGAGATTGCGGCGGAGAAAACGTCAGTATTTCTAGTCTGTGCGGTCATGCTTGTGCACACAGTAGAAAAGAGACCAAGCTGCTATCAAATCCCATTCATTCATTCGGAAAATGATTAGCTGCTATTATGAATAAAACCCTTCAATAAACGCTGTCAAGTTGCTAACATT
>CM033638.1:29846331-29913551 GCA_019453435.1 Rhinogobius similis | reverse complement strand
ATAAATAGCCGTCTCCAGCGCCGGGTAAACGAGCGCGGAGAGAGAAGAGGAGCGAGGAGCGAGCGGCGCGCGTATATGAGGACGGGACGCGGCGTGGAGCGAGGCAGAGCGCGCGCGGCGAGTGGGCAGCGCGCACAGACACGGTTCCGCTCCTGACGCGTCGCAGCTTCCCCGTCGGCACTTCTGACTCGACTGTTTTCGCCTCTCTCCGTCATGTCTCTCACGTAAACTCGCGCCAAGTCGAGGATTTCGGGGGAAAAAAGAAAGAAGAAGACGGACTTAACTCGGCGCGTTTTTCGGAGCCCTGGCAGAGTGCCTGGTCGGCGCGTACGGAGGAGCAGCGAGCATGGATCTGTCCTTCATGGCTGCGCAGGTGGGTGATGATGGGTGCTGCTGTAGTTGGGTGCTGCTGGGTGACACGGGGGGTCAGGTGCAGACGGGATTGATGCGATGGAACGACGTACGCACGAGTTTTTTTTCCGGTGACGCACGCTTCGGGTTTGGAAGGCGAGGGCTGTGCGTAAAGAAGGAGAGCAGCACTTGTTACTGTTGGGGATACGATTTATTGAGAAAAAAAGGAGGCTTTGAAAGATGGATTTGAGTTTGTGGTTTTTGAGTTGGAAGGTTAAGGTGAGACAGAACAGAAACAACCTGGAATGAGTTTGAAACTTCTGCTGTAGTTTACTCACTCACATGTGAAAAGGAAATTCATTCATCAAGTAAAAAGGGTCAAAATGTCAACTATTTGGGGCTTTTAAGTCTGAAAGATGGATAGAGCCAGGTTTGAGTTGCATAGCCTCAAGTTTTTGTTAGGCCAAATGTATTTATTTATTTATTTATTTGGTCCATACCGTGGGTAATTTGCCGTTTTAGATTAAAGTTGTGTTTCGTTTCTTTTGATTTGTAACACTTAAACGTCCTGTGGTGAAAAGGTACGTAGTTAATAAATGTGTTGGCCTAAAGATAACATGAATCACTGAAACGGCACGGTTATGTTTAGTTTAAATCTAATAAAGATGAATGATATTATGCTGCAATCCAAACTGTGTCTTGCAGTGTAAAGTAAAAAAATATAGAAAGTTAGACAAAAACCAGCAGGATCTCGTGTGACATTTCTGCTCCAGGACAAACTCTGGTTCAGGCTTTAAGACACAGGGCAAAAGAAATAATGATATTCTTCTTTTTGTAAAATATTACTAACCCTCTGAAAAACGTTGAACATACACCAGTTTGATGTGTCTCAGTGTGACAGCTGAAAAACACAATCCTTAATCATTAAAACAATATCCTTTAAGATGAGACAGTTCCATTATAGACGTGTGGCTGCAGAGTAACAGCTGATACATACCACGTCTGAAATGAAAAGAGTTCAACCTGAAATGATGTAATACTTAAAGGCTTTAGTTTTTGAAAATCATTTGTATATCTCACGTCACACACAGGACAGAAAAACCTGTGTGACACCCAAACGTGAAGTACCGGGTGTCACTGGCTCTGTCCTCAGCCAATCAGAAGAACCTGGAAGTGAAGCTATTGAACTGAAATAAACTGTTTCTTACATTTTTATTTCACTGTTGAGCTGCTCTCTGCGACAGGCTGTTATGATCAGAAATATGGGCAAGTTTTCACTGTCTGTTGACATCTATGTTTTTACATTTTTTATTATATTTTATCTTCATGAGCTTTTATCTTCAATGTTTGCAGAACAATTCTCGTTTGTAAATCCACTGGAGAGCCGCGCTCCCCACAACAAAACATTATTTTCTGCATTCTCATGTCACTAAAGCTCCGCCTCTTCTTTGTAACACAAAGCGGTCAAGTGCTTCCTTTTTCTACACAGGGCTCTGCCACAACCACACACAGCTCTGTGAACTTTGATTGAAAAGTTCAGGAAACACTCACGGATTAGACGATGTATTGTTTATTACACAGGACGGTGTGGAATGGGGATGAGAGGGAGGAGCATTCAGCAAATTGTCAGAGCTGCATTTAAACCCATGCCCTGCTCTTGTGTCTGTCCTTTATGTGTGTGTATGGGTAAGACCACAGATTATTGTGTAAGTTGCTGAGTTGTTATTCATTTTGTATTGATATAATACTTACAGCTCTTTCTGACTTTCGAAACCGACCAATGAGGCTGTTTTGCTGTTAAAGGTTGAGCTAAAATCACTTTTGCGAGGATGATTTGTTCTTCACAGATATTTTGAATCATTTTTAACTTCATTTTAAATACTCAAACACTATTTGCAAAAGTATTGGGTTCTGTAAAAGTGTATAATCTGCCTTCTCATTAGCACAGCCACTCTGTGCTTCATTAAAGCTGAGATGCAGGAAACAATAGCCGCCAGATAAAACACATTAATGTAATCTGAGCTCAAATGTGTGTGTAGTGAGTGGATGAACTGTGAAGTCCAGAAGCTCTGCTCTGTTCATCTTTTACACAATATTCGTATTACTTAATTGGACTAATTGCACAAAGCACTGCCACAAATAGTAGAGCTATTACTTTTAGATGATGCAACATGTGCAGCGCTACAGCTGGACGTTGATAGATTCAAAACAGGAACTAGACCCAATTTTATTTACAGCAGAAGCACACTGTTGGGGACGATTTCACTTCCATGAGGATACGGGAAAAGGACCTACACAAACTCACCACATAATCTCAGAGTAATCCAGGTATCTGGGCAAACCACGGTTAAAAATGAACTTAAGATAAGATAAGATAAGAGATCCTTTATTTGTCCCACAATGGGGAAATTCCACTGTTGTCACTCATTTAACATTTGACTGTTTCACCTGAAGTTTACCGGTTCACTAGATTCATGATTCTGTGTGGATTTGGTTGAATGGTGAAGCTCTGGCCTTTAAGAGGTAAATAAAGTCATCTGCTCAGAGGCTTCAGAGGCTAAACATCAGGAGAAAAAGTGTGTTTGAACAGACAGCTGCATCAAAGACACAAAGAGTCAATCACGATATGATGATTTCACTCCCAGCCCTGCGGTTCACTTTAGAGCGCTTTGGAACAGTTCTTTTAACGGCAGAACGTGTCTCATGCTCAGGCCTGGCTCGCTCAGCTCCCTGCAATTCACAAAAAGACGTTTAGTGAGTCAGGTGAGCTTTTTTTGTTGCTATTTGCCAAGTCTATGTTCTCTTCTTTCCAATCATCTTGCTTTTTGTACGAACTCTAAAATTTCAATCTCAATTTTGATACTCAGGATATCAATATTTTCTTTCTTTCTTTCTTTTTTTTTCTTTATTTAAAGTCTATATGCAGTTAGACAACGTCTTTCACAACATGATTGACTAAACATTTTGCCCATTTGTCCCCGTTTTGACAGTGTTTGTAATGTTTATAACGTTCTATGACATAGAGGTGATTCCACTACTGTTACCTAGCAACTATTTTGAAAACAAGGGCCAAAATCCATATAAATTACATTATGATTTGTTCAATGATGGTTTCAATTGTCAGAATGTGCTAAATATTTACCACAGGTGCCCTCCCACCAAACTAAGTCATAATTAGAGCTTCATGAGGACCTGTGGTAGGCTTTAACACTGAGCTTTTCCTGAGTGCACTGTAGAGGGCCTCTTGTGCTTTAGGGTGCGTTCACATTTGCACAATCACCACATACACACCAGAACTAAGGTTGAGCTCGTCCCTGTGACAATCTGCTTTTTTTGTGAAATGGTGGTAGCCTCTGAGCAGACTTTATTTACCTCTTATAGACTGGAGCTGCACAATGAAACCACAATTTTAATGGATGCAATTTTTGGCCATTTTTGAAGTGCAATAATTTCAAAATGTCTTGCTTTGATTTGAATAAAAACTGCTCACACTGTAGTTTGGATTTGTACAAACATGTCCTGAAACAAGCAACAAAAGCAAGACCAAAAGCGATAAAAATGCGTTCAAAAGTGACAAAAACGCGTCGACGAACAAAAAACACTACTCAATGCACCAAAACACGACAAAAAGTAACAAGATTATGTGTTTAAAATGTGAATTTGAACAGAATCCTATTATTAAAACATAAATCTCAAATCTTAATTGCACTGGTAAGAAAAATCACAATTAGATATTTTAAATCATTCAGCTCTAATATAGGCAATAGAAAAATACAAAGTGAACACAAATCGTGATCATTATGATCTGGCCCCAAGAAAATCATGAGAATCATTTTTTCCATATTGCCCAGCTCTAACTGG
Organism: Rhinogobius similis; assembly: GCA_019453435.1. Lineage (NCBI taxonomy): Eukaryota > Metazoa > Chordata > Actinopteri > Gobiiformes > Gobiidae > Rhinogobius > Rhinogobius similis. The sequence goes on along the minus strand of CM033638.1, from coordinate 29,909,339 downwards.
GACTAAATCTAGAACTTCATCTGGACTAGATCTGAGCTAAAGCAGGACAAGAAGAGGGACCAAACCAAAACTAAATAGGGTTTCAAACTGGGACCAAACCAGGACAAGAGTGAATGGACCCTTTGTTGTTGTATCGTTTTAATCTACGACATCCGTTTATCATTATATTCTGGACATTTTAAATTGCAATATTGATCTAAAACGGTTTATTTAATTGATCAAAAAACAAACTGGCTGACTTTAGTGACTAAAGTGATTGAATGGCCAAAATTTGATTAGTTATCCAAGAATGCTAATGTTAGCTGCGGGCTAAATGCTACTGCGATGCTAGCACCACATCCTCCTGCTGTATTTGAACAGATACAGAACAATCAGTGTACTTTTCTGAGGAAACACCAGGCCAACAACGTCTGTAAAGACTCGACTTAAAGGGCCTCTGACAGGTCGCACGAGTCATTTAACTAAAATGTAGTCAAGAAAAATATATTTCAAGTTTAGCTAAAATACACATTTTATTCCAGTTTAGTCGGTTATTAAGATTTAAATTTTACTTCCTGGTTGTAAATGATGACATCACACGAGGAGAGTGACCAAGAAACATCCTGTGCACTGAGCCAAAACTCCTCTAATGTCACAGAAATCTTTATTTGACAAAGAAAAATACATGTGACACCTTTAATTTGTTGAATCAATGTTTAAAGTGTCAAAAAAGTCGTTTCTTTTGTGTAAATTATGCATAACCTTAGTCTCCCCAGTGTGATGTCATTCATTTATTTACTTCCTGTCATTTTCAACAGATTTTTCAACTTTTCTCCACAGACAGTGACCTGATTGGTGTAAAACTATCATTTACATTTACAAGAGGTACTAATACACCAAATAAAATCAAAATAAAAAAATCGGAAAAACTTCACACGCACTTTAAATGAATTGTGCTCAGACCACGCCACCTGGAACAGCAGCGAGGGGGCCCAAACTCGTCCCATGATTCCATTGTATAAATAGCTGTGTACTTGAATAATGCAGCTATAGCTAATGTAGCCTGTGGCGGCAGTTGCTCATTAGACATTCCCCTGCTCGGCCCGCTCTGCCTCCCCCCTCCTCCCCCCCTCGGTCTGTCTGGAGCTGGCCGTCTCTGGTGCCGTCCCGTCTGCCCATCCCCGGTGCCAGATGCCATTACCGGGCCCCGTGACATTATCCAACGGAGTAGTGAGGCGCCCAATCTTTTTAAATCAGGGAGGGCTTAATAGAAACGCAGCGGAGCAGAGGAGAATGTCAACGTTTTGGGGCTAAAAGAAAAGAAAAATGAAGAGGTAAAGAGATTGAATGAGTTATGGTGAAGTTGACAAGTTGGTGTTAGAGAAAATGCAAAAGATCAACAGGAATGGGTTTGATGTGCAAATGAATCGAGATGGAGCTGGGCCATTTGCAGAGAAAATGTGTGGCCATTCTTTTCCTTCTATTGAACGGTTTTGATTTTTGGTTGGATTCAGTTTTGTCCAATGAAAAACAAATCAAATGGCTTTCAATATCAGTTTCTTGGACATAAATAACACAAATGTTTGGCCATCTAAAGTCTATATAACAGGCTTGACGACGCATTTCACAAAAGCGGAGTGAATGTGATTATATTTAAGATCTGACTAAACATTTTGCTTGTTTGTCCAGATTGACAGTTTTTGTAAAGTTTATAATGTCACTTCCTGGTTGAACATGAGAACAAAAAAGACCCTTTAAAATGTGATATCATCAAAATTCCAGAATGGGTAAAATGAAGTTGACTATACATTCTTCAATGATTAGCTCACAAGTGTCTTCAATTTGCCATCTCATGTTTTAATTGACACCTACTGAGTGCATCCAGTCAGCAGATGGCGTCAGCGCTATACACAGTTTAGTGAAGTTAGTGCTGAAAAGACGTTGTGATGCGGATTTGCAGCAGTAGTTATCGTGTTTAGAGGCTCAGAACGAGTATAGCAACGATTTAAGGACTAAAAACAGGGGAATATTCTCAGATAAGTGACATAGATGATCTGAAAATACATCCCGGATAGAAGGAGTTCGCCGGAAGTGTATTTGATGCTCGGGGGGAGGATTTTCCAAAGAACATTCCGCAACAGAGTGAATGCAGCTGAATGCTACTTCAAGTGTGTTTTTGATGACGGAACATTGTTAGAACACGGTTAAAAGCTGAAAACTCACTGGAGCAGAATAAGTGTCCTTTAAACCAGGGGTGTCCAAACCTTTTCCATCGAGGGCCACATTTTGAAATACAGACCAAGCGGAGGGCCACAAATCAATCGCGAAACGTTAAAAAAAGCTGCATTTATCTGATGTTTTAAGCTCCACCACATCTACATCAGCCTCAGTGTCTTAATATCAGGTCTGTATTGCACCAAAATGTTAGTTATTTAGGTTGGAATTGTAGAAAATCTGAAATGTGCTGTAAAAAGTACTTCTCAGGACAATGTGGGCCAGTTCACCAGGAAGTGTAAGGGCCAAGAAAAATTAGTCTGAGGGCCGCATTTGGCCCCCGGGCCTGAGTTTGGACATGCCTGCTCTACAGTATCATTGCGAATTAGACAGGACTGAATCTTGATTCATCTTGTCGACTGCACAGCCATATGTTTAGTTTTAGTTTATTTCATTTCACAGGGACCATGTACAGGAGCATTATCAGAGAAAACGTTGAAGACATGTTTTGTACTGACTGTAGCCCTGTGGTGACGCTTTGGACACTTCTTTGTCGATAGTTTGAGTTTTAGTGAAGTCTTTGAATAACTTAAACTGTGTTGGCTGTTGTTTCCATTCTCTTACAGATTTGAAAGAGAATGCTGATAGGTCTATACCTATTCAAGGGCCTATTCAAAGTTATTTCACCGAGGGACAGACTGATCGGATGGTGTTGTCCTTTTGAAACACGAAATAAATGTAATAAGGCTTTAACAACATCTGCAGAACCAGGACTAAACCAGGTCCAAACCAGGACTAAACCAACCAGGTCCCAACCAGGACTAAACCAGGACTAAACCAGGTCCAAACCAGGTCTAAACCAGGACTGTACCAGGTCTAAGCCAGGATTAAACCAGGACTAAACAAGGATTAAACCAGGACTAAACCAGGTCCAAACCAGGACTAAACCAGGTCCAAACCAGGACTAAACCAGGACTAAACAAGGATTAAACCAGGACTAAACCAGGTCCAAACCAGGACTAAACCAGGACTAAACAAGGGTTAAACCAGGACTAAACCAGGTCCAAACCAGGACTAAACCAGGATAAACCAGGTCTAAGGCAGGACTAAACAAGGATTAAACCAGGACAAAACCAGATCTAAACCAGATCTAAACTAGGACTAAACCAGATCTAAACCAGGACGAAACCAGAACTAAACTAGGTATAAAGTCACTAAACCAGGTCTAAACTAGATCTAAACCAGGACTGAACCAGGTCTTAACCAGGACTAAACCAGGACTAAACCAGATCTAAACCAGGTCTAAATCAGATCTAAACCAGGTCTAAATCAGATCTAAACCAGGTCTAATCCCAGATTTTACACCAGGATTTACAGCAGGACAACTTGATGTTTTGGCAGATGGGTTGGAGCCCTGGTCTATTATAGTGCAGGTCTTAGCTTTCCACGTGGCTGTTGGATGTTGACTTCAGGTCATCTGTTTAGACGTTAACGCGACAAATCTTTGAGTGAAAAAGGTAATGATAATGTCAAGATTTAAAAACGGGTATAATCTCAGGTAAAACAGATATTGCCACAAATTCTGCCTCATCATCTCTCTGTCAGCCAGTTACTGTTGCTATAGCCAGAAATGTACTCAAACAAGACTACAATGTCTTAGTAATAGTAGGACTAACAGTAGTCTTAGACGTACAGAAGAAGCTGTGGTTAAAGAAATAACAAATAAAAAAAGTATTCAAAGAAATGACTCAAGTAAACGTAATTCTAAACATATTTGTCTGGACGTAACATCTGAATTTGAGAAGGTTAAAACATTAAATAATGCACTACATTTGGTGTTTTCAAAAGAAAAGGTAAAAGGAGCAGAGGGAAAGGTTAGACAGAAATAGAGGCAGAATAAAGAAAGTTTGAGAGTCCAGACCAAACAAAAAACATCCCAGCTCCCCAGAAGACAACTTTATAATGAGATAAGTTTGTGCACTTGTATAAACAATGCTATTATTGTGGCAACATATTTTTCCTGATGCAATCCTCGCAGCTCTATTTTGTTCATCAAAGAGATAAGCATGTAATATATTGTCTTCTGTTATCAGGGAAAACTTTCAGCAAAAGCAATTGAACCTGGAGAGACTCTGACAAATGCATTAAAAAAGTTTGGCAGCAGCGCTCGGCAGTGGAGAGGGTGAGTTATGGTTCACCGGAGACTTGGCCCGTTTCCTCTAAGAGTCCAGACACTGCTGCTGCTCAGGGCTGCGTTCAACTGCTCCAGTGGCTGCCATTTACTCAAAAGATGTTGTGTTTTATTTGTGTTCTCTTCAAAAGTCACAACGCAGGGCCAACAAACCCTGCCTCCAGTGCATTTCTAATGTGTGGAACATGTGGCACGTCTGAGGTGAGACTACGCTGAGTCACTGTAGTGTGTCCTCACACGTCTGCACACGGAGCATCAGCTGATCAACATCAGACTAGTGCACACACACACACACACACACACACACACACACACACACACACACACACACACACACACACACACATACATACATACACACACACACATATACATACATACACACACACACACAAACACGTCTCACACACACACTCACACACATACATACAAACACACACACGCACACACACACGCGCACACATACACACTCACACACACAGGCACACACACACACACGTCACACACACACACACACGTCACACACACACACTCACACGAGGTGCACACTCCTCTGTGTATCCGCTGTTTCTTCTGTGCTTTGGCTGTGTGTGTTTTGGTCTGACGCTCGATCGAATTCATAATTTAATGGAAACATCCTTAATGTGAAATTGTGTTTTTTCGACATTTGGAGCAGTTTTGAGCAAAAGCGCAATGGAAGCGTGTGTGCACTAGTCTGATGTTGATCAGCTGATCTGTGTGTGTGTGTGCATATGTGTGTGTGTGTGTGTGTGTATGTATGTGTGTGTGTCTGACGTATGTGTGTGTGTGTGTGTGTGTGTGTGTGTGTGTGTGTGTGTGTGTGTGTGTGTGTGTGTGTGTGTGTGTGTGTGTGTGTGTGTGTGTGCGTGTGTGGGTGTGTGCGTGTGTGTGTGCTGACAGATCAACACCTCAGTTTGAAACTATAGAGCAGGGCCAACCATTCAGAGGCATGAGACACATTTTTACATACGGCACACAAGAGCATCACCCCATCCCTCACACACACACACACATGCACACACGCACACGCACACGCACACCCACACACACACACACACACACACACACACACACACACACACACACACACACACACACACACACACACACACACACACACACACACACACACACACACACACACACACACACATACGTCAGACAAGGCCTATAGGTTTATATTTCTTAGTAATCATAGTTGCAATTATTTTTTTTTAAGTCCATATAATTTTATGTATGTAATTACAATTACATTTTGTAATTAAATGTCTTTAAAAAGCCTTATAAACACATGTTAGGGAATCTGGGCCTTGGTAAGTAGGCTACTTATAGTTTGTTGTTATGTCATATTCAGGCCTAATTTGCATGACTATGTCTCTCTCTCTGTACATCCCATGCACAACTCAATTTACCAGTAAAAAAAAAAGAATACTAACAGCTTTACTGCTGTCTTTACTACTAATAGTTTAAAGCTGTTAGTATTCGCCTTTTGTCAGCTTCAAATGCCAATAAGCAGGAATAAACATACATATTTTTACCAATCAGAATCAGAATCAGAAACGGTTTATTGCCATTGTCAGTGATCAAAAATTCACAAACATAAGAACTTGCTTCGGCGTAAGGTCCAGCATAAAACAATGAATAAAATATAATAAAATATATTAAAAAGGCATGCATAAAATTAAGAATAAAATAGACTAAGATAGATAGACTGAGACTATATACAGAATGTACAGTTGGCAGATAGTGCAATGTGCAAATGTAGCAGTGCAAATAGACAGTTCTTATATAATATATTGTTAAAGTGGCAGGTGTTACAAAGTGTTCATGAGTCCAACGGCAGAGGGAAAGAAACTGTTCTTGTGGTGGGAGGTTCTGGTCCGGATGGACCGTAGCCTCCTGCCTGAGGGGAGGGGCTCAAATAGTCCATGTCCAGGTGAGAAGGGTCAGCTGTGATCTGACCTGCTCGTCCCCGAATCCTGGAGACGTACAGGTCCTGGACAGATGGAAGGCTGCAGCCGATCACCTTCTCAGCAGAGGCACAATGGGCTGTAGTCTGTGTTTGTCCCTGGCTGTGGCTCCAGCGTATCACACGGTGATGGAGGAGGTGAGGATGGACCACACGGTGATGGAGGAGGTGAGGATGGACCACACGGTGATGGAGGAGGTGAGGATGGACCACACGGTGATGGAGGAGGTGAGGATGGACCACACTGTGATGGAGGAGGTGAGGATGGACCACACGGTGATGGAGGAGGTGAGGATAGACTCGATTATGGCCGTGTAAAGCTGCACCATCATCTGCGCCGGCAGCTTGGCTTTCCTCAGCTGCTGCAGGAGGTACATGATAGTGCGAGTCTCTGAGACATTCTTCCCCAGCCACACGCACTGCCTCCGGTCCGTCAAGAAGTCAGTGATCCACCTGCAAATGGAGTCAGGCACGTTGAGCTGAGAGAGCTTGTCCTGGAGCAGAGCAGGAGGATGGTGTTGAATGCAGAGCTGAAGTCCACAAACAGGACCCTGGCGTAGGTTCCCGGGGAGTCCAGATACAGTAGGATGAAGAGGGGGGCCAGGTTGATGGCGTCGTCTACAGATCTGTTGGCTCTGTAGGCGAACTGCAGTGGGTCCAGGGCGGAGGAGGTGAAGGACTTGAGATGGGGCAGGACCAGGCGCTCAAAAGACTTCATGACGACAGGCGTCAGCGCCACAGGCCTGAAGTCATTAAGTCCAGTGATCCGGGGCTTCTTGGGGACAGGGACGATGATGGACAACTTGAAGCAGGCTGGGACATGGCATGACTCCAGGGAGGTGTTAAAAATCAGAATGAATGAAGCAAACTCACATGGAGAGTAGAATGGTTTATAGTTAATGAAGAGATATTCCAGATCAGGAGAGCAGTGTTTGGAGATCACAGTCACATCGGAGCACCAACCGTTGTTGATGAAGAAACAGATTCACATGCATGTTTGAGCTGGGACAGTTTTTGTCCCGTGGTTCATGTTGTGATCGTCACTGCTGGATGCACGGGGTGTCTTTTCATCAATATGAAACTGATTTTAGTAAAACACTTAGCCTTTTGTGTCTTACCACACAGTCTGTGCTGTTACTGTTCACTGTCCGTGCTGATCTCTGACCTGAGTCCTGTGTCTGCTTCACCTGCTCCTGTGGGTGAGGCAGGGGTGAGAGGGAGGGAGGGAGAGAGAGGGGAGCGAAAGAAAGACGCAAACTCCCAGTTTAGAGATATAGAGATACAGCCCCATCTACAGTTTAAAAGAGTTTAGTTGAATAAATGATGATTTGCATGATTGGATCTTAACAAGATTCCAAGTAGAGCTTCAATAAGCAACAAGAAATCGGAGTAAGACCAAAAAAAAAAAAGAGTAAAAAATGTATTGAAAACAACAATTAAACTGAAATAGGCTGTTCTGCAGCTGATCAAAAGTTTAGGACCACACCTCAAAAAACAACCCCGAACCCCCCTCAAAAATCAAAGCCCCAGACATGAACTCAGTAATAAGTGTCTCCACTGTTATTGTTGTTCATTTCAAAAACTGCTTGCCGCGCTTGATCCAAGTGTTTCCAGGAGGTGAGAGAAACATTTCTGGTGGTGCAGACGGCCTCATGAAGGACATCTTCTGTCTGAACTGTGCTCCATTTGTGTAAACATCCCTTGCTGTCCGTCCCCAAAGGTCCTCAGTAGGATTCAGATCAGGGGAACACACAGGACGGTCCAAAAGAGGGATGTTCTTCTCCTGAAGATGTCCTTTGTCCTGGGGCTTTGTGAACTGTAGCGTTGTTCTGTTGAAAAACCCAGTGGTTCCACAGACGAGGCCCTCAGTCATGAGGGATGCTCTCTGCAACATCTGCACAGAGCCAGGGGCCCTGCTCCACCTGGAGCTCCATTGTTCCACTGAAGGAAAAAGCATGCCAGATCATTATGGCGCCCCCTCCCTGTGGAGCATAGAAAACATCTCAGGTGGATCTGCTTGTTGTAACGTTGGAAACATTACTGGCGAAACCATCAAGGTTACATTTCATCAGAATCAAACTTTCTTCCACCTTTCCATGTCCCATGTTTGTCTCTTGTAAAGTCCAGGCTGCAGTTCTGTGGCGTTCAAGGAGACCAGGACTTTGAAGATCTTTCTTGTTTCTGAAGCCCTTCAGTGTCTGATGTGTCTGATGTTATTGGGATGCAGTCGCACCAGTAACAGCTTTAATTTGGGTCGAGGATCGTCCAGTGTCTTGACGGACAGCCAATCAGATCCTCCGGCTCAGAGCTGGTGTCATTTTTTGGGGTTTTCCACTTTTTTGTTCCATAACCCTCAGGATCTTTTAAGAAATTCCAAATGACTGTGTTACTGGGTCCCGCCTCAGCAGCGACGGAGAGAGGTCCTGCTCATGCAGCTCAACAACACGACCACCTTTAAAAAGAGAATGTTTTTTGCCTTTGCCATCAGTACGTCATGACATTGTGATTACGTGACAGAAAATGACAATGAATATGCATTTTTGCACAGATTTGGGCTTTAAAGGCACGTGGTCCTAAAGTTTTCCTCAGCTGCAGAACAGACTATGTCAGTTTATGTGTTGCTTTCAATAAAATGTTTACTTACTTTTTTTTTTGTCTCACTCCCATTTCTTGTTTCTTATTGAAGCTCTATTTGAAACCTTAAGATCCAACCATGTAAAACATTTATTCTGGTCTTAATCTTTCGGTCGGCCTGTAGAGTAGTGTGGTGTGAACACAACATATTTGAGAATCTACTTAATTGCCTCGTAGAACAAAATCAGTGCCTAATAACATTCTCTCTCCTTATCCTGCAGAATCCACACACGTCCAGCTAAACGTGCATATGCTGCCGTCTCCACACAGGCTGTTTACGACATGAGCGATTATCAAACCGCCTCCAGCTCTTTCACTCGCAGCCAAGCGCTCCGGCAGCCGGCCTTCACGGCACAGAATGAACTATTCTAAATGACACGTCTCATATCGATGCCCGGGGACGCTTAAATATCCATCCACAGAATCCTGGCTGAGCTAAGCGCTAACAGGTTTGGTGGCAGATGAGAAATGACGTTAAAAGTCATAACCTCGGCCTTAATTACATCAAGCTTTGCACACAGGTTGGCGATTACTCATTCTAGCTCACTCCAAAGAGGTAACGACTGATGAAACAGGAGTGAGCTTCAGTCCACTGCCCTGATTTGGCACAAAATGGCTTTCATGTTCAAAGTTAGGCACAGTTTTTGCTCGTCTATCTTACCGTGGTTTGCCAAACAACTTTCTCGTGCTCCTCAGAGGAAGATGAAGCTTGGGTTGGATGAAAAAAAACATGTTCAGGAGCAAACTATTCTATTGATCCACTGTGGTCATAAGTGCCAAATTAATAATAATGCAAAAAAAAAAAAAAAAAACTTGTCAGAAGATGAAATAGGACACAGTGGTGGTCTGCTACCTCACTGTCAGCTTACACCAGACCTACTCAACCTAAGGCCTGTGGGCCAGATCAGGCCCTCCAAACCCTCTCATCCGGCCCACAGCCAAGCTTATTTTCTCTTGTTTCCTGTTTTAGACCTGGTTTGGTCCTGGTTTAATTGGTTCTGGTTCGAATCCAGCTCTAATTCAATTCTGATTCAGTTCTGGTTTGGCAATTTTGGAGAGAAATGTTGTTCAAGCCTTTAGTATGTTATAATGTAGCCTTTAGTATATTATTTTCACCAAAACCTAATTTAATCATTTTCTTTCCGCCTTTTGACTGGTTGTTTTCTTGTTGTACTTGACATGTTTGGACTGCTCGTCTGCAATCATCTTCCAAAGAAGACAAAATGAACCTTTTAGAATTAATACAGCAGTTTTTATAATCACATTATTGAAACAGATCTAGTGTGTTTTGTGTGACTCTAGACTGTGTCAAAAGTGGCACAGGAAAGTCTGGCCTGAAGCAGACTTTAATAGAATAGCCCCGGGTTACACAGTAGTACCTCCGCCGATCAGGCAGGGGGCAGTGAGCTGCAGGCGAATGTCACTGACTTTATAAATGAGGTGAATACTTAACCAGAGGACACTTCTGTGTTCATAGATGTAAGTCTTTTGTCTCAAAGCGAATGCTAAGGCCAGACATTTTGGAGTCAAGTGAATATAAAAATAACACCACAAACTGAAATAATCTTCACTTATGTTTTGGTTGTTTATTTTAACCTTTACAGTATTCATCTTTGGTCTGGTGAAGTATATATCTACTCTCCTACATCATGTCTGTGATGTCCACCTGCAGCTCACTGTCCTCTGTGTGACAAAGAGATAGAACTGAGCAGAGCTGGAGAAAATAGTTTCGATTACAGTTCATCAGAAACAGCCAGCGTGGCGTGAGCACAGAGCCAGGCTGACTCTGTGACAGACTGATATGAACGTAGCAGGTAGTTCGTGTGAGTATTGGACTGCTGATGTAAAAAAATAAAAACGGTATTTTCATTATTTGATCGTTAATATGTAAATCAGGCACTGTGAAAATGCTTTTGAGTCTGTGAAATAGGACATGTGGTGAAGACTGATTTCTTTGTTTTCTGGTAACTACAAAATACATAAAAATGCAATCTGACCCAAAAGGAGGAAAAAAAAGAAAAAAGATTATGACACGATCGTCATATTTTGTCGGGTCATAAAAAACAAGTCCAGACAGCCTTTCTCTGATTAAAATGACAGGGATGTAAATGGCACCAGGCTCCATCTGTTGCACTGGACCAGACTCTGACCAGAGCAGCCCAGAGCAGCCCAGAGCAGCACAGAGTGGCACAGAGCAGCACAGAGCGGCCCAGAGCGGCCCAGAGCGGCACAGAGCGGCACAGAGCGGCACAGAGCGGCACAGAGCGGCACAGAGCAGCACAGAGCAGCCCAGAGCGGCACAGAGCAGCCCAGAGCGGCACAGAGCAGCACAGAGCGGCCCAGAGCGGCACAGAAAGGCCCAGAGAGTCCCAGAGCGGCCCAGAGCAGCACAGAGCGGCACAAAGCAGCACAGAGCAGCCCAGAGCATCACAGAGCATCACAGAGCAGCCCAGAGCGGCACAGAGCGGCCCAGAGCGGCACAGAGCGGCACAGAGCGGCACAGAGCGGCACAGAGCGGCACAGAACAGCCCAGAGCAGCACAGAGCGGCCCAGAGCGGCACAGAGCGGCACAGAACAGCCCAGAGCAGCACAGAGCGGCACAGAGCGGCACAGAGCGGCACAGAGCGGCACAGAACAGCCCAGAGCAGCCCAGAGCGGCACAGAGCAGCACAGAGCAGCCCAGAGCGGCACAGAGCAGCCCAGAGCGGCACAGAGCAGCACAGAGCAGCCCAGAGCGGCACAGAAAGGCCCAGAGAGTCCCAGAGCGGCCCAGAGCAGCACAGAGCGGCACAAAGCAGCACAGAGCAGCCCAGAGCATCACAGAGCATCACAGAGCAGCCCAGAGCAGCACAGAGCGGCCCAGAGCGGCACAGAGCGGCCCAGAGCGGCACAGAGCGGCACAGAGCGGCACAGAGCGGCACAGAGCAGCCCAGAACAGCCCTGAGCAGCACAGAGCAGCCCAGAGCGGCACAGAGCGGCCCAGAGCGGCCCAGAGCAGCACAGAGCAGCACAGAGCAGCCCAGAGCAGCACAGAGCCGTTCAGAGCAGCCCAGAGCAGCACAGAGCAGCCCAGAGCCGCACAGAGCAGCACAGAGCAGGACAGAGCAGCCCAGAGCAGCACAGAGCAGCCCAGAGCAGCACAGTGCAGCCCAGAGCAGCACAGAGCAGCCCAGAGCAGCCCAGAGCAGGACAGAGCAGCCCAGAGCAGCCCAGAGCAGCCCAGAGCAGCACAGAGCAGCCCAGAGCAGCCCAGAGCAGCACAGAGCAGCCCAGAGCCGCCCAGAGCAGCCCAGAGCAGCCCAGAGCAGCACAGAGCAGCCCAGAGCCGCCCAGAGCGGCACAGAGCGGCACAGAGCTGCACAGAGCAGCACAGAGCAGCACAGAGCAGCCCAGAGCAGCCCAGAGCAGCCCAGAGCAGCACAGAGCAGGACAGAGCAGCCCAGAGCAGCACAGAGCAGCCCAGAGCAGCCCAGAGCAGCACAGAGCAGCCCAGAGCAGCCCAGAGCAGCCCAGAGCAGCCCAGAGCCGCCCAGAGCAGCACAGAGCAGCCCAGAGCAGCCCAGAGCAGCACAGAGCAGCACAGAGCAGCACAGAGCAGGACAGAGCAGCACAGAGCAGCCCAGAGCAGCCCAGAGCAGCCCAGAGCAGCACAGAGGGCACATTGTCTTCTTTATTACACTGTATTTTGAAGTAATTTTAAAACCTGTTATTTGTGACACCTTATCATTTCACATCCCACGTAACATAAAAATAATGTGAGGCACTTCAATCAATCAAAATGTATTTGTAGTGTACAAAATAGAATTCAAAGTGCTTCACAGACATAAAGAAACACATTCACACATGCCAGTTGTTCTCTCGCACCTCAGAGAATGTAAACTAATTTGGAAGAATTTGAATCTATTTTCGAGCCACAGGGCCACTGCTAGCCTTTAGGTGACCAAAGCCAAAACGCTCAGTGGGGCTCCCATCTACCCAACCCCCTTTGAAAGAGCAAAGGATACTAATAATAATATAATACTTTGGTTAAAGGCTGAAATACAAATTCAAGTGACAATTACTGAATCAAAGTTAATAAAGTTAAAGGTCCCATATCATGCAAAATCGACTTTTCAGAGGTTTTAACCTTCCTACAGTGCTATTTGGGCCTCGTATGTTGTGCCCAAAGTGGTTTTTTGATTGATTCCCTCATGCTTTCGCTAGAGAACTGTCTTTTCCGTCCCCCTCGGCTGAGCAGCAGACGGGGGCTCCTCACTAAGATGACGCGGCTTCACCAGGATGACGCGGCGCTCAAGCCACGCCTCCAGGAAGCGCGCAGCCGCAAGAATAAAAACAGCTAATGCTAATGCTACACAGTAATTACACGATGGATACGACAGATCGAAGAGTTAGCTTGTTATTTACCAAACGGCAACGTCCGTCGTTGAGGCCCTGGAGCGCGTCAAACTCCAGGTCAGATCCAGGACGTAGGACTCAGCACGACGCACCGTCAGGACGGATAAAATGTTTATTCCCGTGTTTGTGTATCGCTGTTTACCGGAGCACACGGCGCATGCACTATCTCCGCTCTAGGCTTCGTCGCGGGTTGGGCGGGGGAGGCGCGCGGGTTGGGCGGGGGAGGCGCGCGAGTTGGGCGGGGGAGGCAGCCTGCTCTCTGTTCGGGGGGGTCAGATCTCAGAGTGAGCCGTTTGCTTTTACAAGGAGGGGGGCCAGTCCAAGAAATGGGTGTTTTTTGGAAACTGTTATGTTATGGATATTGCACAACGCAAAAATTTTATCAACAAAGCCCTTAGAATAGACTGTGTGAAGGGGAAAATAGCAGAATATGGGACCTTTAATATTTAAATGAGTAAAATGCAAGAAGACTGTCACATAAGCTCATTGAAAGTTGAGAAAGTTGAACATTTAACATGGGAAATCAACTTTCCCATGTTAAATCCAGACTCCAGGTGGAGTATTATTAACTAGTCATTACTCAGTTATTGTGAGGGCCCCCAGACTGTACATTTCCTCGCTCAGCCCCTGCTCAGCCTTCACTCTCTTTTCTCTGCTCAGCTCAAAGAGACACTACAGGCTGAAAACTATTTGTCAGGACGGCGGAACTCATGCTTACTGCTGCATCTAGAAAAACATGTTATAACCAGCTAACGACAGCTCTGTGAGTGTCACCGAGTCGGTGTCTTAGCTCGGCTCAACAGCTGGAGGGACTGCACTATTTGTCTTGTGTCATTAGCGCTTTTGCATTGTTTCTAATTGATAATGGAGATGATTTTTGTCAACAAAATGCTGTTTTCCTCCATGTGGATTACAGAATACACATGTGGAGTCAAAACTGCTCCCAAGTAACTGCTCTGTAATAATTGCTGTGTTATTGAGTGATCAAAGTAACTAATTACCAGATGAAGTAACTATTCAATTCCCAAACAAATCTACCCAAAAATACACCCACTGCTGCTGTTCAAGTAAAAACTGATCTTTAGTCAACATTATTTTTCTTGCCAATCACCAAATGCACCATTAGCGTTAGCTGCAGGCACAAACCCAAACCCCAAACGGTGCATTTACCAAATGCACGCTGAAATCACACTTATTCACGGCACATGACAGAGCTGGTGCACTTGTAAATCCAGAGGTGAACCGCGGCCAAATAGATAACTCACTGCACTTACACAAAGCAGATGGTTGTATCGACTCAGAAAATGTCAGGAAAGTCTCTACACTCGCCTAATGCTCCTTGTGATTGGTTACTTCTACCATCAGACTCTTTTTTCAGCCAATCACTGTTTCAAATTCTTCATCCTGCTTGTGTTAATTTCCTAAAACAAACAATGGATAAAACTTTGCAGCTTCACTAAATGAGACAAGCAGCAAACACCGCCGAGCTGTTACACTGACAGTAACGATAACAGTGGGATGGTATTAGTTACTCTTTACTGATAAATATAACGTTGTAAGTAATGCTTTTACACTTAAAATGTGTATGACAGGTTTTAACGATTTTATTATTTATTTTATTTTATTTTGTGTATTAATACCTATTGTACATAAAAATCTCGTTTTACACCAGTCAGGTACTAGTTTGATGAAAAAACTATTGAAAATTACAGGGAGTAAAAAACTGATGACATCACACTAGGCAGGCTCATGCAATTAGTAACAGACTCCATCTGAAGGTGGTGCATGATTTCCCCAAAATAATTCTTTTATCCTTAAAACATGAATTCAACAAAATAAAGGTGTTCACATATATTTTGATTTGTCAGATTAAAAAGTATCTATGATGTAAATTGAGTTTTAACCCAGTGCACATCGTGATATATATATAAAAAAAATTCCCTGCTCACCCTCCGCGGGTGGTCACATCCATCTCTGAGCTCGGGTCCTCTACCAGAGGCCAGGGAGCTTGAGGGTTCGGCGCAGTATCTTAGCTGTTCCTAGCACTGCGCTCTTCTGGACTGAGATGTCTGATGTTCCTCCAGGGATCTGTTGTAACCACTCCTCCAGTTTGGGGGTGTTACGGGAGAATTGCAGTTGTGGATTTCTTTAAAACAAGTTGAACAATAAAAATGCAGAGAGAATGAGTCTGATCAATGAGTTGTTTATTCACTGGTACCAGAGTGAATAACGTCTGTCCCTTTACAGAGTAATCTCTCCCTGCACGACGCGTACAACACATTCAGAGTATATGCGCTTTATACTCAGAGATAACACATCATGAGGACACAACATACAATAATAGTCAAAGCATAGTACATGAGAACAAGGAGGAAGGTTAACTTATGACATAGATGACATTTATCTAAATAAGCGAACTGGGTCAGATGGGCTCCGGCCAGGCGGAACAAACACCAGATACGACTAAGTTAAAGTTAAAGTTAACCTTAGCAATGTAGAATGAGTGAAACCCCAATTTCGGCTATTACAGGGGTCACTGCCCCAAGTGCTCCGATCACCACGGGCACCACCTTGGCCTTCACCTTCCAGGCCTTCTCCAGCTCTTCTCTGAGCCCTTGGTATTTCTCCAGTTTCTCATGTTCCTTTCTCCTGATGTTGCCATCACTTGGTATCGCCACATCAACCACAACGGCCTTCCTCTGCTCTTTATCCACCACCACGATGTCTGGTTGGTTTGCCATTACCATCTGTCAGTCTGTATCTGGAAGTCCCACAGGATCTTCGCTCGGTCATTCTCTACCACCTTTGGAGGTGTTTCCCACTTTGACCTTGGGGTTTCCAGTCCGTACTCCGCACAGATGTTTCTGTACACTATACCAGCCACTTGGTTGTGGCGTTCCATGTATGCTTTCCCTGCCAGCATCTTACACCCTGCAGTTATGTGTTGGACTGTCTCAGGAGCTTCTTTGCACAGCCTACACCGTGGGTCTTGTCTGGTGTGGTAGATCTGGGCCTCTATCGCTCTGGTGCTCAGGGCCTGTTCCTGTGCAGCCATGATGAGTGCCTCTGTGCTGTCCTTTAGTCCGGCCCGCTCTAGCCACTGGTAGGATTTCTTGATATCAGCCACTTCAGTAATGTTCCGGGTGGTACATCCCATGTAGGGGCTTGTCCTCCCATGATGGTCCCTCCTCCGGCACCTCACCTTCTGTTCCCCATTGCCTGAGACATTCACTGAGCACATCATCATCTGGGGCCTTATCCTTGATGTACTTGTGGATCTTGGATGTTTCATCCTGGATAGTGGCTCTCACGCTCACTAGTCCACGGTCTCCTTCCCTACGGCTAGTGTACAGTCTCAGGGTGCTGGATTTGGGATGGAACCCTCCATGTATGGTCAGGAGCTTTCGTGTCTTAACGTCTGTGGTCTGTATCTCTTCCTTTGGCCATCTTATTATGCCTGCAGGGTATCTGATCACTGGCAGGGCGTAGCTGTTTATCGCCCGGGACTTGTTCTTGCCATTGAGCTGGCTTCTTAGGACTTGCCTTACTCGCTGGAGGTATTTGGCAGTTGCTGCTTTCCTCGTTGCCCCTTCGAGGTTGCCATTTGCCTGTGGTATTCCAAGGTATTTGTACCCATCCTCAATGTCTGCTATTGTTCCCTCTGGGAGTGAGACCCCTTCTGTGTGGACTACCTTCCCTCTCTTTGTTACCATCCGACTGCACTTTTCCAGCCCGAATGACATCCCGATATCAGTGCTGTAGATCCTGGTCGTGTGGATCAGTGAGTCGATGTCTCGCTCACTCTTAGCATACAGCTTGATGTCATCCATGTAGAGGAGGTGACTGACGGTGGCCCCATTCCTGAGTCGGTATCCATAGCCAGTCTTGTTGATTATCTGGCTGAGGGGTTCAGACCTATACAGAACAGCAGTGGGGACAGTGCATCTCCTTGGTATATGCCACATCTGATGGTCACTTGTGCAAGTGGCTTACCATTTGCCTCCAGGGTGGTCTTCCACAGCTTCATTGAGCTTGCTATGAAGGCCCTTAGTGTCCTATTGATATTGTACATCTCCAAGCACTCAGTGATCCATGTGTGTGGCATTGAGTCGTAGGCTTTCTTGTAATCAATCCAGGCAGTGCACAGGTTGGTGTGTCGGGCTTTGCAGTCTTGGGCGACTGTTCTGTCAACCAGGAGTTGGTGTTTGGCTCCTCTGGTGTCTTTGCCTATGCCCTTCTGTGCTTTGCTCATGTATTGGTCCATGTGCCCACTTATCTTAGCCGCGAGGATGCCTGACATGAGCTTCCATGTTGTGGAGAGACAGGTTATTGGCCGATAGTTGGATGGGACTGTACCCTTGGAGGGATCCTTCATGATCAGGATCGTGCGCCTTCGGGTTAGCCATTCAGGGTGAGTCCGTCCCTCAGCAGCTGGTTCATTTGTGCTGCTAGGCGTTCATGGAGAGCAGTGAGTTTCTTTAGCCAGTATGCGTGGATCATGTCTGGGCCGGGGGCTGTCCAGTTTTTCATGCCTGAGACTCTTTCTTGGATATCTGCCACTGTGATGGTGACTGGATTCTGTTCTGGGAGGTTGCTGTGGTCCTCTCTCAGAGCCACGAGCCACTTTGCATCGCTGTTGTGTGATGCCTCCTTTTCCCAGATACTCTTCCAGTATCCCTCAGTTTCCAGCCTTGGTGGGTCTGCTCTGTTGTTATTACCCTGCCATTGAGAGTACACTTTCGCAGGTTGAGTTGCGAACAGCCTGTTTATTCGTCTGGCTTCATTATCTTTCGTGTATCTCTTTAGGCGGCTGGCCAAGGCTTGGAGCCTTTGCTTGGCAGTTTCGAGTGCTTCAGGTATGGGCATCTGGCTGTACTTCTTAGGTACTTGCTTTTTCATATATATATATATATATATATATATATATATATATATATATATATTACATGAGTGGTTACATGTGTAGGCACTTTAAACACTGTTATTCTCTACATAGTTTGCTCGACTAGTGCACACACAGTCACAGGTTTTACTTTCTTGCATGTGAACCCAGGGGCGTAGCACCAAATTCTGGGCCCCAGGTACAAACCTTCTCGGTGGGCCCCTAATACATAATTTTTATCCCAGCAAATTCAGTTACTATTGTTATTTTTTCTTTCTTATTACTAGAATATACACCCTATGGTTTCTACATACACTTATAGTGAATTTATAGACATCTTCTGTAACTACAGGTCCATATTATGATACAGTTCTGTTCTCTGATCTCGAAACGTATTATCAATATCTATTTTTATTTGAGAACAACTTGGCTAAAATGTGAGCAATGCTTTTCCTCTAATGTCCCCCCTAATGTCACGCATGACTGTATTTAGTCTCTCAACGACTTTACTCAACCACTTTAATACAAAAAACAAAGTAAACCCCCCACAGTTCGGTTTCTCTGTTCATGTAAACGCAGCGACCGCCCTGATCAGGAGGCCGACAGGAGTTGAGAGAAAGGAGTTAATGCAGTCTTCCTGGCTGAATTTACGTTTCATTTGCAAAGGTTAATAGCACAGGGCCTTGTAGAAGTTGGTATTCCGCGGCGGAACGGCCCGTGTCACATTCAAATCCATGTTTTGAGATGCTCGCGATGCCGCTGCTCAGGCTAATGAAGTCTGCCCTTTTCTTTGCCAAGCAGTGAGCCGCGGCTGCCAATGCTAATCGTCCACAAAGACACACATGAGCTTCGTATCAGGAGAATGTAGAAGAAGACACTGGAAAGTTACAGGAGAAATCTCTCTGTGTGTGATTAAGGCAGAATTCTGCTCATTTATACAGTTTCATAAATGTTTTCCTGAAGGCTCTTTTTTATAAAGTGTTAACTAGTTTGGCCAGGGAAGAGTTAGCAACAATTACAAGCAACAAGTCTGTTTTTGGCATGAAACTGTAGACAATGATCTGATTTTTAAACTAAACCGACTAAATGCAAAGCTACCCTTACTTTGCGAGATGTTCTTTTACAGATTATATTTTGTAAATTTGCAAAAAAGGTAATAAAAAGATTCCAAGGAGAAGTTTTAGAGAAATACACTTTATTACAAAACACTGTTCCTAAAATATTCACTGGTTTTGACAGTTAAAATGATGTGATCTTGATGAAATAGTAGAAACGTGTTCTAACTATCATGAAGGCGTTGTACATGTCAGAGGCTAATGTCAATGTAATAAACACCCAAAAATCATTTGTGTAACTTTAGTTTGTGATTTTACTTTTCCACAATCAGCATTTCAAAGCACTCAGTTATGCACAGAAGATTTTTGCAAAATAATTTGGGATTGTTAACTATTGTCTCGCCAAACACACAATCTTGATAGAGTTTTGAATCGTTATGAGACAATAGTTAAATCATCTTTGCCTACAGAACCTTCCAGGAGTGACACAAGAACCAGGCTCCGCACGATACTGGTGTTTACATTCTAGCCTGTTCTTTTTAACAGAGCAGCAAATGAAAATGTTTGTAGTTTGTACACCGCGCAGACACATAATTGTTATGTATACTGTATGTTCATCACACTTCATCAATATCTATCGACCTTTAGTTTCTAAAGTTCACTTCTTACTGTCAGATTGGCATCCTGTCTAACACCTGTTGCACGCTATGTTTTCGGTGCCTTATTTGCTAATATAACGTTAGATATACGAAAGGTTTATTACAAAGTTTTTAGCATATACAGTATGATCATTTCAGCACTGATCACTAGCACTATCAATGTACACAAACACTTCTATGGGTACATATTTGTGTTATAAGGTGTTACTCACATGTGTTCCAGTGGTTTCAGTCTCTAAAAAGCTCTGGTTGGAGGCTTAGTGCGGAATCCTGGAATTGTACCGGCGCTTAGTTTAGAATCACTGCAAAGGTCTATTAGCCAGAGGAAAGGACCTACCTGGTCTGTCACATGACGAAGGTTTGGACTTTTACAGCTCTGCCGCACATACAGTGTACGCTCCACACCGGGACATCGTGGGGCGGCTGTCGAGGCGTCGGAACGTTTACTTCAGGGCACATGACGGACGGCTGCATAACGAGGTATGACAATGTTATTACCGCAGGCTCTCTGAGATATATGTATATAAAACCCTCCTCTTGGACCTAACCTTAACCTCGAAACCACGCAACAACCTTACAACTTTAAATGTGAGAACAGTGACAGGTTTGAGCGCAGTCTCTAATTCCTCCAGACTGAAAAACCATTGTGGATAATTATAACTTCAATCTAACAGTGAATTTCTTGTCATCGTTTTGCTGCCAGTGATGTTTGTAATAATGAGAATAGCAGTTGTTAGCGTCTGATGTGTCGGGGCCTGACAGGAGCAGACAGGAGCATAAAGACTGCTTACAGCTCTTCCCTGACCCCGCAGGCTTTTATCTACTGGTCAGGGCGATACCAGTAAATTGAATTCTACTGCGTGTTGGGGGAAGCTATTTAATCTTTTGCCCCCAATATGTAGCAGTTATGATAAAAGGGGTGGCAGAGTGGTTAGCACGCCGGCCTAGCAGTACATACGATGGAGAGAAGATACACATTTATTGTTGTACAGTGTCTGAAATTGCATTCTTATTAAAGTATTAAAGGAGCTGAACCAGATGTTTTACTTTGTAATAAAGTACAATTTGTCTTGCCCCTGTACAGATATATTCTAAAAGCAGTTGTTAGAGTCAAAATATGAGTGTGCATCAAAGCATTGCTATTTTCCATAAACGAGGAAGTGCACTGTTAGCATGCTAGTTGTTGTTAGCTTTACCATGATGGCAAAACTGTACTGTGCCGGTCGTGTGGGCCGGTCACTGTCAGACTAGCACGACTCAGCGCAGTCCTGATGTCATATCGCTAAACGCCCGCCTTTACTGGGATGGGCCCAGTATAAAGCCGATAGAGCAGTGCAGGGCGCAGGAGCGGTAAGATCTGAGCCGCACAGCAGCGTGGACAAGCAGATGTGGCTGGCAATGAGCCTGCTCTTCTACATGACTCACTCTTGGTTCCACTTTTTAGTTCACATGGATCGACCTTATATGTGTGTGGCTCTGTTTTTTTTTTAAGATAACAGAAAAAAGATGTTGATTATTGCGCAGCACAGTCAAAATGATTACCCCAGAGGCACTGACGTGAGCTCAGCAACGGAGCACAAGCCACTATCCTCCAAAGTTGCACTAAACGTGTTCTGATGGAAGGACATCTGTGACGCCTGGAGTGTTTAGGGCCCACTTTAGATCACCGCTGGGCCACATCCAAGGGCGTTTACAAGAAGCACACTCTGGGGGACCTAACAGGGGACCTGATGGAAACCATATTTCTAAAGACATTTTTTTTTTTTTACTTTGAATCAATTAAAAATCATAAGTGAAACGGTTACAGCTTTTTGTTTGGTTTTAAATGTGTAATAACATTGGTGTATGAAGTAATGAGAAAAAGAATAATAGCCTTAAGCATTTGGGTTTGTGCAACAATAAATTGGGCCAAATGTGGGTCAAACAGAACATTCCGAGAATTATTAAGACTGCTGTTTTGAACCAAATCCACACACAAACATGAGGTTAGCAAGCGAATGCCTTTGAAAAGTTTAACTAGGGCAAGTTTAAAGTTATTATTATTTTTTAATTTATATAGTACAATTTTTTGTTGTCATCGGATAGCCGCGGTCAGGGTCAGGTAGGGGGCCAGTCCAGACTAAAAAGTCCATGGTCATTTTTTTCCCCAGTCCAGCCCTGCTAGGAATGTGTTTGTGTGTTGAGGAATAAGTTTGAACCACTGCAAACAGTTCTATGTTTAACAGAAGAAGTAAATGTGGATTTTTTTATTGGGGTTAAGTCAGGGGGTGCGGTGTGCTATTGACCTCTATTGACCGGCCGCCACTGCTGAAAATCCTCTTTTATATGTCACTGGTGAGGACAGCAAAGGCATGAAATTGATGAAATAAACATGTTGTATATTTTAATATGAGGATTGGCAATTTCATGCCTTTGACCTACACTATGCACAGCAATGTGTAAAATATAAAAATGAAACATATTTACTTGAATTTGCTTTATTTTGATCTTACAGTTGCATGTAATATTTGAGTTTGAATGTTCTATCGTATGGCAAATGTCTTGCATTGTATCATATTGCTCAAAAATCCTATAAACATACATTCTTACTGAGAGCGCCTCCTCACAGAAGTGGACATACAATTCTTAGTGCACGAACAGACAAAACACAAACACTCGTAAACCATCTCTAATTTCCTATCTGTCTGAGCACAGACTCCTGCTTCATCTCTGAAAGGCCCTCTAGGCACAAAGCAGCGTTTTTGGGCCAAATCTCCCATTTCCAAGTCAAGTTGTCTTTTCATAGATGACAAACACAACATAAAAACATGACATTTTAGTACATACACACGCTTTATAAATAAGACTCCTGAGCTGTAATTTGTGCTTCTCAAACTTTTCACACCAAGTACAAGAGAAAAGAAATGGCTTTTTGAGCACCACCAGATCTAAAGCAGGACTATTTCAGGTCTAAACTACGGCTAAACCAGGTCTTAAAAGGACTACACCATCACCACAGAAGATATAAAAAAGGATTCATTCAAAAGGAGAGAAAATGTGAATCAAATAGACACCCATTTAAGAGAAAACTACAACTGAAGAAGAGTTCACGTTCCACAGAACAAGCTCGCGTATCAACAAATGGTACATGCACCACACTTTGAAAACCACTGTTCCACCAGAAAGGTTACATAGTGCACTTTGGAGGTGAGACACTACAGGCAAAGCACATTTTTTAAAATGTTTTGTTTTTAGGTCAGTTTGCGCTCTCATCATATCAGCTTTCATGTGGAAACAACAAACTTGTCCATTCTTCTATTGAATCCACTTCATCCATAGATTTCTCTGGGACATTGTAACTTCAAAGGTCGTTTTCTTAAAGGACACATATTCTGCTACAGTGACTTTTTAACCATGTTCTAACAATGTTCTGTCATCAAAAATATACCTGAAGTAGCATTCAGTTGCATTCACGCTGTTTTGAGGAATGTTTATTACAAAATCCTCCCCCTCCAAGCGTCAAACACACTTCCTGCAGAACTCCCTTGATCCGGGACGTATTTTCGGATCATATACGTCACTTATCCGAGAATATTACGCTGTTTTAAGTCCTTAAATCATCGCTAAACTCGTTCTGAGCATTTCTGCCGTCTAAACATAATAAATGCTGTAGCAAATCCACAACTTCACAGGACTGTATATTGCGCTGGCGCCATCTGCTGGCTGGATGCATTCAGTAAGTGTTATTTAATTCTGCCTGATAAAAGAAAGTAATTGGATGAATGACAAACTTTTTTGTTTGTTTGTTTTAAAACATGAGATAACAAATTTAAGGCACTCAAGAGCATGGTTGAAGGCTAAAAACAATATGAAAAATGCAGAATATTTTCCCTTTAAAATAAATTGTTCTTCCACAGAAACATAAAGTTCAGCCTTAAAGTTGACATCTTATTCTAAAACTGATTTATTAAAGTTTTAAGTCAAAAGCTGAGGCAAAATATAGCTAGTGCCATATACAATCTAGAGGAGTTAGCCGTCAACAAATGCTAAGAAGATGATTAGCAGGAGAAGCAAACATGTTTAGACAGCAGAAATGCTCAGAACGAGTTTGACTATGATAGAAAAGCTGAACTGAACAGCAGAAGATTCTCTGATAAGTGACACAGACGTCCCAGATCGATGGAGTTCAGCAGGAAGGATTTCTAATGGACATTCCTCAAAACAGCGTGAATGCAGCTGAATGCTACTCCAGGTGTGTTTTTGATGACGGAACATTGTTAGGACAGGGTTAAAAGCTCAAAAAAAGTCACTGCAGCAGAACATGTGTCCTTCAAGCAAACACCGTAACTGAAGAACAAGCTTGCATATCACCAATGATACATGCACCACAGTTTGGAAACCACTGTTCTTGGCAAAGCAACCGCATCTACATATCCACGATCAGCTGGACGTTCCACCAGAAAAGTAACTTCAAACCATTCATCTAGACTCGTGTCATGCTGCAGTGAAATCCTTGTCCGCCTCGTCCCGTCTGTGTCAGGCTCAGAGGCAGGATCCGTGCTTCTCGCTCTGACCGCTGACAGCTCATCACTGTCTCATCACCCACCCTCGCCCCGATGCGGCCCCACACAGCTGTGCCCATGGGTGCCGCTGACAGGGTGTCATCTCGTGCGAGTGAGCGAGCGAGGATGTGAAAGGAGACGCTGAGGAGAAATGAGTGAGACGGATGCTACGTAAACAAAGACAGCTGGGTTTTCATGGGCCTGTCGGGGAAATGAATACATCAATTTATGATTCAATATGTGCTCGTGTTGTTGACGATTGATTAAGCTTTGGGTGATGCAAGCAAACTAAAAATATGATAAAAATGTTAATTTGATATGGGCTAGAACTGTGGTTGTTTTTATCAGCTGAAAACTGAGCAGAACAGTCGTGACAAGTTGGGAAAAGACACAGTTTGGATTTGATGATGAAGTTCTGCTTCAAAAGTCTTTCCAGATCAAGCCCCAAAGTGCTGTACATCCAGATCTGTCTCTAGTCTAGGGGGCTCTTATACACAACATAAAGGGCCTGCACCTGATTTTGAACCATGAGACAGGAGCATGTTTTGTTTAAACCTGAAGCCCCGCCCACATAGTCCTTCCTTTCATTCAATATTGCACCATGACTCAGAAACAACTGGAATTGTCTTATGCAGTTGTTTCCATGTAAGTCTCCTTACTTTAGCTTTTAGCATTTGCACCATGACAAAGAATCACTGTGTGGGACATTTCATAGTGTACAATGTGCCTGATTGGCTGAAAAGAGGTGACCCTGGCAAATGCTTCTGCACTAGTTCTTTTCAAACAAAGTGCATTTATAATATTTATAATATTTGTGAATTCGAGGTCCTCTACCGATGTCATCAAAAAGCGACGCACCAAGACAATTTACAGACAACTGATACATTTATTTGACAGTTTAAAGGATAATTCAACAAAATAAATGAGTTATCAGGTATTATTATTTGTCAAACCATAACTATTGTGTAATTTATGTGGATTTTGGCCCTTTTTTACTGTCTGGTTAGTTACTAGGTAACAGTTGTGGAATTACCTTTAACTATGCCGTACATCCAACCAGGAAGTAACATTATAAACATTATGAAAACCGTCAAACACACCAACTACTAAACCAAATCAGACCCATTTAGTTATGTGTGGTCTATAATGAGCCACATAATGTCTGTGCCACTGTTTGGTTCCTCAGATTTGGCAGCAGTGATGATTTTGTGTTGGATGCAATAGTTGGTCAGGACACTCCAAAATGGAAAATTTGTCCAGAACATCCACATTTTAAAAACATTTTTCAAGGCGCACCTGGCAAAACCTCAAAGCACACTAGTATTCCCCGGCACACTGGTTGAAAATCAAAGGATAACTAACATTCACAGGAAATACGCAAATGGATAACTGTCCCAGAGCATCTACTGTCCTTGACCCTTCTTCTGCAAAGAAAAAATACAAAAAACCCGGTGGGATTTTTAGAAACCTGGAGGAGAACCACAGTGAAGGAGAGATCCTACGAGTGAAAATATTTCTCCAGCTGAATTACAATTTCCTACGAGATCAATAAAGTATCTACTAAACTACAGTATATCAATGACATAGTGTAAAGTTACAGTTTGAGACTAACGGTGAATTGTGTGTCAGTTGGTGGAGAGATAGTTGGTGAGCTGAAGGAGAGAATAGATGGAGAGATAAAGAGGAGGATAAATGAAGATAAAGAAAGATGGAGAGAAAGGTGCGGAGATAAAGAGGGGGCGCGTGGGAGAGATCTAGAGATACAAGAACCATCTGAAGTCGATTCCCTCATTCTGCGCAAACTCAGGTTCAATAGTTCACTCAACTGATTATTTTCACATTTGAGTTGCCTCGGAAACAGCCGCCTGCGATGAGGAATTTTATATTAGCAGGTCTATTTGGGAATATTAAAAAAGAAAAAAAAAGTCTCCTGCTCACAGCATTGACACATTACATTTATGGAGTAGAGAAAGATAAAAATTAAAGGTGCAGGATTCCAGTCTTGCATTCATTAAATTACAGTTGCTTTTATAGGGAAAAAAAAAAAACAACAAGAAAGAAAAACCTACATTCTTCTTACTATGATTGGGCTTGCCTCTCTACAGATCTAACCTGTAACTTGTATTGGTGAACTCTTCATCAGAAAGGATACATCGTGCTCCTAACCCTAACCCAAATTGAATTAAACTGATCCGTGGTTCAGTAATATCTGAAAGAGTGGATAGAAACTGCTAAACGTATAGAAGGGTCACATACGACCATTTTGAGCCACTCCTCAGGCTGTGCTTTGCAGTAGGGATGTAACTATGACTACGGTCGCTACGGGATGCTATCAAATCCCATGTATGTCTTAAAATTTCTTAAAAGAAATACAAATTTCAGATTGAAGTAAGTGCAGAGCAGTGTGCGTGCATCAGTGGGAAATCTGTGGAGCAGTGACACCGTCAGAGCAATGGAGTCTTTGCAGGACAATAAAGATGACTCAAACATGCATGAATCACACTAAATGTAACTTAATAATAGAATAATAACATAACAGGCCTCCTTATGGAATATGACAGTAATTATTCATACCATGCTTGTCAAAGCATTTCAAAAGGAAAAAGTCTCATATCTTGAGTTAGCCTCTTTTTTTTTTACTTTTGACTTACATATAAGCTGCACATCAGGATAATATCGTACCAAGAAATATGGATACAGCAACATAGTTTGCATTACAAACATTAAGCATATACTGTATGTATTGATGCTTTTTGGACATCTACTCTGCCATTTCACTGAAAACAATCACATTTAGTGATTTCTTTTCTTTCTTTCTTATTCACACGTTTTATTTATGTCCTTTAGCTGATATATTGGTCTATATCTAATTTTAAAAGAATTTTGTAATATACAGAGATGGGTAGTACTACTCACATTTACACTTATTTGTGTAGTACTTTACCCAAATACCTTTCTACCTTTCTTCACCATTTCTTGTGCCACTACTATCAATATTATTTTGTAGTAACATCTCGGGTAATATTTCATAACTCACAAAGTTACACTGTAAGAGCTATGACATCTTTCAAATGCTCGGTTATCAAGGAACACTGTGCACCAAATTCTGGGCCTCAGGTACAAACCTTCTCGTGGCCCCAATACATAATTTTGTATAGTTTTATTTATCACCACACATTTGTTATTATTGTCATTTTTTCATTCACTGTTGCTAGAATATACATTTCTACATATACCTAACAATAACGCGCTGATTTATAGATATCTCGTGTAGCTACCGGCCTATAATGTGATACACTGCTGTTTGTTTTTGCAGTAACACCAGAGCAATTTCACAAACATCTCGAAATGTGTCATTAAAATAATAAAATATATTAACTGCAAATTAAAATAACTAGTTTTACTTGTTAACAACTAAAGTTTGTTTTGTTTGAATTTGTAAATAAGGATTTTCCTCTTTTTTAACAGGGGTGATTGAGCCCTCAGATCCAAGCCCCCAGCAAACAAAATGGCCGCCTGTTTAAGTCAATGGGGCTCCTCATTAGCCCATGTTGCCAGAAAAAGTCAATGAGCTGAAAATAGGTAAAAATTGCCACAAAATCCGACATTTTTGAAAGCTGTAGGTCCCTTTCAGTTGAACATGAGCAGTTTTTCGTTACATTGTGCTTCATGGAAAAATGCCCTCTGAGCTGTAGAGGATTTTTGACTGCAGTTACAACGGACTGGCCGCTGGGGCCCGCTGACGACATGTTTCAGCTAGCAATACCCTCCAGTTAATAGAATAGATCCGTGCTCAGATCTCATGCATAATTGTATTTAGTCTCTCAAGGACTTTACTCAACCACAATGCATTTTATTACAACAAAAATAGATAAAAGTGTAGAAAAAAGCATCTGAGAAAAAACAAACAAAACAAAAACATGACATGACATGCTTTTCTTTTGAGGGCCCTTCCTTGCCTTGGGCCCTGGGGAAACCAGTACCATTTACCCTCCCAGTCCAACGCCCCTGGCACTGTGAGACGAGGATAAATCAATTCAAGCTTTTTTAATTCCCTTGCTTCACAGTCACCTGAATGAGCCTGTGTGGTCGAAGTTTAACCTTTCATTACTGCACACAAGCAAAACTCTTCACCCAGGCCCTAACTGCATTTAAATAACAAATATATGGCTGCGTCTCATTTTAGCTCAGTGTAATGGTGCGGCTTAATGACCCGTCCAGCGCAGAAGCAGCTCCTGTAAGCACTACTACAGGGTGGACCGCCACAGTGTTATGAATGTGAATACATATTTATATATGTGCCTGTGCACCTGGATGATGGATGGCCAGCAGGAGGAGGGCCCGCTGTGTTTAAAAGCCTCTGTAAATGGACTGTGACGGCCGTATAAAGTTTGTACAGAAACATTACCTAAGCTTGATGGCTGGCCAGGCTTTAAAGACATTATGTGAAATGGTAAAGGTATGTTATGGTATTATGTGAATGGTTGTAAGTGAAGTGAACCCTTTTGAGCTTGTGAGCTGATGTGAATTTCAGCCATCTTTGTAAGCAATGGAAACCAGGAAGTGCCATTGTTTGTTTCTTAAAGTGTTGTCCATTAGAGTTGCCCTGATCCTCCAGCCCCGTCTGCTTTTCTACACAAAATGCATGACAGAATATTGAGTTGGTTTCAGCAATTCACAAAATTCTGTTGAGAAATTCCAAGTCTGTGTCGCTGTGAGACGTGGCTAAAGCTCGAGTTTATCTTCAGATTTTTCTACATTTAATTCAGTTCTCTAAAAAGCCTCTACCTAACCTCTCTTTATGTAATACATTGGCTTTGGATAATGTTGAATGGATTTTTCATTATTCACTGGAAATATACTATTTTGGGTCTTGACGCGACTGCTGTGTGTCAATAAACAGGAAACAGCCTGCGCTAACATGTGCTAACCTTGTTTTGTTAAGCATGTTGGCTCAACATATAAGTAAGCATAAGTAAGTTGGCTCCAGCTGAATGAAGCCAGTCGCAGCTAGCAGTTATCATGGCTGAAGTGGAGCCAGACTGCATATTTGGACATCAATAACATAAAAAACATTTTAGTTCCAAAATGGTGAGTTTGACAGAAGCAGTTACAGAGTAAAGGGCACCAGTGTCCCAGTAGAAAGTGAATGGCAGCTCGGCTTGATGGAGCCGTAACGGCTAGCAAACTCCGGATGTCCAGTGATTTTGGGTTTTTCACAAGATCAAGCCAATGTTTGGTAAGAAATTATAATTCACTTCATTTTGAGTACTCGTCAATACCGAGTACCAATACTGTTCTTAAAAATTCAAACTCTGCTCAGTTTAATTGAAAATACTTTTTTCTTTAATTTTGTCAAAATTAAGCAATAATTGCTGACATTCAGATGTCAACTGCCGTACTATAACGGCCGTCCTCCGACTGCAGCTGCAACGACGTCACGACAGCTTGAGACGCACCGTGAGTGAGCGTCTACTGACGTGAGCTGCCGTCAAACTACCATGAGAGGTATCGAGCGCCGGTATCGGGTCCTCTTCAGTGAGTACGAGGACTAGCACCTGGTATCGAGCCGATACTCGATACTGGTATCGGTGCATCCCTAATATATAATATTAAGAAATTATATTTATAACTGCTTTATTCACTGCTTTATTCACCTGAATTCACAAACGCATTCTGGGAGCCGTAAATGAGCCAGATCTCTCACTGTCCACTTTGGATCGCTTAAATAGATATAGTATATACAGATATAGTATATATAGATATAGTAGATATAGATATAGTATATATAGATATAGTATATACAGATATAGTATATATAGATATAGTAGATATAGATATAGTATATATAGATATAGTATATATAGATATAGTATATATAGATATAGTATATATAGATATAGTAGATATAGATATAGTAGATATAGATATAGTATATACAGATATAGTATATATAGATATAGTAGATATAGATATAGTATATATAGATATAGTATATATAGATATAGTAGATATATATATAGTATATATAGATATAGTAGATATAGATATAGTATATATAGATATAGTAGATATAGATATAGTAGATATAGATATAGTATATATAGATATAGTATATATAGATATAGTATATATAGATATAGTATATATAGATATAGTATGTATAGATATAGTAGATATAGATATAGTATATATAGATATAGTATATATAGATATAGTATATATAGATATAGTATATATAGATATAGTAGATATAGATATAGTATATATAGATATAGTATATATAGATATAGTAGATATATATATAGTAGATATAGATATAGTAGATATAGATATAGTAGATATAGATATAGTATATATAGATATAGTATATATAGATATAGTATATATAGATATAGTATATATAGATATAGTATATATAGATATAGTAGATATAGATATAGTATATATAGATATAGTATATATAGATATAGTAGATATAGATATAGTATATATAGATATAGTAGATATAGATATAGTATATATAGATATAGTAGATATAGATATAGTATATATAGATATAGTAGATATAGATATAGTATATATAGATATAGTATATATAGATATAGTATATATAGATATAGTAGATATAGATATAGTATATATAGATATAGTATGTATAGATATAGTAGATATAGATATAGTAGATATAGATATAGTAGATATAGATATAGTAGATATAGATATAGTAGATATAGATATAGTAGATATAGATATAGTATAAGTAGATATAGTAGATATAGATATAGTATATATAGATATAGTAGATATAGATATAGTATATATAGATATAGTATAAGTAGATATAGTATATATAGATATAGTATATATAGATATAGTATGTATAGATATAGTAGATATAGATATAGTAGATATAGTATATGTAGATATAGTAGATATAGATATAGTAGATATAGATATAGTAGATATAGATATAGTATATATAGATATAGTATGTATAGATATAGTAGATATAGATATAGTAGATATAGATATAGTATATATAGATATAGTATATATAGATATAGTATGTATAGATATAGTAGATATAGATATAGTATATCTATAGTTTACTTAAGACAGACCAATCCACACCAAAGTGAACCCATCGAAACATTTTATGGAGAGTCTGCCTGCTCGTCTCCTTAAAGATTGTTCCATGGCATGGCATTAAACTGGCACCACCAGGTCATGTTACAGGTCAGATCCATGGAGAGGTGAGCCCCTATAGTTTCAATGGATTGTACAGTATGAGCAATAAAAACACCTGTAACTGAAATAATGGCAATTAGATTTGCTTAATGCCACATTGTGGAACATTCCAGGCAAAGTAATAACATCTCTCTCTCTTTTCCAGAAGGGTTACACAGTGCATATTTAAAACGCCCTCACAACTATCTGTTAGCATCCAGCAAAGTAAAGCAATCTAAAGTGCATTCAAATATTCATTACTCACTTCATAATATATTTTTTATTATGTTTTAATGATAATAAAGGCATTAGCATCGTTTGCAGTCATATCCATTCACAATGCACTGGTGAGTGAACCTGTGACCTTTCCGTGGTGTGGCGGGGGAGTTGACATTTTCACACGTTTCTCAAGCAATTAGGTCCCATCGATCTCTGAGTTAGAGCTCATCAAACCCATCATTATCTATCTTCACTTTGTAAGCAATTCTGGATTGAAGACAGAGGCGAGGCACATTTAGAACAGCGGAGAGACAGCGAGCAGATGTGTGAAGTGTGGCAGAGTGGTTAGCACGAGTACACCACAACAAGAAGGTCCCACGGCAATTCCCAGACTGTGTAGAGCGCGGGTGGAATTGGATACTCCAGTTTCTAATCTATCTTGTATTCTGAATTTTCTGACAAAAACATTAATCAATAAATGTGAACAAGGTTGCGAGGGTAATTAACCGTGGTGCTTCAAATACATTTAGCAAAAAGCAATGTTTTATCATCATAGCATGCAATTGGCTGCTGTGATTGGCTAAAACAAAACAAGTGCTTTTCACAACTTACAGAACAAACGGTAGCATTCTTCACAGAGAATAAAACGCTGTATAATTAAATGCAAAGAGCGAACAATGGAGTCCTCCAAGCTGCTTTTGCAATATATCTGTACTGGGGCAAAACAGATTTTACTTTATTATATGAAAAAAAAGATGGCTACAGTCCCTTTTGTAAGGCTTGTTACCGTCTAAGTTTTGATGATTGCGTGCCTGCTCTGTTCTTGCTGACTTCGTAAATAAACTTGTCTTAGTAAATGGTCACATAGACTTCTTAGATTGGTTTTCAAATGTCATGGTAATAGTACGTCCACTAAAACTCCTTTAAAAATGTGGGGGAGTGACTTTGGCCTTGTGTAAACCCTGTGGGGTCAGAGCGTCAGGGAGAGCATTCCTGACCATAGTGACCAGCGCCGCGCTCGGGGCAGCAGCGCGTGGGATAGTTCCTCTGCTGACCTGGTCCTGTCATGGCGATGATGGTAAGAGCGAAGATTTGGCTTTTTTTTAAAGAAGTAGATCTGAAGATTGGTTTTAGTCTTTCTCCATGGTTAGTGATCAGTGTGTTTTGTTAGTTCATACACCTTCACCAGACCAACCATGTCATTTTTCTGGCAGAATGTCCCCCACCTGCTTGTTGTAGGGTTCATACAGAAAAAAAAATCAAGCACTTTTCAAGATATACTTGCACCTTTATACTCACTCGGTCCCGTCGCACTGCTGTTTGCACTCAGGGCTGTAACAAACGTGCAAATGTATATGTCTGTTTCTATATTAACAGGTTAATGGTAATGTTATGCACTGAAAAATGACAAAAGGTATCACAGGAAAAAGCCTTGATAAACTGTGCTTTGTTGGAAATTTGCAGGAAATTTTGAGAAAACCAGAAGTGTGTTTTATCTCTCCCACAGTCCAGACAAAACACTGTTTATTATTGAAGAGCTGGTTTGTAACAGCTCAGAGGTAAACTTAGGGGGCAAAGAAGTGCAGCCGTTAGTGCTCTCACTTCACAGCGAGAAGGTCCTGGTTTTGAGTCCCGGGCGGCCCAGGGCCTCTCTGTGTGGAGTTTGCATGTTCTCCCTGTGTCTGTGTAGGTGCTCTGGTTTCCACTAACACTAAAACATAGGTGTGTGAATGAGAGTGTGTTTGAGAGTGATCCAGGACAACAGATGAAAACTAGCCCACGGCTTAATGTGGCGTTGCATGTTCATTAACATGTGCTGTCCTGACCAAATAAATACATAAATTAATGTTCCGTTGTTGATGTATTTGATATTTGATGTTTTGTAATTGGTTGTAATTGTAATTGTTTTATCTTTTATACTTGATGAACTTGAAAACATCCAGGAGATTATAAATTAAGAAATGTCTGCTGGACAGACTGAATTTTCAGCTGTTTTGTTTCTAACCAAGCAACTTGTCCAGGCTCTGCTGCTGATTTGGGCCCATGTGGGATACTGGCAGTGCTGTAAGAGTGTTGTATGTGTCTTTCCTCTTGTCTGTCTGTGTCATCTGTGATCATGTTTGCTCGTTTTATAGTGTCCTGACAACTGACAAAACATGAGCTGAAGAAATACCTACCAATACATGCACAGCTGGAGATGAGTTTGGGGAAGTTAGAGTTTTGTCTGTGTTTTTTTAATTCCATGTAAAGTTTTTAGATGAGACCCCTGATATGGAGCGGCAAATAATACATGATTGAATGTGTTCTTTGAGCATAAGTGAGTTTGGAGCAGTTAGTTCAATTATGACAATTTTATTTAATCAAATCTTATCAAAACATTTACTCAAAATGTTACTTTTGGCTATGTTTTGTGTATGGTAAAGTGTTTTATGAAATACAAGTGCAGTACATATTATCTGTGTTTATATTGTTATTGGATAAAACAGGATCAGATGAATGTGGGTTCAGGAGTTACGAGGCTTCTGGTGTTGATGCCAGACCTGCAGGTCAGGGCGCTCTGCTCATGTTACCGCTGTGTTGTTTTGGATTCTTGTTACTCAAACCAAAAATAGTTTGTGTGCCATGGCTGCAGGTCTTTGTTGCCTTTATGATGTTATTTTCCTTGACACTTAACGAGTGTGTCCAGTCAACCTCTTTCAACCCGTTAGATTCAACGGACAGGCTGAGTGACAACAAAAATCTGGGATATTTGAAAGTGTTTTTGTGAGGCTCAGAGAAGGATCATTAGCAGGATTAATTAAACTAATGTGAAAGAAGCTAAAGACAACTATAGGTGTGTTGTTAATGGGGGAACAATGCTTTCTGCCCAGTGTCATGGATCTTAAATAATACTATGGCTAGCTAATATGCTACTATACACAAACAAGGTTTGGCATCATGTCATATCTCCCAGAGTTGATGGTCTGTGAAACAAACAGCTTTTATATGAGAGAACAGAAACACATTACAAACTTCTGAGAGAATCATTAAACCATTTAAGGTGATAGAAGTGTGTTTGTTTTGAATGATATCTGTCCCATGTCACAGATACAGTAGAAACAAACCTGATACAGACTGTAAATCCTATACATGGGTCACAGATTGACATAAGCCTATCAAATCAAATCAAATCAAATCAATTTATTTTTATAATGCCCAAAATCACAACAACAGTTGCCTCGATGGGCCACAGGTAAAAGCAGTTCAGATAACTGTCCCAGAATGCCCCTGTCCTTTGACCCTCCTTCAAGGCAGGAAAAACTACAAAAAACCCCATGGGAAAAAGTAGAAACCTCGGGGAGAACCACAGTGAAGGAAAGATCCTACTCCCACGGACGGACAGGCTGCAGATGAACTAGGACTGACATCCACTTGGACTGTGGAGCCAGAACCACTCAAGAGGGAGGTGGCTTTAAAGAGTTCCTCCAGGCGGACGAGGAGCAGTCCACCAGTGTAGAGAGATCCTCCAGCAGGAGATGAGGAACAGTTCATCTAAAGTAGAAGGAGTTCTGGCCCAGGCAGACGAGTGTGGCTAATCCAGCTGTCCAGGCGGTGGCGATAGATCGTCCCAGACAGGTGGGGGTGGGGGGGGTCGTCACTGAGCAGCCGCAGTGCCTGAAACAGTCTCCACTCGGGGAAGTGGAGAGAAAGAGAAACATGTGAACAGCAATGAACAGACTACAGTTGAAGTAATATTAAATATTGTTGATGGTAAAGTAGGAAGAACCAGAGGATAGTGTCTAAGCTGCCATACTTCCCCAGCAGAATTGCTCCAAGGGCAGCGTAGCTAAAACTGTAGGTTTTTATTTCTGTTCCTAACTGGCCTGACCATAAAGCTATTTCAAAGAGGAACGTTTTGAGCCTGGTCTTAAATGTAGAGACTGTGTCGGCCTCTTTTTACATGAACAGGGAGCTGGTTCCATAACATAGGAGCTTGGTAGCTAAATGCTCGACCTCCTACTGTGCTTTTAGAGACTCTGGGGACTAACAATAGTCCAGCATTTTGAGAACGAAGAGCTCTGTTTGGATGGTACGCTACTATTGCATCTTTGAGGTAGGATGGGGCCATATTGTTTAAAGCTTTATAAGTCAGGAGGAGGATTTTAAATTTGATTCTAAACTCAACAGGAAGCCAGTGAAGAGACTCCAACACTGGTGAAATATGATCTCTTTTTCTAGGGTACCTGTTAATAATCTTGCTGCTGCATTTTTGAACCAGTTGGCTTCTTATAGAGCTTTTTAGGACACGCTGTAAGCAGAGCTGACAATAGTCTAATCTGGATGTGACAAATGCATGGATGAGTTTTTCGGCATCATCTCTGGGCAGGATTTTTCTAATTTTGGCTATGTTACTAAAATGAAAGTAGGCTGTTTTACAGGCTTGATTTATATGAGCTTTGAACGAGAGATCTTGGTCAAATAGGACCCCAAGGTTTCTTACAGTAGAGCTGGGGCTACAGTGATATTGTCCAGAGAAACTATCTGGTCAGATAAGGAGTCTCGCAGGTGCTTAGGGCCCAGCAGAATGACCTCGGTTTTTCAGGGTTAAGGAGCAGATAATTAAGAGTCATCCAAGTTTTTATGTCTTTCACGCAGGCACTAAGTCTGTCTACTTGATGCTCTGATCAGGTTTCATTGATAAATACAGCTGAGTGTCATCTGCATAGCAGTGGAAGTTAATGCCATGCTTTCTGATGATCATACCTAAGGGCAACATATAAAGTGTGAACAGAACTGACCGAGTACTGAACCCCTTATGGCACAATCCGTGAGGTTACTTTAGAACATGGGGAAGATCTCTGGTTTACATTAACAAACTGGTACCTATCAGATAGATAGGATTTAAACCAGCTAAGGGCGGTTCCACTGACACCTACATCACATTCTAACCTCTGCAGTAGAATGTTGTGGTCGATGGTGTCAAACGCTGCGCTGAGGTCCAACAGAACCAGAATTGAGACCTGTCCATCATCAGCAGCTAATAACAGATCATTTGTGACTTTAACTAGTGCAGTTTCAGTGCTGTGGTACGCACGGACCTCTGACTGAAAAACTTCAAATAAATTATTGTCCTGCAGGTGGCGACAAAGCTGTTTAATCACAATTCTTTCAAGGATTTTAGAGACAAAGGGCAGATTAGAAATAGGTCTATAGTTTGCCAGTATGTCGGGTCTAGATTAGTTTTTTCAAATGTGGTTTAACCACTGCATATTTGAAGGACTGAGGGACATAACCGCTTTCTAGTGAATTATTTATTATATTAAGAATGGGATTTATAATTAGGGGGAGAATTTCTTTGAGGAGTCTACTTGGGATTGGGTCTAAAATACAAGTTGATGTTTTGGAGGACATAATGACTGAAGTTATCTCTGCCTGATCAACAGCAGTGAACCTATCTAGTATTACTGAAGGATTTGTATGGGACACTAGCTTTGCAGTCTGGGCTTGCTCAGTACTGATAGTGGGAGTAATTGCATTTAGTTTATCTCTAATAGTTGTGATTTTGCTGTTAAAGAATAGAAGGAAGTCATTGCAGCTTAGAGTAACTGGTATTGAGGGTTCTACTGCGCTGTGACAGTTTGTCAGCCTGGCTACAGTGCTGAAGAGAAATCTAGAGTTATTTTTATTTACTTCTATTAAATTTGAATAATATCTGGTTTGAGCCTTACGCAGAGCCTGCTTATAAGACAGAAGGCAAGTTTTCCATTCTTTCAGGGATTCTTCTGTGTGGGAGCGCGTAAGGATCTCTAGTTTTCTTACTCCTTTGTTTGTGAGAACGTAGTTCTTCATTGTACCAGGAGGCCTGTTTTTGGCCTGATTACTTTCTGTTTAAGTGGAGCTGCAACATCAAGAGCAGATTTTAGAGAGTTGACCATTGAGTCAACAGAGTTATCAATAGCACTGGGACTGGCGCTACACTACAGGATCACATGACATAATATTAAATATTGGTTCTATTATTTCTCTGAACTTTAAAATAGATTTTTCAGATATTGTCCTTTTCATTATAGTTTTAGTCTGAGGAGCTGGATAGTCCTTAAGAATAAACTGAAAGGTAATTAGGAAGTGATCTGACATTATTGGGTTTTGGGAAGACATTTAGGTCACTAATCTCTATTCCATAAGTTAGAACCAGGTCCAGAGTGTGTTGGTGACTGTGGGTTGGTTCATTTACATTTTGAGTGAAACCAATGCTGTCTAATAAAGCGCTAAAGGCATTACTGAGGCAATTATTTTCATTCACATGAATGTTGAAATCCCCAACCACCACGATATTTTCCCAGTCTAATACTAAATTTGATAGGAAGTCAAAGAATTCTGTTAAGAACAATGAATAAGGACCAGGAGGTCGATAGATTATTATGAACAGAACAGCTTTTTGGTTTCTCCAGTTTGGGCAGGTGATTGATAGGATAAGGCTTTCAAATGAGGAAGACTCATTATTCATTTTGTTAATTTTAGGACTCAGGAGTAAACTAGAATGTGAGATTACTGCCACCC
The DNA here is from genome assembly GCA_019453435.1 of Rhinogobius similis. Classification (NCBI taxonomy): domain Eukaryota; kingdom Metazoa; phylum Chordata; class Actinopteri; order Gobiiformes; family Gobiidae; genus Rhinogobius; species Rhinogobius similis. The sequence goes on along the minus strand of CM033638.1, from coordinate 29,870,810 downwards.
CACCTCCCCGGCCTGAGCTCCTGGCAGCTTGAAAGTTAACATGACTCTGTGGGGTGGCCTCATTTAATCTGACATAATCATCTTGTTGAAGCCAAGTTTCAGTTAAAGCTAAAAGATCAATATTATAATCGTTAATTAATTCATTAACTAAAAGTGATTTGGAGGAAATTGACCTAATGTTTAGCAATCCACATTTTACATGCTTATTTATTAGTTTATTTGTATCATGTGTAGAGATTATTTGTATTAAGTTATTTGGTCTGACACCTAAATTATCTGTATTTGGATCTGACTTATTGGCGTTATTTACATGAGGGACGCAAGACAGTCTCTATTTGCTTTGACTCTGAACACTTGATCTGTGACAGCGCGTAGAGCTTAGCGACAGAGAAGATACTCTGCACCCGGGACTCATATTTAGAGCGCCACTTTAGGCGACTAAGGCTATCGGCCAAATTCGAACTAAAAGTGATGTACCCTCCTAAATCGGATGGATGCCATCCTCGCGTATGAGCCCGGCTTTCCCCAGAACGCACTCCAATTGTCAACAAAGACTACGCTGTTTTGGGGGCACCAACTAGACAACCAGCAGTTGAATGCTGAAAAGCTGCTGTACATTTCAGCATTGACCCGGCTGGGGAGGGGACCAGAAAATATTACGGCTGACATCGACTTCGCTAATTCACACACGCCCAACCTGCAATTGAGCACTTCTGATTGTCTCCGCTGGGTGTCGCTTACCACCGTGAATCACGATACGACGGAACCTCTGACTACTGTTTTTAAAAGCCTAAGGTTTCCTTCGATGTCACCCATTCTGGCCCCCCGGATAACACCTAACTGAGGCTGCTGGCAGCTTCACGCCTCTGATTATGGAACTTCCAATCACCAGAGTGTCACGCTCGCGGGCGTAGATCGCCGAAAGTGGGGCAAACCTATTGCAGACGGAAGCTTATGGTGCACTTAAAGGCCGGCTAGCGATCGATCCTCCTAACTGTCACAAATCTATCCCCGTCTTGTTCCTGGTCTGGTCCTGCCGCGAGGCGCTGAGGGGGTGGTCTTATCCTGTGGCTTTGCCTTGCTCCCGCTAACACTGCTAACCATGCTCACACGGCTACCTGCGGCGCTGTCCGTAAACCTGATGCTACGACCTGGCTATAGCTTAGACTTTAGCTCCTCCACAATGCGGATCCGCCGCTTCTAACTCTGTAACCCTGGCTTCCAAAGCTACCACCACGCTACACTTCACGCAACTCTCCCTGTCGTCAGTGAAGGAAGCAGCTATGGTTCTGACTCAACATATGACAACTTGAACAGGTAAGGGCTTAAAGAGGCGGAGGATGGGCCAGCCATGGCTTAGTCGCCAGGCTAGCTCCGGTTGATGCTAGCGGGCAGGGGGATTTAATCCACGAAGTACTGAACAAAGTGAGCTAAATGAGGCTCGGTTGTTTAGGGAGCAATTAAACTTTCAATTATGTGTAGGAGGGTAAGATAGTTTTTGTATAATTCGTGGATTAACAATAAAGTGTGGAGAACGATCACTCGCAAACGCAGAATAGACTCACCGGATGTGACGTCACCGGAAATATATCACAACAGTGTGACTGTCACGCCGGGCTCAGACTGCACCCGGCACAGCTCTGTGTGCTGGAGAGCTGTTGTGGTCACAGGAGGTGTCCTGCTCCTCCTCTTGTTAGTTTTAATTATCTGGCACTCCTGCGGCCACAGCGTGCAGTCTGACCTCGGGGTCAGCGCGTCTGCATGTTCAGTCTGGATCAAAGCTCCAGCTCCTAATGGCCCTTCAGCTAAGCACCAGGTTAGGCTCATTACAGCTTCACTCATGGCTCCTGTGACCCTCTCAGACTGTCACCCCTCTCCCTCCTCCCTCCTCTCACCCCGGGACCCTCCCTCACAGGGTCAAAAGTGCACCTCTTCTCTTTATTATCTCCCATCGACCAAAAATGTTGTGCCAGAAAACTGGACTAAAACTTACCTATTTTCTCTCTCTTTTCTTCAACTACATTTTCTCTCCCTCCTCCTTCTATCTTCTCCTCTCTCCTCTATTCCATCTTCTCTATTCCATCTTTTTCCCTCTCTCATCCCCTCATTTCATCTTACTCTCTTCTCCCCCGCTCCATCTTCTGTCTCACCTTCCATCTTCTCCTCTCTCTCCTCCTTTGTTCCATCCTCTCTCCTTCCATCTTCTCATCCCTTCCATCTTCTTTCTCTCCTTCCACCTCCTCCTTTCCTTCCACCTTATTGTCTGTCCTCCTTCTCTCCTTCCATCCTCTTCTCTCTCTTTTCCTCAACTCCATCTTCTCTCCTTCGTCTTCTCTTCTGTCCTTCACCTTTTCCCCTCTCTCCTCCTCTCTTTCAATCTTCACCTCCTCTTCTTCCATTATCTTTTTCTTCTCCTCCATTCCATCTTTTTCTCCATCTTCTCATCCCTTTCATCTTCTCTCTCTCCTTCCACCTCCTCCTCTCCTCTTCTCCCGTCCTCCCTCGTTCCCACCCCTCCTCCTCCTCGTCTGAAGTGTATGTGCGGCGTAGTGACCTTCCCTCCACATCATGCACTTTTAATGTGGACATGACAGATGCATATGTAGATGACGCCGAGGGCCCAGCGGACGCACACCAGAAACACTAACTTTGATTTTTTTTTTTTCTCCAGAAAATTATGAATTTTTTATGACGGCTGGCAGCAGATGTAAATCGATTTGTGGCTGCAGCGTGGAGGTGTAAACAGCCGCTGTGAGCGTGTGAAGGCTGTGCCTGTGACGTGGCAGAGTGGTTAGCGTCAGTGCGCAACAGTAACATGCTCCTGGATGTGATTTCCCTGGTGGGGCTTTTCGATGGTCTGCGTCAGCCTAAAACGTGCACATTCCTCCAGGTCTGGACTCTTGACCAATCAGCTCAAGATGTGGTGAAAGAATGGACGGGTGGTTGGAGTAGGTGGTCCCTCCCTCACTCACAGTTCACTTGTTCAGATAAATGCAGACAGTGCACAGTGGTCTCATTTGGTCACAAAGAGCGTTTAGATAAAAAACTAAACTCTTATTTAGAAAGTAAAAGTTATAGTATAGTATAGCCTTACGTGAACAATGCTGTGATCACCATAATGTTCAACAGAATGGCATTAAAAGTATCTCCAAAGCATTGGGCTTCATTCCTTAGTGTTTCTTAGAAAATGTTCCACTTTAAGAAGATGCTGAGAGAAGTGTGTTAAAGGTCCCATATTCTGCTATTTTCCCCATTACACAGTCTATTCTAAGGGCTTTGTTGATAAAAATTTTGCGTTGTGCAATATTCATAACATAAAAGTTTCCGTTGCCGTTTGGTAAATAACAAGCTAACTCTTCTGTCTGTTATATCCATCGTGTAATTACTGTGTAGCATTAGCATTAGCTGTTTTTATTCTTGCGGCTGCACGCTTCCTGGAGGCGTGGCTTGAGCGCCGCGTCATCCTGGTGAAGCCGCGTCATCTTAGTGAGGAGCCCCCGTCTGCTGCTCAGCCGAGGGGGACGGAAAAGACAGTTCTCTAGCGAAAACATGCGGGAATCTATCAAAAAACCACTTTGGGCACAACATACGAGGCCCAAATAGCACTGTAGGAAGGTGAAAAGTCCATTTTGCATGTTATGGGACCTTTAATAAGACAAATCCCCTCTTTAATGAGAGTCCCACCAAATCCACCAACCTCTGAACTAACAACACCACGCCGCTCATCTACATTTTATTTACACCAAAATGAATATGTATTTGCTAAGAAACACTCTTTAAACCTCCATATGTGGGCTCGACAGAACATGTGACACCATCAGGAGCAAGGAGGAACAAACAAAAAAGTAAAGTAAATGAGGAGTCAGGTGGAGTGCTTCCAGGCTGCCGCTGTTTTAAAGCTTCAACAGCAATTCAAAATGTCCACACACACATGAACACACACAGTGAAAGCATATTTAAGTCACCAACTTATTGGAATTAACCAGGCCTTTCGTTGTTTTATGTTTTCCATGAGTCTGTGTCTGAGTGCTCCCGACTCTTCACAGAATCTGTTCCACCAGAAGAACATTTTCAGTGAAGAATGAATGTTTAACTTTGTGCTGGCAATACATACAAATTTGTCATGAATGAAGACCAGTGCTCTGAAGTAAATAAGAACGCATGTTTTCTATTTCTATAGGGGAAAAAAGTAAATCGATTAAATGCAAGACCCAAGCAGTTGGTTCTCTGACAGAAACCTTTAAACTCTGTGTTTTTCCTGTGTTCTGACCATAGACTGTAGATATCAGTGGACCATGTTAGCATGCTAGCCGCCGCGTTCCAAATAGGAAGCAGCTATGGAGGCGCTCCTGGCTCCATAAAGCCGAGCTGCCATTCACTTTCTATTGGGACACTGGTGCCCTTTACTCTGTAACTGTTTCTGTCAAGCTCACCATCTTGAAACTAAAACGTCTGTTTTGACACACTCTACATGAATCGGGTGTTTTTTTTCGTTAGGTTGTTCATAAATCAAGTTATTAGCAATAATAACTGACCAATCAGGTGCTTCCTTTTCCAGGGGCCGTTTTCGCTCGTGTTAGCAACAGGTTTGATTGACAGCTAGCGCCGCACGTTGCCGCCGTCTCCTCTCACCGAGGGGCGGATACCGTTAGCAACCGCGCTCCTGATTAGTCCGTGTGGTTGCCACGATACGCACTCGGATTTCCAAATATGGAGTCTGGCTCCGCTTTAGCCGCTATAACTGCTAGCCGCGATGGGCTTCATTTGGCTGGAGGCAAACGCTATGGGTGACGTCACAATCCCTTAGTCCACTGATCTACAGTCTATGGTTCTGACCCTCTGTGGCTTTGCATGTGTTTGCTCTTTGTCCTGTTTGAATGCAGAACGCAGGACATCCATCAGCTCCTCACAGTAGACTCAGATAAGGCCCCGTGGTGTTGGACCTGCTCCGTACATGAACAACACATACAGTGTAAGGATGATGTATGTGGACCACAACAACAGTCTGCCTATAGCACAGCCTTAATGCATTATTTATGTGGAGAAATAAAGCACTTACCGTGAAATATTGACACCATGCAGCAAAAGTGAGAGAAGACTGAATCAAACAGGTCAGTTATGGTTGGGTCTGTGTTGCACATACTGTATGTGGAATATACTTAGGTGAGATTTATGGAATGTTTTAATAATTGAAATATCAACGGCTGAGAATCATTAGCGTCTCCTGGAGCGGCTCGGGGCTGTGGAGCTCCTCCGTGGAGGTGCTCAGCTTCAGTCAGCACCTGCACCAGTGGATTTTCAGTCCAATTTGAAGCCTGATTGATTTCCCTCTCCACAGTTTGGTTCAACTTCTTCACGTAAACCATTATTTGTGGTGTCCCTCCTCGTGCCTGTGGGGTAACTGTAAGTCTGTTATGATCAGAGGTGGACAGATCTATCCCACACATTTGATTGAGGTATCGCATGGTATAGACTCTCATGCAAAAATATGGATAATGATATATGTATATATTGCAATACTTTCCACAGTATTTCTTGGTGTCGGATCAAAACAAAAAACACTGGTATTGTCTATCACTAACGACAATTTGTTGGTTTGCAAAACCCGATCGTGATTTTATTGTCTTTCCTGAAAACAGCATGTGGTGTCAAAGAACAAAGAATTGCTTAATTGCTGTCTTTATTATACCCTCGGGTCATTCTGGTTTGCTGTGATTAAGAAGCCCCAAACACACATCAGACGTGCACACAGTAAATGAAAACAGAGTGGATCAGTTATGTCGAATGACCTTATTATTAGGGCAATGGCTGCTGGGGGGACTCCATCACACTGGAGTCTGCAGCTGACTGGGGTGTACACATGCTTTCTTGTGACTGTTAATACAGCTTGCGAGCCCATTTTACAATCCGTGCAAGTGCATTTTTGTTCTTCACTGACACACGTCCAAACCCAGACAGCAATGCTCAAGTCTAAGATGGATTCTAAACGCAGAATAAAACAAAAACATGTGTCTTGTCCACTTTAAAAGTTTCCTGGGGCAGTATTGTTGGTGTCCACACATTTGGCATAAAAGTTTGTCTCTTTCTGCATAAAATCTTAAACAGGGTAACACAGTCCTCCAGTGTGCAGCCGGTTTTATTGTAACCTTCTTTTGAACAGTATTTGGTTGCCGTTTGAACAGGGCTGGTTCTAGGTTCTAAACATGAGTTTCTTTGTGACCCGCAAAGTGAATTTGAAGAAATAAGGAGTGGACTGGGGAGAAACAGTGATTCAGGATCTTTACATTTTAATTTTTACAATTAGAAATGGGCAAATGTAAAGAGGGATTTGATGGTCTTCCACCAAGAAAATCTGAATAAATCCCATATCACAGTTTGTCATTTGAATAGACTACACACAATATTATTATTCATACTGTATTTGAAGATAAGCTAGAGTTTCACAGTGAACATAGAAAATGTGTACATAGATATTAATTTTACATTTAACTTATAAGTGTATGTTTAGATCTTTTACCAGAGAATGTGGCCTGGGCTGGTGGTGGCCTTAAACTTTGCTGAGATTGCTTATGCCACGGCTGGCTACGTATTTAAACATATTTAGATGCATTACGGCAATTAGGTGATTTTCTGTCTAACGCAGCTCTGTAAACCCCGCCCACTCTTCCTCTGTCACGCTCGGAGTGGGTGACAGACACAACTAAAGCTTCATGGGTTTGGGGATCGTGATCAAATTTAAATCGATCGACGCTGCAAATATTATGGGATGAGTTTTTAGGCAAATTGCCCAGAGTAGTTTCAAATTTGGCTTGAAAAGTTAGTGCTACTGTTTTTAATTTTCATTTTTGTAATTGAATCACTAAGCTTTTTCTCGTTTAATCTCTGAGATCCAAGCTGTTTAGAGGATTTGATTCAGAGGACTTTATTTGGCCTTCATGACTGTGTGGGCTTCAGGTTGATACTTTATGTACAAGAGACTGAATATAGCACAGCCTGTTTGAATTCTAAGTTTCCTGATATGGCACGTTTCATTCATTCGATTCCTGCACCTCTCCGGCCGGCTCTGCTCTGTGCGCGCTGGGAAGAATGGAAAAGGATTAGATGGATGTCCTGCTCCAAGGCGCTCAGTCACACAAATGTTTCTGCAGCCACCGGCCCCTGGGTGAAAGAAACCCGATTGATCAGAATGGGTAAAATGATCAATGCTGCACGGGCCATAGAGCTGGTTCACAGCTGAACAAGTTATACATGTGTTAGCTACATGTTTTTGACTCCCAGGATGTTAGCTTGAGTAGGAACATGCCAGATTTAAGGCTGTAAGGAGCCACAGTCCCTTAAAGGACACATGTTCTGCTTCAGTGACCTTTTTTCAGCTTTAAGTACTTCCCATTCCGACGGGGCTTGAGCGGGCCGTGACCACAACTTTACTACGGCATAACGGTGTAATACGGCACCTCCGCCTCCACATACACAATCTACACATCAAATGAAAGCTTAAACTCTCGTCTTTCTGATTCTGCAAACAATTAACACGTGCGATAATCACAGCCCGGACAGTAACACCGTTTTAGCAGAAAAGAAAAAAGCTGCGATTTGACGTTCCTTACCTTTGATAGCTCTGGTGAAGTCAAATGTCCATAGTTCCCGGCAAGATTGGTCTCATTCTGTCCGGTACAGGTCCAGTAAATATAATCCAGTAAAATGATATGGTCCACAACATGTGTTAGATCCTCCGTGGCAAAAATACAGCAATAAAGTCTTCCAAACGTGACATCCACGACGCCATTTTCTTCATTTTTATTGGTTATTTCAGGCAGAAGATGCTTCAGATAGCATAAACTGTGCTATCTAATGCTAAACGGAAGCCTTAACTTTTGAATGGCACTTCGTTTGGCCAATAAGCTGGGGTTGGGAGGACACAAGACCCCTGTAGAGCCAATCATTGCCTCAGACTTCTCCACGTTTACGCACAAGTCTCGCCCCTCCTGTATGAACCAGTCACATTGCACGTTGTCAGTGATGGATTAGGCTTATAGCCAATGAGCAGCTGAAAAGAAAGAGGTGCAGAAAGATATGTTTTTCTGCTGATAGCGGTTCCAGGAACTGCGCGTAACGCGGAGAAGCCGAGTGAAACAGCTCCGTGCGTAATTTACGCATGGTTTACGCACTGCTGTTTTTGAGTTATAAACATGACACAGCGGATAGATAAGCATAAGTACAGATTGAGCAGTTGGACAAAGTTTGTAAAAGCCGTGACTCGACCGAAAGTCAAACTTTTGCGATCCAGTTTGGATAACGGGACTCCTGGCCACCGCGGACCCGGACAATTCCACGGAACGAACTTTCTCATAGGTAAGGGTTGCTTTAGTTTACACTTTATTGACATTGCGTGATGGAAATATAAGATGAGCTGACGTTAACATCTCACGTGTGCGCAGGACGGAGGCGTCTTGGACATCCAGTAAAGATACGGTTGCGCACGGCTGTGCGTGTGGGGAGAGGCGTGGAGTAAGTGACTTCATTTTGTAAACATAGAATTTGATGTAATGTATTGTGAGTGAAGGCCTGATTAGGCAGATAAATGGTGGAATGTTAGAATAAAATGTAATAATGAGGTGTGTATTTTACCACTACAACAATGGATCATAAGCATAGAATAACTTTTTTGTTGTTTGTTCTTGATTTCACTCTAGACCTACATCAGAACCTGAGCTTGACCAAGAACCTGGTCCTTCCTCTTCAAAAAGGCCACAGATTGAGACAAGAGAAAGAACAGACAGATGTGTGATACCTCCAGCCATCAAAGACTGCAACAAGTATGTACACATAATGTAATATTATATGACTTTATCCCATGTTGATTTCATACTTGTTTATTTCTAACATACTTGTGCTTTTCCTTTAGGTACATGGGTGCAGTTGATTTGTCTCATGAGCTGATTGCCTTCTATGAAGTTTGTATGAGTGTTATTTTGCTGAATATTGTAAATATACATATCTTTTTGGCTAATACAACTTGTTTTGACTACTTTTTATACAAAATACATGTTTCATGTTTTGTTTTATGAGGTAATATACATTTTCATAACTAATCATGGCTATAAAGTGTGCAGCTGAAGAATCTCCTTGATGTAAGCTTTCTATAGAGCCCTCATTGATGTCTGTGGGTTTAAGCATTCCAAAGTTACTGCATTTTTTCCATACGTTTTCCAAACATCTCCATTTGGATAGGTTTTGGATAAGTTTGGATAAATCAAAGTCCCTCTATAAAACGCCTAAATATATTTGCATAAAAATGAGTAGTAAATGCTCATTTTTACAGATAATCTAACCAGATTTGAAATATAAGTAGTCAACAAGATTTCCCATTGAGACATAATGTGTTTCAGGCCTCAGCTACATTCTGCTGCTTTCTTCACCCCTATAATCACAAAAAAAAATTAGGCGAGGGAAAAAAAAACACAGTGTATATCTCCTTACTGTGGGTAAAACTTTAGGGGGTTACCTTCCAAAAAAACCCAAACTTGAGTGTGTGACCCTTAGGATTCAATAATGGTAATCATTTTAATTTGGAGAGGTTAGAACACTGGAATTTTCATCAAAATCACCCGGATTGATAAGGGGTTAAACCATGCTCTAATGATGTTCCGTCATCAAAAGCAAACCTGAAGTAGCATCCAGCTGCATTCACGCTATTTTGAGGAATGTTTATTAGAAAATCCTCCCCCCTCCGAGCGTCAAACACACTTCCTGCTGAACTTCCAGGATTTTCAGACGTCTTTTCAGACTTCATATGTCACTTATCAGAGAATTTTCCGCTTTTTTTTTAAGTCCTTAAACCATCTGAGGATTTCTGCCTCTAAACACGATAACTTCTACGGAAAATCCACACAGTGACGTCTTTTCAGCGCTAACTTCACTAGATTGTATAAAGCGCTGGCACCATCTGCTGGCTGGATGGACTCAGTAAGTGTCATTTCATAGTGACTGATAACACAAGGCAACAGACTGAATAAGAAACTTTTTTTGTTTGTTTTAAACCATGAGATGGCAAATTTAAGGCACTCAAGAGCATGTTTAAAGGTTAACAGCAGTAGGAAAAATGAAATGAAAAATGTGTATGCTCCGGAGACTTTGAGTGTGCTGAACCAATGTTAATCAAACTTTTTTAAGTCACAGTACACTGTTGTTGGTGGAAAAGATACGACAGCACACCACCTTCAGAAGCAGTTCCAAACCTGACCTTTAAAAAAAAAAAAAAAGTATATAGGCCTAATGTAGAGAATGATAATGTGTCACTGTGTGCATGGACCTGATCATACCTGGGTACTCTACTGCTGTTCTAACTGCTCTGGGGGAAAGAGCTGTGATCATTGTAAGAGTTTGCTCAGTTTCAGTCTGTTCTTGTCGCTGTCAGATGCATTGTTTCCTAAACTGGTCAATGCTACGTCCAGCCCTTGGGCTTCTCCATAATCCTTTTCGTCAGATTTACTGTAAACTGAACAGAAATGACCTTTCTCAATAAATGACAAACAGCCTTGGAACCATCACTCATTTTTACTCAAGTGATGTGCCTTTTTGTGCTGTAGACCCTTCAAGGCACCCTTCAGAGGAACAACAGGACTGAACCAAAACTAACACCAGACTGTCTCAATGAGTCGTAGAGCACTTTTGTTGGTTGAAAAGATACAACGGCACACCACCCACCAAAGCATTACCATAGCCTGCTTTTTGGTTAGACAAAATAGTATCTAGGCCTAATGTAGAGAATAAGAATGTCTGTTTCACTATCTGCTTGTGTGTGGTTCCTTTGAGTGCCTTGAAGGTGGAAAAGCGCGATAAATCTGACCTTTTATTTCAGTCTGTTTGCTTTGGCTTTGCAAGAGACGGACTTCCTCTGTTATTTGGCTGTAAGCTGCAAACATATATGTCGTGGTCAAACTTAAGCAGGTTTTTAACTTTAGACAGGGCATTTGTGTTTCAGGGCAAGTTAGTTAGACCACAGTTTTGTTTTTGGCTGGAGCTTCAAGCATTGTGTGATATATTTAGCTGTGTTCCTTCAGACGATTTTGGGCAAAACAGCCTGGGAATTTTGACTATTTTCTCTTTATTCGTGTCCTTCGTCCACTCGCCTGGTGCCGCCTGCTGCAGGTCTGTAGTCCGACGCTCATGTGTGGGTTTTATTAAGCGTTTCATGAGTTTAACCTTTCACCTTTGTTATGTCTGTTATGAGCATGTAAACGTTCAACCATGTGACAAAGGTGCTCTCCTCCACTTGTGCTGTGGCTGTCCTTCATGTGAGAGTGAGACCAACAATCATTACAAATTGTCTTCATGTATGTGGTCTGCACTTTTTCTGACGTCTTAAAATCATGGAGGATTTTAAATTCCTTAAAGAGGGGCTATTACACTTGTATGGGGTATTAATTGTTAACACAGAGCATATATAGATCACCAAGTTACCTTTTGTTGGTTTGAAAATGGTATATTCACCGAAAACAACGTATCAAAACGTTTAATCAGTTTTTGTTTCATTTTTGACGCTCGGAATCAACACAAGCACACGCCGTTTATGGAAGTAATAATAATAATAATAATGTAATAGACACAAAATAGTTTTCAAATAGTACGCAGGAGAGAGACAAGATTACTCAAACGTGCTTGAATTACATTTAAAACCACTTCGGGCATGTTTTTTGATGGAGAAATGACAAAAAGTTCCATCCATCCATCTTCTTCCGCTTATCCGGGGCCGGGTCGCGGGGGCAGCAGTCTAAGCAGGGACTCCCAGACTTCCTTCACCCCAGACACTTCCTCCAGCAAAAAAGTTGATTTTGCATAATACCCCCTCTTTAAGGCTTAAGGCTTGCATGTTTTGTTCCATTGGTTTTGTACATAATTTTTATATTCTAGTAAAGTTATAACACCGGTTTTCAGGGATATCCATGTAACAGACCCTGGACCCTGGGATATGAATGAAATACCAAACTTATACTGTTCAATTCAACAGGGCTTTCCAAAATTGGTCGACAACAGAGAAGCAGATTAACCAACACTCACAGGAATTAAGCCAACTTCAAACCGTCCTTAGACCCTCCTTCTTCCAGAAAAAACTACAAACTGCTCGTTTAATGTAACCTGACAACAGTTAACAATGCACATCATCTCAGAAATAAAACATGCATGAAGCTTTTGTCACTTACAGAGTCAAAAGTACGAGAAAAGAAAAGAACAGTCCTGCAGCAAGGTAACTCATGAGCGTGACCCCGTGATCTGATGTACAGTGAGTGGGTGTGAGCGCTGACACCATAATGCACAAGGAAAAGTGCGACCCACGCCTCCCCTCGAACCCCCCCGCCTCCCCCTGCCTCCCCTCGCGTCCCCTCGCTCCTCCGGGAGACGACACGCTGAGCTCCACTCATCTCCGCCTTCAGGGAGCCAAAGAAGGAAGCAAAGGAAGGAAGAGCGAGGAGAGCGCGTAAAGGAGAGGAGACGAGGAGGCTGGTGATGACAAGGTCAGAGCAGACGCAGCTAAAAAAGCGGCGTTCTGAAGCCCGGACCCCCGGGCGCTCACCGAGGTTCAGGCAGCAGGAAGGAGGAGGAGCGGTGTGTTGTGGGAAATTTGATTGTAGCAGCCACCAGAGAAGCGAGATGACATTAGCGAGGGCGGGGGAGGCTAAGTTACAGTGGAGTCCAATCTCCTCGCTGCTGTTAAAGGAAATGATGTTGTCCGCTTTATGGAAAATAAAGGAGGCGAGACGCTACAGTCCAGGATTACAACGAAAACACAGGAGGAAAAGGGGTCATTACAGTTTGCTCATTGTCAGATAAATCATGGAAAAAAAATAAATGTAGTCAAATTAATACAGTTGTTTCCTCTTTTTATGCAGTTGCTGGTTTTCCTTTTGTCGCCAATGACACATAGTGAAAAACTATTTTAAGCAAGTATAAATGTTCTCCATTGGCTGTATTTATTTGATGTAAAATCGTGCCTCATGATAACTGTGCTTGTAATGACGTTAAGTGTATTTTTTGTTCCGTAGCTGAATTGAATTTGTGTCACTACCTGGTGTCACACTAAACCACAAACCACAGGTCATGTGGTGTCCAGCGGCCAATGGAATCACTTTGCTTCAAACCGTGATATCGATGGTCCAAGTGGATGTGTCAGTCCTGGTCCATCTGCAGTCTGTCCGTCTGTGGGAGGAGGATCTCTCCTTCACTCTGCTTCTCCTGTGGTTTCTACTTTTTCCCACTGGGTTTTTTGTAGTTTTTGTCTTGCCGAGAAGGAGGGTCAAGCACAGGGGGCGCTCTGGGACATTTATCCACTGCAAAATTCTATTGAACACTTTCTACCTGTGGCCCATGTTGTTGTGATTCTGGGTGCTACAAAAATAAATTGAATTGAATTGCTGTGTCCAGGCCCCTCCCCCTTTATGATAATGAGGGATGCCGGTCTACCACATGTGGCCCTTCTGAAGTCATGCCTCCTGTGCAGTGCCCGCTGTGGAGGTGGAGGGTCTGCCTGTGGATCAGCAGATCCCACTACAGATGGAACTACTGCTCGAACTGCTCTGGGGAAAAGCTTTGGTCGTTGTAACAGACCAGTTTGCTCATTTTCGGCCTGTTTGTCACGCTGGCTGTCAGATGCACTTCGTAAACTGATCATACGTGATGCTACGTCCAACGCTTGGCCTTCCCTATAATCCTTTTTTTTGTTAAATGACAAACAGGAACTATCACTTATTTTCACTCAAGTGATGTTCCTCTGGTTCTATAGACACACAGCTCACAGGTCTAAAACCAGGACAAAACCAAGAGAAAAGCTAAACTTTCTTGAGAAACTGTTGATGTGTTGGGATGGAATACATACTGTATGTCCTTTTCCAGCGTGTCTGAACATTTCTATTTTGTTTTATTTTAAAATAATGTATCATTAAATTAACTTTCTTCAAAAATGTCTTTTTGTGGCTGTTTAGGCATAGGGCACTCATGCAGAGGGTTTAAGAGCAGAAAGGCTCAGAATGTGTAGGTGATGGTTGGTGGACGTACAAACTGTGCAGCGCTCAGAGAAGATGACCTTGTAAACAGGATTAATGAAAAGGTCTGAATGACAATAAATGCATCAGATGTGTTTTTGACGAGAGAACAATGGTGCAACACAATGAGAAAAGAAAACTTTTTTTTTCAAAAGTCTGTCTTGCATGAGAATGTCTCATTTAATACATTACTATTTACGAATACATTAAAATGATAATTCAATGTCCAATGGTTAAGATTGAAATATTATAGAATAAATGAAGCCGTGAGAATTGGAATAGCGCTGCAGCTTTCTCCTGTGGTAGATCCATAATCCTTCTAAATGTCAGCGCAGTGTGCTGCTGTCAGAGCCACTTCTGCTCTGCTCTGCTCCTCTCACAATGTTCTCACTCAGCCGCTCTTCAAACAGAGGCCGGGCTTTGTAGATCAGTCTGAGGAACATCAAGGAGACTGTTCAATCCACCCCACATACCCCTGTACCTCCATGCACGCCCTCGCCCGCGCACACTGTACATGCTAATGTATACTGGATTTTTCATCTTTCACGAGCCTTTGAGCTGAGATACAGGGCACTGTTGGTGAAGTGACAGCAGATCAAATCTATTTATACAATTATGATGCTTCACATGCTTCAGGCCAAACTAGAAAAACCCATTACCAGATATTTAGCGTGTTTTGGGTGCTTGCTCTTAATATTGTATCAAGCTCCCTTGTGGCCATTGTTACTTGTTAATGCAGTGTTTCATAGCTTGGGGCAAGTCATGAAAATGTGTGTGCAAATTAACGAGGACAAATATCTCACGTGTGAACAGAAGAGGCACAGGAACAACAACAGCGCAGTCCGGCTTATGAAAGCATGTTATCATGTGCTGCATTTGTAGGGCTTTTGTGGGGGCTGTGACTCCTGGAGTGACGAGCAAACATGTCTGACTGTGGACAAACATGATCATTCACTCATGTGCTGCCAGGGTCATGCTAAGCTGGTAATTCTATGTTGGGCTATATTTATCTGTTTTTTTCATCATGTTTTGCTTAAAGGACACTGCTGCAGTGACTTTTTTAAGCGTTTATCCATGTTCTAACAACGTTTCATCATCAAAAACATACCTGGAGTTACATTTATCTACATTCACACTAGTTTGAGAAATGTTGGTTTGAAAAACACTTCCTGCTGAACTTCCTCGATCAGAGAGACGATTTTTCCAGTTACTTAATTCACTTATCTGAGCTGTTTTAAGTCCTTAAATCATTGCAGTAACTCATTCTGAGCATTTCTGCCGGCACGATCCCTGCTACTGCTAGGCTAATCATCACATCTCATGGAGTCTCTTAAAGTGGTAACATAATTAAATTGTGTAAGTGCTAGGCGCCATCTACTGGCTGTATGCACTCAGTAAGTGCCTGAGCAGAAATCAGAGCAACTTGTTAAGAGCATGTTTAAAGGCTAATAACAATGTGAAAAATGCAGAATATTTTTCCTTTAAGTTCGTTTAGTAGTTTTTGTTATGGTTTATTTGTTCTCATTTCTGTTCTATTTCATGCCGGTGAACCTGTAACCGTGCATTATTTAATGTTTTGTCCTCTCAATTCCATTGACTTTGCACTCCACCCACGTCTGATGATGATGTTTTGTGCTTCATGTTTCACCTCCTTCACAGTAGATGGAGGCTCTGCTCTCAGGCAGGAAAGACAGATGTATGTTTGTGGCTCTTAACGCTCCAGCAGGCCTGCACAACCCACTCAGCCTCACATTCAGAGCTATGGCCATATCAGAGCTGCAGACATTTTCTAGGCCTCCTCTTAATGATTTTGAGCTAATGATCATTTACAAGTGCACTGCTACTTCCGAGGCCCTCAGGAGAAACTGCTAATCTCCCACAACAGAGAGCTGCACTTACTGCACCACAAGAAAGTAGAAAGACTAAAAGACTAAAAAAGACTAAAAGTTCAAATGATTGAATGAATTAAAAACAGCTGTGACAATTTAAGACACATTTCAGAAGACATTTTGGTTGAATTTGCTTTCAATCTAATTGCATGCTGAGAATATCAACTCAATATATTGATTTCTAAACCACGTTTCGACTGGTTCACTTTGAAGGGGATCAATATGCGTAAGTGTCTCCACTGCTTAAAGCAGAACTAAGTAACATTTTTACCTTATTAATCGTCTTTGGAAGTCCTTATGGTGGTTGCACGTGTATTTTCGGGGCATTTGAAGTGTCCATTGTCTCCTTCCTGCTGTCTCTGGGAGGAAAACCAGCGGCAATAACAAACAGATCCAGGTTCAATACCCGGAAACCCGGGTACCAATGGAGAGGTCCTGTAAAGTTATAATTTTTATAAAACATAAACATACATGACACAGAGAGAGAACAATACAGATAAAGAATAAAAAACCTACAAGACATTGAAAAAAAGAAAATGGAAAACTCATGGCATAAATTGTCCAACATTTTAGTCAAAAGTCTGCTGAATGTCCAAAATTCATTTTTTCCAATTTATGAATGTTCCTTTATTAGGGCCCTCTTCCCGTCACTTAGAAGATGCTCCAAAGATATCTATTTATTGGGTCCATGGCAGGAGTTTTGAGGCCCAAATAAATAGCTCTGAAATCCAGTAGATGATGATTTCAAAAACAGTCCTCAGAGCTTTATAATCTCAGTCCGATGTTTCTCATCAACAGGACAGTCCCAAAACAAACAAAAGCCACAGTTTCTCCAGCAGTTTGCATTTCCTTGTTAATTGTGAGCACTTGGAGTCATTAAAAAGGGACTGAACTGAATTAACTCCAAACCTGTGGTTTTGTTGTCAACACGAAATGTTTATAACAGGCAAATCCTCAGGTTGATTATTATTCATTGTTCTGTCCTCACTATGGCGTCACTACCAGGGCTAGACAGATAGCGAACACAAAAAAGAGAGTCGTGGCCATGTAGAGTAGACTTGTCTTTACTGGAATTTTAAGACGCTTTTTACTCCACAACGTGGATTTGGAAAACCTGCCTTTTTTGGTAAAACTGCAACAAAACACATAAAGGTGTGTGTTAATGGATTGTACATCAAGTACACAAAAAGAAATACCTGTACATGAACTTGTACCTTATTACACAGATATTAATGAATTATGACTTTGACTTATGAATGTACTTTCAAGTGTACCTTTACATATGTTATACAACAAAAATACATGTTTCTGCCATAAACTGTATGGTTTGAGCCAACAACTAGAGCAAGTAAAACTAGAACACGATAGCCTAGCTTAAAATAAGACGGAGCTACATGTACGAAGCTAGCGGCAGCTAATATTTTAACAAATGCTGATTCACAGTTTACATTTACCATAAGTTTCACAGATGCAAACATTTTAACACAGAACATAGCTGAACTTACGGACAAAGATACACCAAGGCTGCAAACGAGATTCATTTGTCTGTGGCTGCACCGAGAGCCGACCATGCTTGACTGACCGCATGTGGCAGAAACAAAACTTATACCCCAAAACGTCCACTAGAGGGCAGTAATCGAACATCGCATAAACAAACGAAAGTTTCAGAGTGAACCTAAACTTGTGTGAACAGTACACTCCCCGCCTGGTGTATTAAGGAATATACCACTATTTAGTCTTTAGCATAATTGTCAGATAAAAGTACAATTACATCAGTAACAGGTCGTAGATAGGTTTTAACAGAACCTTGTTTCACAATCTTAACTTCAATTTTTCTTACTTTTTTGTCATCACTGGGAATAGCCTTAACTACAATACCAACAGGCCATTCATTACGCTTGACTTGAGCGTCTTTCAACAAAACAATGTCACCCTCTTTTACATTGGGTCTTTCTACTGTCCATTTTCGTCTTGTTTGCAGTGTGGCAAGGTACTCTTGCCTCCACCTTTTCCAGAAACAGTCTGCTAGACCCTGAACCTGGCGCCACTGGGCTTTGTAAAGGTCTTTGAGTTCAAAGTTGCCAAAAGGAGACAACACTGGACTGGCCTTTTGAGTGAGAAGCATTGCAGGTGAAAGGACTTCTGGTGTTTCAGGATCGGTTGTCACAGGAACCAAGGGCCTGGCGTTCATTATAGCCATGACCTCGGCCATGAGAGTGACCAATACCTCATGTGTGAGGCGAGTGTTTGAGTTTTTTAGAAGTAAGCCATCAAGAATGTTTCTAACTAGTCCAATCATCCTCTCCCACACCCCTCCCATGTGAGAAGAATGTGGGGCATTGAATGTCCATGTGCAGCTTTCGTCTTGTAAGAAGTCTTTGATTTCTGGATCCTCAGATTTGATTTGCAGCTCCTTACAGGCACCGATAAAGTTTGTACCTTGGTCTGACCTAAGGTGTTTGACTGGGCCTCTGATTGACAAGAAACGGCGCAGAGCATTTATGAAGCTGGAGGTAGACATCGACTCGACAACTTCTATGTGCACTGCCCTAGTACAAAGACATGTAAACATCACAGCCCACCTTTTACTCTCAGCACTGTTTGACCTTGTGTGGCGGGACGTGACATTCCAAGGTCCAAAAACATCCAGACCTACGTATGTAAATGGCGGGTCAATGGTAAGTCTGTCTGTGGGTAAAGCGGCCATTTTTTGTTCCTCTAGGCGACCTCTGAGTTTCCTACAAGTAACACATTTATGGATTACACTAGAAACCAGTTTCTTTGCCCCTAAAATCCAAAGTCCTGCAGTGCGCAGAGCGCCTTCAGTAAACTGACGCCCCTGATGAGCAACCTGATTGTGATAGTGTCTGACAAAGAGAACTGCAATATGATGAGAACCTGGGATTATCAAGGGGTGTTTTTCAAGTTCAGAAAGATCTGCTGCATGCACGCGTCCCCCAACCCTTAACAAACCTTCACTATCAATAAAAGGGTCAAGCTTTTCAAGAGGACTGTGTGTGGGTATCTCTTTTTCATCAGAAAGTCTTTTAATTTCTGCTCCAAACATCTCTTGCTGAACGCACTTGATAATGACTGTTTTCGCGCGTGAGTACCCTGCATCATCACATTTGTCTGCATGTGCGGTTTTTGAAAACGACTTTGAGATGCGAATGAGGGCTTGTATTCCTCTAACCAAAGATTTCCAGGTTGAGAAACGTTCAAATCTGTGAGAGCCAAGCTTGTTTTCCTTGACGTTTGTTGCTAAAGTGGTTACTTGAGGACGTATTTCCATGTCTGCTGATGGGTCCACAAGACCAAAGTTTCCAGATTTGTTGCACTGCTTTGTATTGACTGTTAGAAACTGTGGACCAGAGAGCCAGGTTGTGTATTGCAGCTGAGATGCGAGAACTAGCCTGGTACCATGGTCTGCTGGGTTTTGGTCGGTGGCTACGTGATGCCACTGATCTGGGCTGGTTGATTTGCGGATCTGGGCAACTCTATTAGCAACATACACATAGAATCGGCGAGTACTATTGTAAATGTACCCGAGAACTATTTTACTGTCAGTGTAAAAGTTGACTGCTTGAAACTCAATGTCACTTTCCTCAATGATAATTTGTGCAAGTTCGACTGCTAAAACAGCGGCGCATAGTTCTAAGCGCAGAGCTGTGTAAGCAGAAGATGGCGCTAGTTTAGATTTGCCTATCATAAACCCGACATGGCATTGGCCATCCGTATCGACAACCTTGAGGTAAGCTGCAGCCGCTATTGCCATTGTTGAAGCATCCGAGAAGATGCATAGTTCTCTTGTTTGAGTGTGTGGCAATGAAACGGGTACAAAGGGCCTGTGGATTTGGACACCTTCAAGGGCAGTGAGTGAGTCAGTCCATCTTGTCCACTCTGCCTCCCTGTGTGCTGGTAAAGGTTCATCCCAGTCCTGTTGTTCTAAAGTTAGCTCCCTGTATAGTGCTTTACCCTGAATTGTCACTGGGGCAGCAAACCCTAGGGGATCATAGAGGCTATTTACAACAGATAATATGCCTCTGCGGGTGAATGGCTTAATGTCTTTTCCTACTCGGAATGTGAAAGAGTCATTTTCTAAGTTCCAACCCACCCCAAGACTTCGTTGGAGAGGTAGAGGGTCCACCTCCAAGTCTAAGTCCTTAAGATCTGTTGCTCGTTCCTCCGGTGGAAATGCATTCATGACTTGACTGACATTTGAGGCGATTTTGTGAAGCCGTATGTTTGATTCAGCCAGCATGTGTCTCGCTCCTGTCAAAAGTTCAATGGCTTCGCTCTGGCTGGACACAGAGGTCAGCCCATCATCCACATAGAAATTGCGGAAGACAAACTGTTTTACATTGTAGCCGTGTTCTTCTTGTCCTAACTCAGCCGCTCGTCTCAGTCCATAGATCGCAATAGCTGGAGACGGACTGTTTCCAAAGACTGGAACCTTCATGCGGAACTCTGTTATTTCTTTGTTCAGGTCATTGTCTTTGAACCATAGGAACCTGAGATAGTTTCTGTGGCTTTCCTTGACTCGAAAGCAGTAAAACATCTGCTCTACATCAACAGTAACTGCTACTTGCTCTCTTCTAAAGCGCAAAAGAACACCGAGCAGCGTATTGTTTAAGTCGGGTCCCCTAAGTAGAGTGTCATTTAATGAGATGCCATTTAACTGGGCGCTTGAATCAAAAACAGCTCGGATTTTGCCCGGTTTCTGGGGGTGGTACACTCCAAATATTGGTAGGTACCAACATTCTTCACCTGATTCAAGCTCTGGAGCGATTTCTGCTTGGTCATTTGCTAAGATTTTCTCCATAAATTCTATGAACTGTTCTTTCATGTCATGTTTTTTGTCTAGAGTCCGTTTCAAAACAGTGAGGCGTTTCAGAGCCTGTTCCCTGTTGTTCGGAAGGAGAGGGCGCGGGTTACGAAAGGGTAATGGCGCCACCCAGTGGTTGTCAGTGTCCATGTACACTTCTTTGTCCATGATCTCAAGGAACATTTTGTCCTCAATAGACAGGGCTGGTTTGTTGTCATCAGGGCTTGTTTGGAACACGTTAAGCCCAAGACAGTCTGTTTGTTTGAGGGGAGTTGCCTCTATGTCACTAAAGGCAATGGTTTGCTGTTTGGGGATACTGAATGTCTCTTTTACATGAATGGCGTTAGTGCATGGCATGAGGAAGGAAGTACGGCCATTTTGTAGCACATTAGTTTTGTAAACATTCACTTTAGTCTGTTTGTGAGCTCCCCCAAGACATATCTCACCTACAATAACCCACCCCAAATCTAGCCGTTGAGCATAAGGCGTGTTGTGCGGGCCGTTATATTGCTCACGCACCTTATGTACACTAAGAACGTCGCGCCCCAATAAGAGAAGGATGGGCGTGTCTGGCTCTATTGGTGGTATTTTGCCTGTTATTGGTGCTAGGTGAGAAAAATACTGTACAATGTCAGGTGTGGGGATTTCACTACGGTCATCTGGCACTGTGTTACATTCTAAAAGAGGAGGAAGTACAACTTGAGTTTGTCCGTCAAGTGATGCCACTACAAAGTTGTGAGCTTTCCTACCTGTAGCTTCACTGATGCCTGCACAGGTTTTTAAAATGTATGGCGATCAAATCAAATCAAATCAATTTATTTTTATAATGCCCAAAATCACAACAACAGTTGCCTCGATGGGCCACAGGTAAAAGCAGTTCAGATAACTGTCCCAGAATGCCCCTGTCCTTTGACCCTCCTTTGCGGCGAGGAAAAACTACAAAAAACCCCATGGGAAAAAGTAGAAACCTCGGGGAGAACCACAGTGAAGGAGAGATCCTACTCCCACGGACGGACAGGCTGCAGATGAACTAGGACTGACGCATCCACTTGGACTGTGGAGCCAGAACCACTCAAGAGGGAGGTGGCTTTAAAGAGTTCCTCCAGGCGGACGAGGAGCAGTCCACCAGTGTAGAGAGATCCTCCAGCAGGAGATGAGGAACAGTTCATCTAAAGTAGAAGGAGTTCGTCCAGGCAGACGAGGTGTGGCTAATCCAGCTGTCCAGGCGGGTGGCGCATAGATCGTCCAGACAGGTGGGGGTTGGGGTGGGGGGGTCGTCACTGGAGCAGCCGCCGCAGTGTCTGAAACAGTCTCCACTCCCCGGGGGAAGTGGAGAGAAAGAGAAACATGTGAACAGCAATGAACAGACTACAGTTGAAGTAATATTAAATATTGTTGATAGGTAAAGTAGGAAGAACCAGAGGATAGTGTTCAAGCTGCCATACTTCCCCCAGCAGAATTGCTCCAAGGGCAGCGTAGCTAAAACTGTAGGTTTTTATTTCTGTTCCTAACTGGCCTGACCATAAGCTATTTCAAAGAGGAACGTTTTGAGCCTGGTCTTAAATGTAGAGACTGTGTCGGCCTCTTTTACATGAACAGGGAGCTGGTTCCATAACATAGGAGCTTGGTAGCTAAATGCTCGACCTCCTACTGTGCTTTTAGAGACTCTGGGGACTAACAATAGTCCAGCATTTTGAGAACGAAGAGCTCTGTTTGGATGGTACGCTACTATTGCATCTTTGAGGTAGGATGGGGCCATATTGTTTAAAGCTTTATAAGTCAGGAGGAGGATTTTAAATTTGATTCTAAACTCAAATTTAAATGATGAGACTACTGAAATGCCAAAAAGCTCAAAGAAATCTGATTTTGCCAAAGAGCGGTTACTTTGGTCATCTAAGACCACGTACATTTTGTGGGCTTTGTCTGGGCGATTTGCTGGGTACACATTTACAAGGGAGATTTTTGAGCATGATCTAAATCCATGTGTTTTATCACATATTTCAGTGCATTTGGAAGTGACCTCAGGAGAGCTATCGCCCTGCTCCCCGCCATACTTTTGTTCCATTGCTTGTGCTTCTGTTGACCAAGGAGCTGGGCCAGGGTGGAGAGCACTAATGTGTCTGTCACTGCTACACTCTTTGCATTTGACAGCCAGTTTACAGTCTTTAGCTATGTGTTTAGAGGATGCGCAACAACGAAAGCATATTAAGTTTTCTTTCAGATAAGCTTTCCTTTCATCTAAGTGTTTGCCTCTAAACCCACGACACTTTGCTAGAGGATGTGGCTTGTTGTGTATGGGACAACGATCTGCTGGCTCATCAGCTTTCTTTTCTTTGCTACCATTATTGGGTGCAAGAGGTGTGGCTGAAACCTCAGTCTTTCTTACTGACACTGTTTTTTGGTTATTGTAGTTTCTTACTGATTTGTCCTGCTTTACGTGATTTGTGACACATGATGAGGAAAAGGAAAAACTTGGGTCATTTCGGGTTTTAGCGTGGCTGGAAATGAAGTTCACAAAATAGCAGAAAGGTGGAAAGGAAACACCGTGCTCTTCCTTGTACCTGGAGCCATGTGTGATCCAGCGTTCTTGCAGTCCGTAAGGAAGCTTTTCAACAATAGGGTTGACGCCTCTGGCTGTGTCAAGATAAGCTAAACCAGGTAAACGTCCCCCTGACTTTGCTGACTGTATCTCCATTAGAATGTCTCCTAACTCTCTGAGACGCTGATTATCTTTGTTAGAGATTTTGGGAAAGTTTTCCAGTTTTGATAAGAGGGCATGTTCAATGATCTCAGGTGAACCATAAGTATCATCTAATCTTTGCCAAACCATGGCAACACCTGCTGTAACATTGTAAACATGAGCGGATCTGATTCGCATGGCTTGTGTGGATGAATCTGGGCCAAGCCACTTTATCAATAAGTCAATCTCCTCTCTTGCAGTTAAATTAAGCTCTCTGGTAACATCCTGGACAGACGTTTTCCAGGCCCAGTAGTTTTCTGGACAGTCGTCAAATTTTAATATTCCAGAGCTCACCATTTCTCTCCTAACTAGATATTTAGTGAGATCAGCTGCTGGTGCCATTTCACAAGCATAGTCTCTGAGGCTGGACATGTGAGACATTGGAGGGGGGAGATAATGTGTTTGGGCTTTGTTTTGAGTGCTAAACATTACCTCGTTAGTAAGGGAAGGCTTGGGCAGGCCTGTTTTTTTGTTTGGAAGTGAGTACCACCTGACTTGGTCTGGCAGCGGTGGTGACGATGCTCGTTGTACGTTGGAGGATGTGACAGGTGGTTGCTGTGGGACCGGCGCTTCCTGCTGTGAGTCTGGAGCGTAGTGTGCCTGCACGAACTCGTTGGTGCGTTGAGCGGTGTCCTGTGGAGGGATCTGGGCCAAGTCGTCGAGAGGGTCATTCTCCATTGCTGCTGCGGCCTCGTAGACTGCTGCTTCTGCTGAGGCTGCTGTGGCGCTCCTCTCTGTTTTTAGCACGTAAAGATTAGCCTCCAATTCTGCTTTGCGTTGTGCTGCTTCAGCTTCTATTCTAGCCTTTTCTTTCATCATTTGTGCTTCTCTAGCAGCAAACTTGGCTTCTACTAAAGCTGCTTCAGCTTTAGCTTTAGCTTTGGTGGCTGCAGCACTCGCTGAAGACCTACTTGATCTTGAGCTGGAGAGTTGCGACCTAATCTCATACAGTCTTTGTGTTTGGTCTGTCTTGTCTTGCTGCTCCA
>CM033638.1:29656331-29841331 GCA_019453435.1 Rhinogobius similis | reverse complement strand
TGGGCCTATCACATTCAGTTGTTAAGAGCTCATCAGACAGTCCTGTGCTCAAATCACTGCACCAAACCACAGGCCTGTAGACTATTCCATTAAATGAATTAATGAATAACTTTATTTATGAACAATCTAACGAGAAAAAAACACCACGATCATGTACAGTGTGTCAAAACGGACATTTTAGGTCCAGATGGTGAGTTTGACCAAAGCAGTTCGGCTTGATGGAGCCGATACAGCCTCCATGGATACTTCATGTTTGGAACACGGCGGCTAGCGGGCTCCAATAGTCCACTGTCTATCATTCCACCTCTTCCACTTTTGTCTCTTTTGTCACACTTTACATGTAATGCTGCGTTCAGACCGCACCAACCAGAGTGGTCAGTTTACTTGTCAAGTCTATGGTGGTTGCTAGAGGCAGCCGGCATGAATTTGATGCTGCAGTGTGGCTCTTCTGGTTTGGCAGGAACTAGGTTCACATAAGCGAAGAACGAGGGAAAAGTCTCTCCGCCAAACTATTACATCAAGTAGATTGATTTGTGTAAAATGTTCACTATCCAAGTGTTACGATTTTGTCAGTGGTGACTTGAGGCCTTAAGGCGGCTGCTCTCTTGTTTCGCATGTCTATACTTCATGAGAACGGCAACTCTGAGCTCCTATGAATATAATTATTTACTGTGTACTTCAAATCCAACTAAAACTTTAAATACTTGATTATAATTGACTGAACATGAGCATGACTCGTGGCTCTTCGTGCTCCTCTCACTCTGGTGCTCCTGTGGTGTTGTTGTGGAGCCTCTTCAGGGCCTCTCCACAGCAGCTGAGAGCTCCGAGTGTAAAATACATCTGTGCTCACTCTGCGAACCCCCCGAGCCCTACGTGTCTGCCAGTGCTAGCTACACCAGCCACCTATACATATTTAACACGTGTGCTGTGAGGAAGAATCAGCTGCATGTGACTCCTGTTGTGCGCTACAGAGAAACTATAGTCTGGAAGCGCACAGTGACCGATCTGACACAGGACCGCTTCACTTTCCACACTGCAAGCAACTGTAGAGGAGACTTTTTCAAAGACAGAGGCATGGTAAAAATGTCTTTTTGAGCTGCCAGAGTATGAGAAAAGAAGAGTTTTTAAATGTTACATTCTTCTTTTAATAACAATCCAGACAAAAAAGATTATAAAGTCAACTGGAGTAAATATAAGCAAACAAAAGTAGAAAATATTTCAAGAATGATGTGATCTAATCGCTTCAAAATTGGTTGAAAGTTAAATGACCCAAACTGTGCAAAATTTACTTTTTTGAGCTTTTAACCATATTCTACCATTGTTTCCACATCAGACACACAGCTTGAGTTGTATTTAGCTTCATTCACGGTTGTTCCATTAATAAATTAGTGAGGTCCTCTTCTCTGCTCCTTCTCGAGATCTTGAGGTCTCCTGTGCTGTTTTTAAATCCATAAATCTCAGAGACTCATTCTGAACATTTCTCTCCATTACAACTGTGTGCTTACAATAGCAAGTCAGAGAAAGTTAGATTTAGGGTCTTTCCCCCCCATGGTAATTCCCTCTGCTGCCAGTAGATGAAGTGCTAACACTGATCCTGCTGAGGCTTTAAACCATGTTCTAACAATGTTCCGTCATCAAAAACCTACCTGAAGAAGCATTCATTTGCATTCACGCTGTATTGAGGAATGTTTATTAGAAAATCCTCCCCCTCCGAGTGTCAAACACATTTCCACATTAGAAAAATGACTTTCATAGCCCGAAAAATAGGAATCTACATTCACCACTGCATTTGAAGGGTGTCAAGCCTTGTTTAAGACTATTGTATCCATTTTTCCCCATCATCTGGTGACCCCCGGAAATCATTTCATGACCCCCATTGGGGTGCCAACCCCTAGTTTGAGAACCACTAGTCATTACAGTCATTAACAGCTACATTAAAATCTTTTCCAGTATCATGCAGCTCTGATTCCACAGTTATCCAGGTATTTCAGAAGAGCACAGAACATAACTGGTGTCTATAATCTTAGAGTGCTCAAGTGTAAAATACTGTCTGTGCGTTCTTCGACTGTACACAGGCTAACATCCAGAACCGTACATGTCTGCTAATGCTAGCTACAGCACAACATAACACCTATACATATTTAACACTCTGTAGCCCATATATGCTTTATGAATCATTCACTGTACGCAGCATCCAGAGAGAAGTGGAGCTCGACCAAACAGGCACCAAGTATCAGCTCAACACCATCACTTTTCTCACTCAGACCATATCTTACAATATAATACAATATAATATAATATAATACCAGATAATACAATATAATATAATGTAATATAATATAATACCAGATAAAACAATAACACACATGATAATACAATGTAATACAATATAATACAGGCCTATTCAACGTTAGCTCACAGAGGGACACATTCAGATGGTTTTGTCCTCAAGTCTGGAAACATGTCCAAACGCTTTAGAAATATGAAAAAAATGTAAAAGGCTTTAACAATAAACTAAACCAGGTCTAAACCAGGACTAAACCAGGACTAAGGCAGAATAAGGAGAGGGACAAATCAAAACCAGCCAAAAATATGAGGAACACACAGTTGAACTCATCACCTTTCTGTCCTTTAATAAAATTCCAAGTGTTGAGGAAATGTATTGTTATGGGCCAGTTAAAGTGTCATAAATCTCCAACTGCCGTAGCTAATAAGCTAGCTAAGCTCTGCACAGTCGGAGCAACAATAGAAGTCCTATTACATTTTTCAGAATTGTAGGGTCATTATTTTATTTTCAAATTCATCCCAGAATGTTTGATTTGTCCGTAAAATAAGATGTTCGCGTACGAAATTATGAATCTGAGGGCCCATCAGTAGGCCGTCCGCATGGTAGCAGGTTTTTAAAGATAAAAAAAAACACAGAAAAACATAAAAAACAGTACACGACCGGAGAGAACAGAAAAAAGGCAGCACTAGACATCCAAAGAAAATGTACAGCATACAGTCCAAATATGTCCATTTTCAAATTAAGTCCAAATCAGCCCATTGTTGATTGGTTGATACATTTTGTGTCATCTATTTCTTTGGGCCTTCTTTCCCGCCACCAAAAGCATGTTCCAAAGGTATCCAGTTGTTGAGTTTTAAGCCCCAAATACACAGTTCTGAACTCGAGTCGGCTGGTGACACTTTGGAGCGCTTTGTTAATCTCAGTCCAATTTTTTCGTAGAGCAATAGGGCAGTCCCAAAAACACATGATAATGATGGGCCACTTGGCAGAGTCAGGGCTTTGAGACGTAGAATCGTGATCCTATGCATCAGTCGGCTTCCAAAAGTAATAAATTGACTCCATGTTGTAATTTCGCAGATCTTCAAACCACACTGATGTACGGCACTTGCACTTCTCAGTGTAACGACCCAGCCAATTATGAGAGGGGACATCAAATATGAATAAAACTAATCTGGATTATGTTTGCACGGAGTGGCCTGTGCTTTGCATGTGAGGTATATATTTATCACAGATGTGTCGGTGTAATCTACATAATGACGGCAGGTATTAAGGTTCATAAATCATTTTAGGCGGATATGAAAAGGCACTAAAATCTAAGGCTGATCACTTTGTTGGGTCAGGCCTGAAGTAAAAGTATGGTTTTTAATATTCTTTTATTAAAAGAAGCCTCTGGTTCTGAGTGAATGTGCAAAAGAGAGATAAAAGGGTCCTGTGTTCAGCCGCCACAATATGAGAAGCAAGGGTTGTTCTGAAATGTCTGAAACATCTGAAATGTTCTGAAAGATCAATAATGTGGATATTTTTGCTTAAAATAAAAAAAGGCTAAAAACTCCAAATGTTACTAAATGTACTGTATATCAATATCTGTCTTGTAGATTGCATAGATTAGCAGAGATTAGCACTATCACAAATACATTTTCTTGACTGTTTTGAAAACAATCTCGATTTCAAACTAAAGGTAGTTGTTGTATCTTCCAATTAGAATGTTCCATCAGAATATTAGTCTAAGATCAACAGAGCTCCGCAGATTGTTACTAGCACTGGCCTTCCACTGAACTTTAGAAATGTGGGACCTGCACGTCCTGACATGGACTGGGCTCAGACTTGAGTCACTTTTGATGACTTGATACTTCACTTGTTAAAATGGGACTCAATTTGGATTTGAAGGCCAGTGACTCAGGACTCGATTTAGAGACCTGTGACTTGCTGTTCCTTCTCAAAACGATAGATATTATTGTTATATAAACAAACTGGAACATGTCCCACCACATTTCTAACATTTGTCACAAGAACTTTTTAAAGTACAACACTGTATTATTAAATATTAGCTGTATTTAACAGTGGGGTCTAATGACTTAAAAGGACTCAAAGCAGAAACTTGAAGTTGACTTGGACTTGTAGGCCACTGACTTGGGACTTGACCCGGATTTTGAGGCAAAATACTGGATACTCACTTGAGACTTGCTAAACAAGTTCTTTGTCCCACCTTTGGTATCTGGGCCTCAAAACTCCTGCGATGGACACAATAAATGGATACCATGGCAGTATACTTCTGGTTCCAGGGAAAAAGCCATCACAAAGAAATGAATGACAAAGTGAAAGTTCTTTCTCGTTTCTGTTCCATGTGCCTTGTTCCTACGACAAGACCATTCAGGACCTTTTACGATCTTTACAGGTCGCACAGAAGGATTTGTTGACATCGAATTCTAAGTCTTTTGTATCTAACATGACAACAAAATGAAGCAAGAAATGTAAACCTGGCTCTATCCGTTTCTCATATTTGTATGTTCCACCAAATAAACCCCGCCACATAGATTTTCAGCTTGTCGCAAAAAAAATAAAGGGCATTTTAATAGAGTCACTCAATGGAAAACTGGACCCTTTACATAAGTCGGTGATTTATCATTCCTTATTCAAATATCCCTCCTCTCTGACAGCTTTGTGATTAAAACAAACGCCATCAAACTCTCCAAGCATATCTCTTTGTGACAGAATCGTCGGCCGACTAAACACCCGGGTTTTAAATTCACTTTGGTGGAAACAAAAGCCTTTACGTGAGCCTTCTGAAACACAGAATCCAGGCAGTAAATTTGCTCTGTACATTTACCATCGCGTTTGAGACTCGCTCCGCGCTCAGATCCTCGCTCCGCGCTCAGATTTATGACACGACTTTCATTGATTTCTTGGCGCTTCGATGGCACAAAGGCAGTTCTTAATAAATCTGCGAACAATAGAACAAGAAGAGGGCAGAGAATCAAAAAGAGGGTTAAGTGACGTTTTGAAATGAAGTGAAAGATGATGATAAACTTTCCACTGCCAAAATATTACAAAAATAGTTCAGTCTTGTCTCTTAGGAATTGTTTGTTGGTGACAAAAAGAAAAAAAGCGTTCACGAAATACAAAGTTTTAACAATTATACGTGTTTCTGTGTGAAGCCACTTCAAATTCAAAGACGCAAACTCCGACGTTCATTATGTCTTCTTTACTTATATCCACATTTAGGTTCTTCTTAAAGACATAAATTAGGAGATGTATTTACCTTGTTGACATGGTGCAGCTGCTTAAAGTCTATATGACAGGTTCTCAAAAAATTCTCATTATGACTTAGTTTTGTGGGAGGGCACCTGTAGCAATTATTTATTATAGTTTTACATTTGTGAAGAAATCTTGAAAAATAGGAGTTTCAAATAACAGGAAGTTGTGCTGAGTTCTAAAAAGGAATGAAGAAAATGTACAGACAAGACACAGTTTAAACCATCCTTCAACAAATTAAAGGTGTCTTTAATTATTATTATTTGTCAAATAATAACTATTGTGTAATTTATATGGATTTTGGCCCTTGTTTTAAAAATGCTTGGTAACAGTTGTGAATTACCACCTATGTCCAACCCAGAAGTAACATTATAAACATGATAAAAACTGGGGCCAAATAGACAAAATCTTGAGTAAAGCCTTAAATATAATCATGTTCACAACCTATAAGTGAAATGTGTTGTCTAACCTGTCATTTAGACTTTAACTGCGAGCCTCTTCAGAACTGTTGTTGCCGGCGTTGGTGATGTCTCACTTGATGTTACTTCCTGTGGCGTGGTCAGCCTGGAGGTCCTGGCAGGTCGTCCAGACTGACCACGCCTCCTGTCGCCCAGTGGTCTCTGGAGAAGGGTGTCCCATGTGTGGGACAGGAGGAAGGCTCCGTCGTCTCGGTTGATGCTGTCAGAGCATCAACAGACACTTCAATGGCCTCCTTTATCCAGCGTTTGAACTTGTTGGGCTCTGCTCCAATGACTCCAGCCCCGTCCCACACCAGGGTTTTCCCTTTTGCACTGGTCGGACACGGATGATTTTAGGTTCTCTTGTTCTGCTGTTTTTTTTATTTTTTTTGTTCTTGTAACCTCTCGATGTCTCCTTCTCACATTCTTTCGGATGTTCTTTCTGTCTTATGTGGAATGCCCTTCCTGTTTATCTTGTATATGATTTATTACATGATCT
Organism: Rhinogobius similis; assembly: GCA_019453435.1. Taxonomy (NCBI): domain Eukaryota; kingdom Metazoa; phylum Chordata; class Actinopteri; order Gobiiformes; family Gobiidae; genus Rhinogobius; species Rhinogobius similis. Next base: position 29,834,835 of record CM033638.1, on the reverse strand, counting down.
GGAGTCAAACAAAGGATTAAGGAGGCGTCTTTAAGAAGAACCTAAATGTGGATATTAAAAGTGCCTAACTTTTCTGGTGGAGGGTTTGCCACCATTTTGTCTCCAAAGCTGAGTAGAAACCAGAAGTCACAAACACAAACTTGGAATTACAAAAGTTTTTTTTTTTTTTTTAACCTTTATTTAACCAGGAAAGTCCCATTGAGATTAAAAACCCCTTTTTCAAGGGAGTCCTGGCCAAGAGGCAGCAAAAAGTTCCAGACATAGACAACAAATAAAATTACGAAGTAAATTAATAAGATTAGATAAGAGAACCTTTATAAGTCCCACAGTAGTGAAATGCAGAAGTCAAAGAACAGCAGGAAGAGAACATGCAATCAGGAAAAAAACTAGATAAATAAGTCACATATGATCTGTTATTAGCAGACAGACAGGTCTCAATCCTGGGTCTGTTGGACCTCAGCGTTTGACCACAACATTCTACTGCAGAGGTTAGAACAGGGCTTTATGTATTAAACCAGGACTAAACCAGGTCTAAACCAGGACTAAACAAGGACTAAACCGGTTCTAAACCAAGCCTAAACCATGACAAAGCCATGTCTAAACCGGAACTGAACCGGGACTGAACTGGGACTAAACCAGGGCTAAACCAGGACTAAGTGAGGTCTAAACCAGGGCTAAGTGAGGTCTAAACCAGGGCTAAACCAGGTCTAACCCAGGACTAAACCAATAAAAAGAGATGAAATATTTTGTATATTTTTGAAGATGGGTCGAGGGCCCAATCATATCCTTTTTGAGGGCCTGATTTGGCCCCCGGGCCTTAAGTTGAATAGCCCTGGGTTGAAACCCTATTTATCAGACAGATACCAGTTTGTTAATGTAAACCAGAGCTCCTTCCCTTGTTCTAAAGTAACCTACGGTGTCCCACAGGGTTCAGCACTCGGCCCACCGTCACCTTCTCTAACTGTTTCATTAATGATTTTCTGACCTTCTGTTGGCAAAATCTAATATTTTTGAAAGCCCTAGCTGCCTGTTGATTCTCAGCTCTGTGTATTCACTCTTTCTTTTTAATTCATCGCAGCACTTTCAGACTTAGCCTGGTGTTTTCCCTGACGTTGGAGCTGACCTTAGCTTCCCTACACCACAGCGTGCGTTATAACAGCGTGGACCAGCAGGATGGCTTGGGAATAACCGTTTGTGACAAAGAAATAAAGCACAAAGGGGTCCATCTGGGACCCCTCCTCACTGGGATGAGCACGTTGGCAGTCGTTTGTCAGATTGTCATTTGAAACAAGCCCAAATTTATTAGCGGTGATGTGTTTAGTGCCAGAGCACACATAAGAGTTATATTGTGTTACTTGAGCCAAATGAAAAGTGGTTTAGCGTGCCACATGAACAAAACAGAAAGTGTTTTTTTGTTTGTTTTTTCACAGCTTCAGAAAGTGGTGCCATTATTCAACCCCAAAGACATGATTGTTGTCAGTTGAAAGGACTTTAAGTCACAAGATTAATATGACAATTGTGAAGCCAATCCCTGACAAATAATGATACGGTTCAACATTAGTGGATCATAAGTTTGTAGATTTCTTTTAAGGCGAGACACTACTGGCAAAACTCATTTGTTTTCCTTCCATTTTTTGTTTTTTGGTCGGTTTGCTCTGTCAGCATATCGGCTTTCATGTGGAAACAAAAAACTTGTTCAATTTGCTCTTAAAGATTTTTTCATTGTGTCATTGAATCCACTTCATCCATAGATTTCTCTGGGACATTGTAACTTCAAAGGACGATTTCTTAAAATGCATTTTTCTCCCTCGAGACATAAAGATCAGCCTTAAAGTAGATCCCACACCAAACTGTACAATCTTGGAATAAACAAGATTTTGACGAAACATACAGAAGGATTTTTTTTATATCTAATTCTAAACCTGATTTGTTGAAAATTTAAGCTAAAAATGAGGCATAGTTTGAATTTTTAGGACAATTTTCTGTCCAGTCTTGTCTTCTCTGTAAATGTTTTCTAACTAACCAAGACATTTAAACCTAGCTCTGTCCATTTTTCAGGTTTAAATGCCCCAAATATTCATATTTTTGGCCGTTTTTACACATAAAATGCCTTATTTCTACATGAAGTTTCAAATCCTTAAATTTAAGATTTTTTCCTATTCACCTGCAGTGTCTCACCTTAAAAACACAGAATTTCCCATAGAGTTACTCCACAATAATCCCTAATGCCTGGAGTATAAAAGTCTCCGTGCACATACATTTCTCTGAGTGTATTCTGTTTTCTTCTTCCATATATACGTTCTAGCTTTGTTTCAGTCCATTTAACCAGGAGAGCTCGCGGTTGTGTCCTCCATCTGAGCGTGGGGTAAACTCCAGTCTATTTTCTGATGGAGCGGAAGTCAGTCATGCGAAGATGTCAACACGGCTCTGCTCCTGGAGCTCAGTACTCCGGGGAGGAATGAACTTGAAAGGCCCCAGAAGTGCAGCTGTAGTGGCCTTTACTCCAACTGTTGCTGTGCTCGGGCCGTGCGGGAGTGCGGTTTTCTGACGCAAACCTAAAGAATGAGTTGAGAGCTTATGTTAAAGGACAAACACAAGGCTGAATTTACTTTTTAAAGCTTTTAACCATGTTATAATGTTCCTTTGTAACATCCTTGGAGTTGTATTCATCTTCCTTCATGCATGTTTGATTAATCCTGTTTTCAAGGTCCTCGCCCCTCTGAGCCACACAAACGTATGGTTTCAAAATTCTCAGATTGGTGATGTCTAAGGTACTAAGTAGCTTAAGCGATAGAGCTCCCCCTGCAGCTCTCTTGTGAAAATGCATTGTCAGAGAACAGACACATAAGAGTTCTGTTTTTTTCTTCTTTTTCTTTTTCAACTGAAGTAAGGTAACGTTATCACATACAAAACTATTTAACGTTGCGGAAAACAAAAAAAGCACCAGGGTTTTTCATTTTAGATCTTGCGTTAAATGAAACATATTATGCTATAATGGCCTTTTCTGGGAGCTTTTAACCACGTTCTGTTGTTGTCCCCTTGGCAAAAACATACCTGCAGTTGTTTGTACCTCCATTCTCGCTGGTTTGATGAATACTGTTTACAAGGTCCTTTCCCCTATGAGCCTCAGAAAACGCTTGGTTTCAAATTTCCCCAATTTGATACATCTAAGGTCACCTGTGCTGTTTCTTGAGTACCTTTAGCGGTAGAGCCCCCTGCTGCTCCCTTGTGAAAATGCACTGTCAGAGAACAGACACAAAAGCGTTCTGTTTATTTTTTCATTCTTCTTCTTTTATTGAAAGAAGGTGTCAACTTGTACAAAACCATTTAACTTTGCCAAATGTGGAGGTCAAAAAAGAGAAAGTCTTTTTCTCACCCATTGAGGCAACTACTGTCGGGCACAACTGAATTGAAATTGAGAGTTAAATTTGGTTTGGAGTTGGTTTGGAGTCTAGCACTTGCCACCGTGGCATCTAATCAATAGAATGAGCATTGAACGTATCTTCTTTTCATGGGCATTTCCACAGCTGTTACTTTGCAACCGGACGATAACCAGGGCCATCATCCATAGAAATTACACAGTATTTATGAACTGACAATAAATAATCACTAATAACACATTTATTTTGTTGAATTGAATGATGGTTTAACTCTCAGAAAAATGTGTCTGTGTATATTGTCTCTGTCTTTACCATGGCACGTTGCGTTGCCTATTGATGACATCACAGAGGGATTCTGTTTTACAACTTCACAGATATGAAGTGATAAATAGTGACCACATGTAGGGATGCACCATGAAGCTGATATCTTATTCAACCATTTTTTCTGTATCAACACTGACATTCGATACCAGTTTTGGTATCGGTGCATCCCCAGCCACAGGTGCAATCCAACCAAACTAACTCACATTTAGAAAAACATGAACCTTCATATAGACTTTAAGATATGCCTTTATTTCTTGGACATCACAGGCATGTGATGAATAAAGACAACATCCACAAAATAAATCCACCCATTATACGATACTCTGGACATCAACTCTTCTGCAAAAACTACACAAACCACCGAAAAAATAGGCATCACACAAGCCCTACATGGCCTCAAGTACAGTCTCCATTGCACTCGACCAAATGGCCAAAAAAGTGCAGTTAATATTGCACTCCTAACTGCCCAAGTAAAGCTCCTTTTGCATATTCCCTTGCAAATACTTCATTTGTTTTCATTCACATCAAGTCTAATGGATTACCATTCCTCACTCGCTTTATGAAATCAAACTTTCTGAATAATAAAGTAATGATATTCTGCACATCATGGCCACGCTGATTGATTGATTGATTGATGATAATTCCCTCGGCTTCCAGTAGTCCTGACTGAGAGAAAGTCATGGGTGGTTTTCAGTACATGTATTATTTGAGAGGCAAAAGCAAGTGTAGTTAAAGGACAAGAGCAATACAATCAATGCATAAACTATTTCCTTTAAGTCCTGGTTGTCATGTATGATTTGGAAACTGTTTAATCCTGGTTTAGGACTGTTTTTTCCTTGTTCACACCTTCACTTAAGTCAATATTGTGACGGAGGAGAAGCGGTCAGACATGTGTGAAAGTCACTGTGCCCTTGTACTATGCTCTCACTACTGCAGGGACACACCAGTCTCTGAAGTGCTCCACAGAATGACCTCCAGGCCTCACTACTGCTACTCCAGATGTCCAGACTATGTCCACCATGTCCAGAACCACTCTAGTCCTGGGTTAGTCCTAGTTTATGCTCTGCTATGAATGTGAGATATTCCTCTTTGGACTGGTTTAGTCTGAATTCACACTTCACCCTGGTTTGAGCCCAGTTTAGACCTGATGTGAGTGATGTTTAGTGTGAATGCAGCCTGAGGGTCTTTCGCACCAGTCTGTCCTCAGCCCTGTCACTGAGTCAGGGCGACATCTTGTCTCTCCACGTTTCCTCACATGTCCTCACGCTTCCCCAGTTTAGTGACATAAATGTACCAACAATGCAATACCTTTCTTCAACAGCAGGTGGCGCGAGTGGCTAAAGTGTGAGCAGAGGACTATTGTCTAGAAACTAAAGTGCGTACCATGGTTTTACATAAATGCATTTGGATTATTACAACTTTTGGCCAAAGAAACAGTTACTTATGTTTGGATTTACACAAAGTTCAAATGAAGCTACGCAAACAGCAGAGCATTATCAGAGAGTCAAAAGAGAATTTTGTGAATGGAACATGGGGCCAATCCTCCTGCAGTAACTAGAGACACAGAGTCTACCAACGAATCCTCCGATAACATTGCCTGGGATCCAGAACACACACTTCATTATTTGTGAAGAGCGAGTCTGGTCACTCCGCCCTCCGACAAGCATCGAGTCAATTCGTACCAAAGTCAAAACGTACCGTACAATCAGATGTCTTCATTGGTCACCTATGTTTTACGAAAAAATCTAATTTCTCTGAAATCAACAGAGTTTTGTGCTTCACTCTTTGATTCTACAGCAATGTGCGATGTTTTTCGTCCCTGTGATATTTTTTGCGTTTCTTGTTTCCTCGTGAGCAGCCATGTTTGTTTTGATATGGACAGATCATGTGTGTCCTTATTTGGCTAGTCTCCCTGTCAGACACTGCCATCTGAAATCGTAGGGATTACAGAGTGACCAGACTGGTATTGAGTATTGAGATATCGTTCTGGATTTTACAGGCGACCAGCTCCTTTCCTCTGAGCTCCTCTGCTCTTTTCTGAGGTCCTCTGAGGTCCTCCACTCTCCTCTGGGGTCCTCCGCTCTCCTGGGTTCTCTTCTGCTCTCTTCTGTTCTCCTCCGCTCTCCTCAGAGGCCTTCCATTCTTCTCTGAGGTCCTCCATTCTCATCCGCTCTCTTATGAGGTCCTCTGTTCTCCCCCACTGTCCTCTGAGATCCTCCGTTCTCCTCCACTCTCGCTCTTCTCTGAGTCTAAACCAAGTCTAAACCAGGTCTAAACCAAGTCTAAACTAGTACTAAACCAGGTCTAAATCAGGTCTAAATTAGGACTAAACTAAGACTAAACCAAGTCTAAACTAGGACTAAACCAAGTCTAAACTAGGACTAAACCAGGACTACCAGGTCTAAGCCATGTCTAAACTGGGACTAAACCAAGTCTAAACTAGGACTAAACCAGGTCTAAACTGCGACTGACACTTTATACTATTGCTATTCTCTGGTCACAGACCTGGTTCAGTCCTGGTTCAGTCCTGGCTCAGACCTGGCTCAGACCTGGTTCAGTCCTGGTTCAGTCCTGGTTCAGACCTGGTTCAGTCCTGGTTCAGTCCTGGTTCAGACCTGGTTCAGTCCTGGTTCAGTCCTGGTTCAGTCCTGGTTCAGACCTGGTTCAGTCCTGGTTCAGTCCTGGTTCAGTCCTGGTTCAGACCTGGTTCAGACCTGGTTCAGTCCTGGTTCAGACCTGGTTCAGTCCTGGTTCAGACCTGGTTCAGACCTGGCTCAGACCTGGTTCAGTCCTGGTTCAGACCTGGTTCAGTCCTGGTTCAGTCCTGGTTCAGTCCTGGTTCAGACCTGGTTCAGACCTGGTTCAGTCCTGGTTCAGTCCTAGTTCAGTCCTGGTTCAGTCCTGGTTCAGACCTGGTTCAGTGCTGGTTCAGACCTGGTTCAGTCCTGGCTCAGACCTGGTTCAGACCTGGTTCAGTCCTGGTTCAGTCCTGGTTCAGACCTGGTTCAGACCTGGTTCAGTCCTGGTTCAGTCCTGGTTCAGACCTGGCTCAGTCCTGGTTCAGACCTGGTTCAGACCTGGTTCAGTCCTAGCCATGAAGCACATGTACAACTAAGCTAATTACCTCCTCTCCACACATGTCCATGGGAAGTGCTCTAAATAAGAACCCGACCAATCAAATATTTACAGCCGGCTCGGTGCTGGAAGTGTGCGCATGTGTCTGTAGTTGATTTGATCCGGTACACTCCGCCAAACAGTCCGTGCACAATGAGTTTGGATGTGAATAAAACATGTGGACAGGCTGGGAGTAGCATTCAGATGAAACTAAGAGGTACAACGCAAGAGTGCTCTATCAGAGCAGCGAGGTCAGACATGAACCCGACGGGAAGTTTCAAATCTTTGCAAAGGTTTTTGCAAGGTCAAAGTAATGAGGAAATAACAGTTAAGCTGCACATTAAACAGTTTTGACAAGGATTTTTGACAGTGGCATTTACAGGTTGTAAAAGAAAATCAAATTAACAGTTTTGAGAATGTAAAATAATCCTTTGATTTAAAAAAGCAGGACTTTTACAGGTTCTGACAACACTAATCCTGCACAGGGCGCACAGTATTTGGGAGACCTATGCCAGTCTGCTAAACCAAGCCTTAGAAACACCAGTGTTATCTTTGATCAAGACATTAGACCAGGGGTGTCCAAACTTTTTCCACCGAGGGCCACATACTGAAATTTAGACCAAGCGGAGGGCCACAATTAAATCATGAAACGCTCAAAAAAGTTGCATTAATCTGATTTTTAAAGCACCACCACACCTAAATTCAGTCTCAATGCTTTAATATCAGGTCTGTATCGCACCAAAATGTTAGTTATTTAGGTTATAATAGTAGAAAATCTGAAATTTGCTGTAAAAAGTATGTCTTAGGACAATGTGGGCCAATTCACCAGGAAGCTTGAGGGCCAAGAAAAATTGGTCTGCGGGCCGCTTTTGGCCCCCGGGCCTTAGTTTGGACATGCCTGCCTTAGAGCATCACTCTAAACTGTTAACAAGAAACTGCTTCGCGCTCGGACCAGAGGAGACTGATCCGTCGCTCTGTGGCTCCCAGACTTTGGATCTACTGCTCTCCACACTCATGTACTTCTTAAAGACAATAAATTAGGAGAGCTATTTGCCTTGTTGGCATGTTTCCGTGCTAAACTGCGAGCCTCCACAGAACTGTCACCGGTCGTGTGGGGTCACTCATCACTCATCAGCTGATCCTGAGGTCAATACAGCTCCTAATTATTGTCTTTAAGAAGGACATAAGTGTGGAGATAACTAAAGAAGACATAATGGACGTTGCTGGAGTGCTCTACCACTCTCCCTGCTCTCATTGGACTCTGACTGACTTAAAACTTTCCATGTTGCTCAAGCATGTTAATTACAGCAGATTTAGGGACTAATTTGACTGTCATTGTTGTATGTATTGATTATGTGTGTTTTATTTTTCTGTATTTTAACTCCCTTGTTGTGAAGTACTTTGTGACCACTGAAAGGTACTGTTTAAATTAACTTTACAAACTGAATTACTTACAGTCCGCTTGTTTTGGCTTTGCAAGAGACACACTTTCTCTGTTATTAACATTTAGTTGTTTAGTAGCTGCATACGTTTTTGTCACTTTTTTCGGTCTTCCAAACAAGACTGCTGCATCCGTCTTAGCCAAAAAGATACACTGAAGTTGAAAAGAGCAAGCGCTGAAGTCTCACTCTTTGAATGTCCAAACATAAACTACCCCAGAGTTTCTTCTCTAACGAAGCTCAGAAGCGCGTGTTTGTTTCAGGGCAAGTTATTAGCGGGCCACAGGTTTGTTTGTGTCTGTTTCCCGTCTGTGCTCGAAGCTTTTTGTGCAGCGATGTTTGTTTAGCCCTGGAGGATTCGGTGCAACAACCGGCTGATGGGATTGTGTGGATCATTTGGACGGTGTGCATTAGAAATAAGTTAAGAAAGGCAGTTAGTGACAGTCTGTTCTGGCCGGAGCGGGGTTGGGACCTCCGACATGCTTTCACGTCGGCCTGAATCCCTCCTCCTCGTCTTCCAGGAGTGTTTTATTAGAGCTCCATGCGTCTGTGAACGCACCGGAGTCGGGCTGTTCTGGGAGTGCACTTCAGGAGCCATCAACATAAACAATGCATGCGTCTTATGAATAATGATGGAGCGACGAGAGCGAGAGCAGGATTCTTTTACTCGCTTTCATTTTCTTCCCACGTCCTACAAATCATTTAGTTCCTTCATTCATTTTTTTTTTTTGTGCGTTTGATTGATATCCTGCTGTTTGAGTCAGTTATTACATAGTGTTTTTTTTGTTTCTTTCACTTTGCTCTCTCAACATATCGACTTTCACGTGGAAACAACAAACTTCAACAACAACAAACAACCTGCTCCGAAAGAGGTTTTATTATTTTAGTGAATCCACTTCATCCATAGATTTCTCTGGGACATTGGAACTTCAAAGGTTGTTATTGTTGTATTATTATTGTATTATTGTTGTCTTATGTCCCTCGGCACATAAGGATCACCACTTAAAGTAGGTCCCACACCAAACTGTACAATCTTGGACTCAACAAGATTTTGACAATACGCACAGAAGGATTTTTTGATATCTAATTCTAAAACGAATTTATTGTTTTGAGTTTAAAATTTTTTTTTGCGAAATTTGAATTTTTAGAACAATTTTTAGTCAGATCTAGTTAACTCAAAACTAAACAAGAAATACAAAATCCCCTCAGTAATTTTTTTTGTGAATAATATTTGTGCAAAATGAACCAAGAAATTTAAACCGGGTTTTGTCCATTGTTCAAATGTATATGTCCGAAATATGTTTAATTTTCTGAAACACACACACACACATACACACACACACACACACACACGCACGCACGCACGCACGCACGCACGCACGCACGCACGCACGCACACACACACACACACACACACACACACACACACACACACACACACACACACACACACACACACACACACACACACACACACACACACACACACACACACACACACACACACACACACACACACGCTCTTGAGCCTCTTCAGTTTGACATGTCATGTTTTAGAACTAAAACGCTCTTACAGAGAAAATATAACTTTATCACTGCGTTGGGAGATGCCATTTTGACTTAGCTCTGTCTCCATCTACTGGCTGTAGAGGCAATTACACACATGTAAATACATACCCACAATGCACTGCAGTATGCAGTGGATCCAATTAAGTTGTAGTTATCGTGATTAAACGGAACAAATGTTCAGAGCGAGTCTGGCCATGATTTAAAGACTTAAAACAGCAAAGGATTCTGGGATAAATGACGTCAGCATCATCTACGTCACACATGAAGGAGTTCAGGACAAGAGGATTTACAAACCAGCATCAAACAAACAGGAGACAAGCTAAGTGCTACTCCAGGTGTGTTTTTGGTGATGGAACAATGTCAGAACATGGAGAAAAGCTCAAACAAGTCAATTCTGCATATTATTTGTCCTTTAACATCAGCAATAAAACTGTACCTGTTTTGTGATGTGTGAGCTGACGACTGAGCTGTTGTGGCAGAGGGAGTGTTGTGGATGCAGGGGGGTGGGGCGGGTGAGGGGTGAGGGGGGCAGAGGTGAGGAGGGGGATGCACACGCCTGTCCGCTCACATTACGCTCATGTGAACAGGAGAAGCTTCAGCCCATGTGCCGTGCCCGCTATTCACCACCAGGGGCCAATGAGCCTCCCCCCCGCAGAGAGAGGGAAGACCCCGAGTGTGCGTGTGTGTGTGTGTGTGTGTGTGTGTGTGTGTGTGTGTGTGTGTGTGTGTGTGTGTGTGTGTGTGCGTGTGTGTGTGTGTCTACTGTCGCGGTGCATATGGGCTGGGATTTGCGATGTGGCAGGTTCGCTGTGAGTGTAGTTTTATTTTTAGATTCTAATGGGTTGTTAGTGGTTGTGAAAATCACTGTTTGCGCTCAGGTCTCGGGAAGAAAAAATGACTTGATTTAATTTGTTTTAAATCAAATTGAATAAATTATTCTGCTACAGTGACTTTGTGGAACTTTTATCCATGTTCTAACAATGTTCCGTCGTCAAAAACACACCTGGAGTTGCATTTAGCTTCATTCACGCTAGTTTGATGAATCCTCTCCCTCCGACCGTCAAACACACTCCCTGCTGAACTCCTTCGATTTAATGACGTTTTAACAATTTTAGACGTCACTTATCCGGGAATCTCCTGCTGTTTTAAGTCTTTAAATCATCCCTAGATTCGTTCTGAGTATTTCTGCCTCTAAACACTTATAACACTTATCAATACAAACTAACACACTTGCACTTCCTGACAAATGCATGTTTATCTTGTGTGAGCGCTATGCAGCCAGTAGATGGCGATTAAATTAGTAAATGCAGGGCAAAGTCTTTACAAACTGTTTTGTTTTTTGTTTTTTAGTTCTAAAACATGATATTCCAAACTTAACAACATAATAACATAGCAACAAAACTATATAAAAATGCATAAGGTTTGTCCTTTAAGGGTTTTTTGGCTTTAGTTTTAGTTGTTTCTTCTCAGACAATAAGTAAGAGTTGATTTTATGATCTTTACATGTTCGGGCAGTGTCACGTGATGGTTGGTGTGTGTCTTGAAAGCCGTTGTTCCATAAGGAACGTCGGTGGCTGGTTGTTTTTGGAGAAGTGTGTCCCACGTGTGTGAAAGTTGGAGAGGTCCTTCTCCTCGATTCACTGTGCACGTGCCTCATTTCCTGACGTCTGTGTCTTCTTTGAGCCAGTATTTATTGGACTCTTGGTCGATGATCCTTTACCGTCCCAGTCCATGATGTGGTTGTTGCGTTTGCAGTGATCTGGGGCGTCAGGTTGACCTCTCCCACGTTTGCAGAGTTTTTGATTTCACACTATAAGCTGTTATAATGATCAAACACTTTCAGGTGCGTCACAGAGCAGCACACAGAGCAGCACACAGAGCAGCACACAGAGCAGCACACAGAGCAGCACACAGAGCAGCACACAGAGCAGCACACAGAGCAGCACACAGAGCAGCACACAGAGCAGCACACAGAGCAGCACACAGAGCAGCAGCACACAGAGCAGCACACAGAGCAGCACACAGAGCTGCACACAGAGCAGCACACAGAGCAGCAGCACACAGAGCAGCAGCACAGAGCAGCACACGGAGCAGCACACAGAGCAGCACACAGAGCAGCACACAGAGCAGCACACAGAGCAGCACACAGAGCAGCAGCACACAGAGCAGCAGCACACAGAGCAGCACACAGAGCAGCAGTACAGAGCAGCAGCACACAGAGCAGCAGCACACAGAGCAGCACACAGAGCAGCACACAGAGCTGCACACAGCAGCATGCAGCACACAGAGCTAGCTGGCAGCACACACAGCACTGGAGCGAGCATGCTGCACACAGAGCAGTGAGCAGCACACAGAGCAGCACACAGAGCTGCACATCCTGGAGCAGCACACAGCTGCACACAGAGCACACCACACAGCTGAGCAGCACACAGAGAGCACCTGGAGCAGCACACAGGAGCACACAGCCTGGAGCAGCACACAGGCAGCACAGAGCAGCACTGAGCTGCACACAGAGCAGCACCTGGGCTGCACACAGAGCAGCACACAGAGCAGCACACAGAGCTGCACACAGAGCAGCACACAGAGCAGCACACAGAGCAGCACCTGGAGCAGCACCTGGACAGAGCCTGCACACAGAGCAGCACACAGAGCTGCACACAGAGCAGCACACAGAGCAGCACCTGAGCAGCACACAGAGCAGCACCTGGAGCACAGAGCAGCACACAGAGCAGCAGCACACAGAGCAGCACACAGAGCAGCAGCACACAGAGCAGCACACAGAGCAGCACACAGAGCAGAAGCACACAGAGCAGCACACAGAGCAGCACACAGAGCTGCACACAGAGCAGCACACACAGAGCTGCACACAGAGCTGCAGCACACAGAGCAGCACACAGAGCAGCACACAGAGCAGCACACAGAGCAGCACACAGAGCAGCAGCACACAGAGCAGCACACAGAGCAGCAGCACAGAGCAGCAGCACAGAGCAGCACACAGAGCAGCAGCACACAGAGCAGCACACAGAGCAGCAGCACAGAGCAGCAGCACACAGAGCAGCACACAGAGCAGCAGCACACAGAGCTGCACACAGAGCAGCACACAGAGCAGCACACAGAGCAGCAGCACAGAGCAGCAGCACACAGAGCAGCAGCACACAGAGCAGCACACAGAGCAGCACACAGAGCAGCACACAGAGCAGCACACAGAGCAGCACACAGAGCAGCACACAGAGCAGCACACAGAGCAGCAGCACACAGAGCAGCACACAGAGCAGCAGCACACAGAGCAGCAGCACACAGAGCAGCAGCACAGAGCAGCACACAGAGCAGCAGCACACAGAGCAGCACACAGAGCAGCACACAGAGCTGCACCATGGATGTATTAAAAGAACTGGATAAGGCACGCCCCCTCTGTCTGTGGTCCCAGATTGATTAGTGGCCGTGCGAGGTACTGCAGCCTCTTGGAACCAGCCTTTTTCTAAAATTGCACATTATAATTGCAGACAGAACTGAATTATTATCGGTATTTAAATAAAATAGAAGGAAATGTTCTTTTCTACCGTTTCTAAAATCACAGAAATTACCGTTTTTATATTAAGTGACGTCACCGCAAACATGTGCGAGTCACGTGAACGAGCGTCGGACGATACAAACAGAAGCTCGTGGAAAAGGCTCGACTAGAGACACCTGTAAGTTGTATTTTATTTCATTTCAGACGCTTTCACGTGTGTCTAACATGAAGAACACAATTACAATCACACAAGCTAATGTTAACACAAAAACTTACAGCTGCGTGGTCGTTCACGTCGCTCAAAGCATCATGGGGGATTGTGGTCACGTGGCGCCCTAAAGCAAAGATGTCAGCCTCCGTATCAGGAAGTAAATGCGGAAGTAAGAAACTTTTTTGGGGTCATGCGCCAATGAGCACACTCCATAGGGATAAACAGGGCGGCCATTTTGGGTTCATCTTCCAGGTTTTATTATAGTTCTATGAGCTGCACACAGAGCTGCACACAGGGAGCAGCAGAGGGCCCCTCACATCTCTCTGTGCCTTTATACTGCCTCTGACACAGGCCGCTCCAAAGACTCACAGTGGAGGAGTAAGACAACATACTTCTGTTAGAAACTTCAGAATAATATTGTGCAAATACAAGTAAGAACTAAGGGCTGGGAAAATGACTCTTAATAATCTAATCAATTGAAAAAGATGTTCCTATTTTATAGTTTTATGATTTGGCAAGTGAGATGAAACTGAGCACTTACACCTTTCGTTGCGTTTGATGTTTTGTGACTGTGCAGCACTTTGGAAAATGATTCTGTCTATAAATGTGCTGTATAAATAAAGTGGATTTGGACGTCCAAGTGAATATATCATCATTAGCCTTGTCTGCCTCCTGGAGTGAACACAAACTCACTAACCTTTGCAGAAGAATGTTTGAGGAGTTTATTGACAAAGTTTTCAGCGTACATGCATTATCTGTGGATGAAGCTCATTAAATCACAAAGTCTCTGTTCTTAGCGTCACCTGCATTTGCATTAAAATGAGGGCCGTGCTCTCGATTGACTATAAAGAGGCTTGTGTTGTGGTTAAGCGGCAGTGGAACACAAATACTCGGGATTGAACAGTGGGACTGCTTTTATCTGCAAAGCTTTTACATTCAAAGTCTTCAGCAGCTCAAGCATTTCATAAACAACCAAACTCCAGCGTAAAATGAGCTATTTGCACAGGGTTATGATCATGAATATGGAATTTCTGATCCTGTTTATACTCATCGTTGGAGTTGTTCAAGTGTTTAGGAAAGTTTATTTTGTTTGTTGGGGAAGTGGAAAGTTAAAGAAGACTTATCATCCCTGTTTTGGCCTTTTTCACTTCTAAACTTGCTTTTTGTCACGTTGACCTTGGTATTTTATGTTTTAGAACTAAAAATGCTTTGATTTAGGCTCTGTTTACACAAGGAAAACGCACCAAGCAGGGCTAATGTGTTTGCGTTTAGACGGAAATGATGAGATGTGAAGAGAAACTACTCTATTTTAAGTGTGAAAAGCTGCACTCTTCCTACACTGCAGAAGTAATCTTACATCTTGAGTACAATTCGGAGAAAAGTTACAGATCCTGTGCTTTTCTGGGGCATTTTTGGCTAACTTTAGAGTGAAACTAACTAATTGTGCATGATTTTCTGACAGTTTCGTGTTTAGATATGAATGCATGAGGCATAAAAGTGTTATATTTTGCGATGGTGGGTCGGTTACACGCTGCTGCGCTCTCATCTCTGTGAGAAAACGAGTTTGTTCAGTATTTATGAGCTTAGAGCAGCTTTCCTTTGAAACATCTTGATTTTGAAAACGTCCAGATAACTTTAGAAAACTTGTGCACAATGGATCACTTCTGGATCATCTCCTCGAGTGTTGAGTGACGTGTAAAAGGGAGGACAAAGCGTTGCAGATTTGGGAAAGCTCGTGGCCATGTAAACAGACCTTTAGAAAACACACTTCTTTCACTTAATTTAATGCTGTGAACATATGTAGGTGCATCATAGATTTTTACATATATACATACAAAAACACACTTTAAAAGCAGGAGGTTGTTGTGGAAATGATCTCAACATTTTACCAAAACATCCAAAAAGATTGCCTGTGTATGGAGGACGAATTGTTTCATCAGATTTTTTATTTTATTTTAAATGCTAGCAAATTTCTCCCCCTTTTTTTTTTACCCTGAAAAAAAATAAAATTTCACTAGCTGAATTTTGCAGAATACATTTCAATGGTGTTTTCCTCAATTTAAAAATGCATAGAGCCCTCAAATTTAAACTCATGTGGCAAAGACAAAAAATAGAAAAAGAGTAAGATAAAGATACATTGTTAAAGATTGAAAGTGTTATTTTTAAATGTCTCTGTACTTTGTTAGTGCAGTTACTCTTCTCTCAAACACGTCACCAGGTATTTTTGCTGATCAGATTTATGAACCGCTTTATAGTAACTACACCTTATTTAGCTGTAACAAAGCATGAACAAGGATTTAATTCATAATGAGCATATAGTTTATTAAACATGATTCAGGATTATTAACTACTTAATTAAGTTTAGGGTTAGAGTAGTAGTTAATGGTTAGGGTTAGTATGTATGATTTAAAGCTGGGTGGGAGTAAATGAGTACATTTTGTGTTTTCCATCAAAGAGTATCTTGTAAAAGCAGCACTTTCTGACAAAAATGAGACCCCTGCGTGCTGTCTGCATCTAATATTAAAGTATTTTGTCTCAAAGTAAAAGCTAAAAGCAGTGCCCTGATTGGCTGCTCTCGAGTGGTCCTCCCCAGTTTCACTTTATCGTCTGAAAAAAGCTGTTCTAAAGCTGTGCACAGGACCCCAAATGAATGCATGAGATTTTAACGATGAGTCCAAGGGTTCGTGAGAGCAAGGGATGAGTTAGATAGATCTGAATACCTACTTTCTTACTTTTTTGGTTTGAAAATCTGGTACCCCAGCTTTAAGTCTGTGTTCATACTTTGTTAAGGCAGGAATGAGTGTAGTTATTATAAAGTGTTACCTACATTTCTTCTTACTGCGTTTATCCCCAACAATCACTGACCTGCGTTTCACATTTCACTTTTAATTTTGACATAGACTTCCATCCCTCCCTCCCGTGCAGGTGCAGCCCTGTCACTCTGGGCGTGGGCACACAGCAGCACAGAGGAGGTGCATTTATAGCATTGTTTTGCTCCTCAGCAGCAGGCCTCGTTTGGCATCGCCCTCCTCTCTCTCACACACCAGGCTAACCTTCACCAGACTCTTTCATTGCCCAAAGCCATAAATCATTTGCTCTGGAAGCCTTTCAAATATTCATAGGAGGTAATTAAGACACGCTCCCTAAACTGAGCACCATGAGTCGCCTCACACAGGCAGAGACCAGGGGCTTTAAAACGTCTGTTGTCAGTGTGTGGATGTTCCTCACTGTTTATTTAAAGCACACTTATAATACAAAAATGACTTTAATGATTTTTGTTGCGTTATACTTTGTCCCCTCCTCAAAAACACAGCTGGAGAAATCAGTTTTAACTCTACATTGTTGCGTCACAAGTAAAAATCCTTAAAACCCTCACTAGAAAAAAGGGGCATAAAGTAGTTTCAGTATTATTGTTTATTTGTTTATCGTGATAAAAATCTAAATTTGTTATTGTGACAGGCTTACTAACTCTGAGTGTGGGCAGATGACATTTATCTACCTGCACAATGTTGAAGTGTATATTAAAGGTGCTGCTGTTTCCCCAGCACAGATATAATGTAAAAGTATCTGTTCGAGTGAAAATAAGACCACAACTTTTACTCAGCTTAGGGTTATTTTGTTTTATCTAACGAGGGAAGCCGGAGGTGCGCTGTTTGCATGCTAATGTTTGTTAGCTTTACCCAGGGCGGCTCAAGAACTCATAAAAAGTTCTTATAAACTGATCGTGGTGAATACTGATGATGCTGGGACTGCATTGGGAAAGTGAGAGAAAAATGTGACTGATGTAAAGACAAATTATTTCTGTTTTTCACCTTTCTAAACAATAAAAATCAGGTACAGGACCTTTAAATGTTTTTGTATGTGATTGTACTTCCTTATTTCAATAAAAAGGAAGGGGAAAAAAGAAGCTTTCGGCGTCTTTTTTACTGGGGACGTAATTTCACAAGAGACATTCAGGGGGAGCTCTGTCTCTGAAGTTATTGCTTTAACTCCGCTGTGAAGTGACCTTAAACTTTCTTTCTATCTCTCTCTCCAGATCCCAGTGATGACGGGTGCCTTCATGGACTCCTCCCCGAACGACGACTACAGCGGGGAGCACTCTCTCTTCAACTCCTCGGCCAACGTGCACGCGGCGGCCGCAGCGTCAGCGCAGAGCCAGCAGGAGGAGCAGCAGAGCATGTCCTCCGACGCCATCTGGCTGTGGATCGCCATCATCGCGACCATCGGCAACATCGTGGTGGTGGGCGTGGTCTATGCCTGCACCTTCTGATGCACAGGCCCGCCCACAGACAGGACTATGGACCAACAGGGTGCTTGGGAAAAGACGGATGGACTTAAAAAGCGGGAACGTTCTGGAGAAATGGGATGAACTTGTGATGGCTTGGAAGGTTTCATGGATTTTGGGATCTTTTATTCAAGCCAAATCTTATATTCTTATATATAAGGAGATTTTGGTTGCAAATGGATAGAAAGTCCTATCACGCTTAAAGGACACATATTCTGCATTATTTGTGTTGTTTTGGGCCTTTAAACTGGCTGTTGAATACCTTTAGTTTGGCGTGTCATGTTTTAGAACTTAAAATAATGTATACATTGAAAACCACATCTGACTTTCTCTCATTAAGGCGTTTCCTCATCAGGACTGGTGTTAGAACTCCTTCTAATGGCAGCAAAGAGAATTACCATGGGGAAAAACAAAAGCCTCCAAAGTGCTAACACTAACTGGGACTGAATATTTGTATTTAGTTGCGGGACGGGACGAGCATTTCATGTCCCAAAGCCCAAACCTTTACCAAATTAACTGTTCCAAACACTAACTTTAACCTTATCTCAACTGTAAAATAACATAACGTCAAAAATAAATATTTGCTAAGAAAATGCAAATCTGGGAAATTAGCATTAATGAAAACAGGATTATTTTTTAGTGAAGGAACAGTGTTAGATAAGAGTGTAAGAGTGAGAATGATACAATGCATTCCAAAGTAAGATATCTGACTTTAATAATTCAAACAGTTTTAAAATTATATTTTAATTAATTTAAATGATTTTTGTGCGTTAATTAAACCAGTACGGAGACCCTGAGGGATACTATCAACAAACTATTCATCTATAATATATAGATGATTTTTCTTTTAACATTTATTTAAATTTTTTTTTAGGTTTAAGGAGTTCATATCCATGGCTTTATGGTGTGTGTAAAACTGGAACTTTAAGTTGGATTCTAAGGCGTCAAATGTTCATGTGATGTGAGCCTTTTCTTGGTCCTGTGTGGAGTTCCTTTGGCAGATACACTTTACAATTTTAGCTGTAGGTCTGATGTTTAGACACGTGATTTGAGATCGTTTAACAATTAGTGCCCGAGGCTTGCTTCGGTGCTGTCGCTGCAGAAATTCTGGGATAGTTTTAGTTTAGAACGTGGTTAAAAGATGGTAAACGTCAATTCTGCATAATATGTGTCCTTTAAGGCGCAATATTAAAGTTGACAACTAAGCTATGAGTATTTATTTTAGGAAGTGAAATGTTAATACTTGTGGATGTAGCTGATTGGCTGGTGTTGTCTTGTACAGAGTCAGTCCCACTATTGCTAACCTGGTCCTAGCCGTGCAGGCGGACGCACCAGCGCTAATGACCAGAGCGCTAACACGTCCCTGTACTTTGAAATAGTTTGTGATCAGAAGAGACTATTTGTAGCCAATAACAGCAACAACTCTATTCTCTTTGTTGACAAACCCCAAAACAAAATAGATTTAGTAGAAAGTATATTTTTGATTGATTTTGTAAATGTGCACCATGTAATTACCAGGGACTACAATGTAGACCTGAACCCCGTCCACACTCGACTGAACCCCAATAAACGAGCAGCAGCCTCACGGACAGATGAGTGAGTTTAAAGTCAAATCATTCACCAAGCAGTTTATAGAGCATAGAACAATAGTCGCACTTGTAAAAACAGGTCGAATGTTCATGGAAGTTTTGTTACAGATTCCGTTGGAGAGGCATCAACCAATCACACCAGTTCCACAAGCACGAAACGAACTGATCCCATGTCAGATCACATTTGCTGGTTGATCGGAAGATTCAAAACCCACTAAACTAAACTTTTTTCCGCTTGTGGACACAGTTTCTCTTATTCTCAGTAACGGACCGATCAAAGACGCCAACGGTCGAAAGCCATGTTTGAACTGGCCCAGACTGGTTCACTTTAAAACGCTTTGGAACTGTTCTTTCAGTGGCAGAGTGTATTTCCCTGCTCAGGGCCTGGCTCTTTATCACAGGGCAAAGGCGAGCACTTTTAATCCTGAGGCCGATCTCACCAATAACCTTTTAGGAATTCCTTGGGATGGTCCGATATTCATTTTTTGAGCCAATACTTATATGTCTTACTGTTGTGGCAGACAACCAATATTTGCCTATAACAAGACCAACAAAATGATGTTATGTTTGATTTAACTTAAAGTAAAGTTCACATATACACATAAGGTTTCACTTTATTAAAAACAATAATACTTTTTTTTCCTGGGATATAAAACTATTTCTGGCATTATTGTACATACAGTATATATATTCTTAGGATCCTATTTCTACTTTGACCCAGAGTCTGTTTAAAAAGTTAAATCTAATGCACTGAGGATGACACACACAGTCTGGGCAGATATAAAATGTTTAATATCGGACCGATACCAGTATCTGGGTAAACCTCCACTACCACCGGTATCCCATCCCAAGTAATTTCAAATTTGTGCCACTGTGAGGCGTGACTGAAGCTGAAGTAAATAGGAAACAACTTCCTGTTTCTCCTCAGCTTTTTCTGCATTCATTCCCCTTCTCTGCAAAGCCTCTTCCCGCGTTTCAACCTCTCTTTATGGAAATCATTGGCTTTGGATAATGTTAATGTAATGTTTTGGGTCTTTACACAAGTGCTGTGCATCGATAAACAGGAAGCAGCTGATGCTAACGTGCACTAGCTTTGTTTTGCTAAGTCTGTCAATTCGACATATACGTTAGCATCAGTGAAATATGGCGGTTCATCACAAGATTATGTTCTGTTTCTATCTGCTTTTTACGGTTTTGTTTTCACTTGAGTCTGTGTTCTCTCTGGTCCAATCATCCCAGTCAAAAGTGATAGAGAGGCTAATGAGAGCCAGACCACTTTGGAAACTAAAGATCTCGCGTTGATTGTTTAAATGTACAGTTCGCTTAACACACTGGAGACTCTCCAGCCAGACCAGACCAGCTCCAAAGTGAACCAATGGAAACAAGCCTCACCTGAGTTTTGACTCTGCTCCTCTGACTCTGCTCCTCTGACTCTGCTCCTCTGGTTCTTCTCCTCTGGTTCTTCTCCTCTGGTTCTGCTCCTCTGGTTCTTCTCCTCTGACTCTGCTCCTCTGACTCTGCTCCTTTGACTCTGCTCCTCTGGTTCTGCTCCTCTGACTCTGCTCCTCTGGTTCTTCTCCTCTGGCTCTGGTTCTTCTCCTCTGGCTCTGGTTCTTCTCCTCTGACTCTGCTCCTCTGGTTCTTCTCCTCTGACTCTGCTCTTCTGGTTCTGCTCCTCTGGCTCTGCTCCTCTGACTCTGCTCCTCTGGTTCTTCTCCTCTGGCTCTGCTCCTCTGTCTCTGCTCCTCTGACTCTGCTCCTCTGACTCTGCTCCTCTGACTCTGCTCCTCTGACTCTGCTCCTCTGGTTGTTCTCCTCTGGCTCTGCTCCTCTGACTCTGCTTCTCTGACTCTGCTCCTCTGGTTCTTCTCCTCTGGCTCTGGTTCTTCTCCTCTGACTCTGCTCCTCTGGTTCTGCTCCTCTGGTTCTTCTCCTCTGGCTCTGGTTCTTCTCCTCTGACTCTGCTCCTCTGGTTCTGCTCCTCTGGTTCTTCTCCTCTGGCTCTGGTTCTTCTCCTCTGACTCTGCTCCTCTGGTTCTGCTCCTCTGACTCTGCTCCTCTGGTTCTGCTCCTCTGACTCTGCTCCTCTGGTTTTTCTCCTCTGGCTCTCCTCCTCTGGCTCTGCTCCTGAAATGGACATTGCATTGGACATAAATTTCTACAATGATTTATGGACAAGGATGTGTCTTTATTTGAAAGATGGACCACAACTTGGCCTCGGTTTTGGCAGAGTTTTCTTTTGGACTGGACTGTCCTCTGTGACATGTAGGATTTTGTATATTACTGTAAAATGTATTCAAAAGCGACTCGAACGTGAATGAAGTGTTCAGGTACTGTATGTGGACGAGGCTTTCTGGTGCTCTGTTCTGTGGAGTCGTGTGAGCGGAGACAAAAGCCTTCACGTGGGACCAAGATACAGAAATATACAGACGTGATTTTGAAACGATAGCACAGATGATCTCATTAACATGTTGTTGATTTCAATTAATTCCAAAGCCATTCTCATATAAATAGTTTGTCTCACTCTCAGACAAATAACTCCACGTCAAAGAGCACATAGTCTGGTAATCAATACTATTTTGAAGGTTTTGTAAATAAAAATCTCAACAACATAAACCGGCTTGTGTCTATTTTTTTTCTCTTGTATTATTATCTTTGTATTATGAGGAAATGTGGATTCAAGGGGGATTGAGTTCTTTTGTAGATTCTTTTGCAGATTTAAAATGGACCAGATTAACCCCTGCCCAGACCATCCTGGACCAGACTATACTCAGGGGTAAAGAAGGCCCCTCTGAGCCAGAATATACCCCTCTATTTGTCAGTCTCTTTTGTTAATTTGTTAATTTAATGTTTTATTGAATATTTGATTGCTCGTTCTGATTGACATTGATGACCTGCAAGAAACAGAACAGAAAACACAAGAAAACCCTCCAATAAAACCATGTTAGTGTAAAACATTTGAGTTCAAGATATAAAAGTGTGAACTGACCCTGTGAAATACTCAGATTAAGGTGAGACACTACAGGCATCTGATTTTTACCACTAGAAGTCCTGATTACATCAATGATTTAATTTACCAGACAAAAGTCAGCTCAGGACAAAAGGTTATCAGAGGGGTATAACCTGGCCCGGGTGTGTGACATGGCCTGGACCAGAATATACACATATAGTATAAAACAGAGAATATAACGGCCTACTAGAATGTACCCAGAGATAATCGAGCCTAATCCCAGTAAATACTGTATTTATATTCCAGGCTCGGGGTTGACTTTGACCTGTTACACCAGGTGGGTTTTACCTGGCCTGAGCTTGCATTCGTTCATTCTCAGGTGTTTCTATCAATGAAATCCTGAAAAACGTGGATTCTCAGTGTGAGTTGGCTCGCCTCTCCGCAGATCTGACCTGTAACTTGTCCTGCTGGCTTGTCTCCATGGAGATAGATGTCAGAGTAGTTGCGCGTAGTTGGTCTCATCCCTGTGCGCTCTGGAACGCAGCCAGGCCCGATGTGGAGGCGGCTGCTGCCATGGCAACGCTCCACTTCCTAATTGGGAATAATAAAGTCTGCCGAGCTATTTTTACTCTGCCCTAACAATCCATTGATTTAACACGCCATGAGACGAGCTGGGAGTTCCACGTCTGTCAGGTCAGTCCATTTCCTCTGGTTCAAATAAACAATTCATGACAGAGATGTGAACACAAGAGGCACTAAACATGATCTATTCCAGACCCAAAATCCTCCTCCAGCTTCATGTTTTCAGACTTACGTAAGCCAAGCCTCTGTTTGAGACTCAGGAGCAGGTTCAGCTCTTTGCAGGTGTAACTTTAGAATAAGCACTTGTCAGACCTAATCATATCAGAACCTCACGAACAGGAAGCTCTTTGGATTGGATGTAGATCGGGTGACCTCGACTGATGACTGACCTCTACATGACAGGTTAGACAACACATTTCATTAAAATGTAGTGAACGTGATTATATTTAAGATTTAACTAAACCTTTTGTCATCTGTCCCCAGTTTGACAGTTTTCATAATGTTTACAATGCTGAACATAGCACAAATAGACATAGGGTGTTTCCCAATTACCAGGATCCTTCCTCCCAAGACCACTTTGTAGCACCCCTCCAGAGAGGGCCCCTCCAGAGAGGGCCCCTCCGGAGCAGAGTGTCCTGCTCAGGCGCCTGCAGGGCATTTGGAACGGGCTTCAGAGGGAACGACCTGTGCAGTGCAGTGTCATGCTTTTTCAAGAACAGACTTTGCTTTCTCTCTTTCATTTGCAACATGTGTCCTGATTTTAAATATAATTGAGTGAACTGTAATATGATTGGGCCGTGCTTTTCTGTATTTTAACATATTTTTCACCACTTACATAAAGTTCAGAAAAAATGAAAGTTACAATGCATTGTGGGTCATTTGAAGCACTCTGAGGAGGCCAAGTATCCACTGGTGCATCCTGGGTAAAGAGCCAAACGGAGGAGTGGAGCTGCAGAGGACGTGAGGGTTTGTGCTGAAGTGGAGCAGCACTTGGTGGAGCTTTAATGACATGGATTTCTCCGAAGTGGTTCAGAGGCCAAGGATTCTGGAAATTGGGAAAGCCCCATAAACTAGAGGTAATTCCACAACTGTTACCTAGCAACCAGACTAGCAACCAGACTCTAAAAAATCCATCCAAATTACAATTAAACCTTTATTATTGTTGAATGATTGTTATCAACTGTTATTAATTGTCTGTGAATTGTCTCTGTCTCTGTGGCATGTCATTTTTTGATGACATCACAGAGAGATTATGGCCCTGTCCTCCAGTCCTCTATTCCTCAATCTCTCGTTGGAAATGGTTGAAGTCCCAGTCACAGAGGAGACACAGTGAGGACAGAGGAAAGAGGAGACACAGTGAGGACAGAGGAAAGAGGAGACACAGTGAGGACAGAGGAAAGAGGAGACACAGTGAGGACAGAGGAAAGAGGAGACACAGTGAGGACAGAGGAAAGAGGAGACACAGTGAGGACAGAGGAAAGAGGAGACACAGTGAGGACAGAGGAGACACAGTGAGGACAGAGGAGACACAGTGAGGACAGAGGAAAGAGGAGACACAGTGAGGACAGAGGAAAGAGGAGACACAGTGAGGACAGAGGAGACACAGTGAGGACAGAGGAAAGAGGAGACACAGTGAGGACAGAGGAAAGAGGAGACACAGTGAGGACAGAGGAGACACAGTGAGGACAGAGGAAAGAGGAGACACAGTGAGGACAGAGGAGACACAGTGAGGACAGAGGAAAGAGGAGACACAGTGAGGACAGAGGAAAGAGGAGACACAGTGAGGACAGAGGAGACACAGTGAGGACAGATGAAAGAGGAGACACAGTGAGGACAGAGGAAAGAGGAGACACAGTGAGGACAGAGGAAAGAGGAGACACAGTGAGGACAGAGGAGACACAGTGAGGACAGAGGAAAGAGGAGACACAGTGAGGACAGAGGAAAGAGGAGACACAGTGAGGACAGAGAAAAGAGGAGACACAGTGAGGACAGAGGAAAGAGGAGACACAGTGAGGACAGAGGAAAGAGGAGACACAGTGAGGACAGAGGAAAGAGGAGACACGAGCTGATGGTCAGTGGGACAGACTTTCCTCAGGAGCTGTTCTGACCAAAATCACCCTTTAGTGAGGACTATAGATTTAGGCTTATGTTAGTACTTTTGAGATGAGGGTGAGCAAACATAATGTCTATAGTTTAAATGTCCCATTTAACAAAGATTACGTGCACTGCTGATCCTTATGCTGCTGTGTGCAAACACAGAAGTGTCCTTATGTGCAGCAAATCCTCCTCCAACAATAAAGTTTGATTATTTTATCTTCTGTGTGCTTCTTGAACCCTCCCTCGTGTTTCCTCTGTGCTTTCCTTCCCTCGCCTCCGCGGAGCTTTGGGACACTTTTTAATGTGGCACATTTGATTGACAGCTGAACAATCAAGGAATTGAGGACACGAGGAGAGGAAAGGAAGCGAGGACAGAGAATCGAGACGCAGCCTTTGTTTTAGAAGTCAGCGCTGTCATTTGAAACTTTTATTTTTCAACATTTCTTCACAAACTGCAACTTCACAAATGTAAAACTATGATACATATTTAACACAGGTGCCCTCCCACCAAACTAAGTCATAGTTTCAACATCATGAGAACCAGCCATATAAACTTTAAAGGTGCTGTACCTGATTTTTACTGTCTGCAAAAAAAAAACAAAAAAAAAACAAACAGAAGTAATGAATTTATTTTTTTTTCTTGATTGCTCCCAATGCATTCCCAGCATCCTTTGAGCCTGCTTTTCACACGTGTTACAGCTAACAATAACTAGCATGCTCTGTGTGCCGTCTGATTCTAATAATAGAGCGTTTTATTCTCCGCGAAGCAGGAAGTGCATTGTTAGCTAGTGTTTGTTAGCTTTATTGTGACGGTAAACGCTGCTTTGTTCGGCCTCAGGGTTGTGAAAAGCACAGTGAATAATTAAAAGGTTTGGAGTGCATTAGTGAAGTGAGGACTAACGTTGGATTGCTGAAAAAAATAACAAGTTTTTCATGTTTTACAATAAAACATTTAAAAAAACAGGTCACCTTTAAATATATCTTCGCCATCAAATCAACTTTTAAACTGATGTGGATATTTTGGTGTTGACAGAGGAGCCTGTTCAAACCAGGATTCATTAAACTAGCGTGAATGAAAACAAGTGCAACTCTAGGTGTGTTTTTGATGACTGAACATTCTTAGAACATGGTTAAAAGCTCAAAAAAGTCAATTTTGCATAATTTTTGTCCAAAAGTGAACCAGTGGAAAGAGCTACAGAGCACCTTTAACTCTAAATGTGTGATATAGCACAGACAGACAGATTTTTATGTAAACACAAACTTCTAAAACAGGACACAGAAGGACTTTGTAAAGCCGTGGCTTGTGTATAAATGCAGCGTGTCTGTCATTTCTGTGTCATGTTTGTTTTATGAAAAGTGCGAACAGAGCCACAGGGCAAGTCGTGTTTGAAATCTAAAAAGTAATAACTGAAAGAGCAGTTTTATTACAAATGCAAGAGTTTAATAATATCTGTGAGGCGTAAATATATTAATACCCAAGAGGTATGTTAAAACGTCATTATATTTTGATGTATCTGGAAGAGAAGGCGTTTGGAAAATGTGAAAAATGTGACCATGTCTCAGCTTGGGTTTGCGTATGTAGTTCATAATCCACATTGAATCTTTTTCCGTTGGAAATTTTGCGTTGAGATCAGGAGAAAATATTGAAATAATGTTAAAAGTGTCATTTAAGCATTGGAGGAAATTATTTAAAAGCAAAAGTACAAATACAATATATACAATAAATATATATATGTGATTTTTTAAAAGGCTAACGTATCGCAAAAATCACCCACTTACAGCAAGATACTACAGGCAAAACTCATTTTCACTCGTTTTCAAGTTTTCTCTCTCAACATGTCGGCTTTCATTTAGAAACAACAAACTTGTGCAATCTGCTAAAGATGTTTTATTATACTAACTTGAATCCACTTCATCCATAGATTTCTCTAGGACAGTGTAAATTTTTGCTGCAGCATTTATCGTATTTAGAGGCAGAAATACTCAGAACGAGTTTAGCGATGATTTAAGGACTTAAAACAACGCAAGATGAAGAAGTGATGTAGATGATCTGAAAATACAAACCGAGTTCGCAGGACGTGTGTCAGAGGGAGAGGATTTTGTAATAAACATTCCTCAAAACAGCGTGAATGCAACTGAATGCTACTTCAGGTATGTTTTTGATGATGGAACATTGTTAGAACATGGTTTAAAGCTCAAAAAAGTCACTGTAGCAGAATGTGTCCTTTAAATAAAATCATCAAATACTTTTCAGCATTTCTCTGCGTTCACATCCATAAACATTTGGCACATTTACGTGTAAATGTGGATTAATGTGCACTGTCCCTGAAATAAATAAATAAATAAATAAAAAATAAACAAAAGAATGTAACAAAATCTGAGGTTAAAACTAGTCTCACATCATTTAAACTGTACAAGTCATCCACAGAAGCACATAATGTATAATATATGTCTCCGTGGATAATATAAGATGTGTGCACCAGCATTAGAAGACCAGAAGGGGGCAATGTGACTCATAAACTGCCAAATGCTGAAACTAAAGGTCCTTCAACCCAAAACTCCTCCCTAAAACTATGGCTTTTCCCATTAAAATAAAATCAAATAAGATCACTTTTTAAATAATCAAACTAAGTACAGGATGTGGGCGGGGCTAGGGGGGAGGAGAAAACAGGAATTTTCTGAGCAGTTACAGGACAATACAGGAATGAATCCAAATACAACTTTGAGTAAACTATGACACAGCTGTAAGATTAAAAACGTCCTGCAGGTGAAGAGGGAAAAAAATCTTAAATTTAAAGATATCAATTGTAAACTTCTCCTGTAGTTTACTCACATAAATGTAAGAAAAAAATATATTACAAGTGTTTCATCATGTCATGTTTTCATGTGGAAATTAAGCCTTTTATGTGTAAAAACAGCCCAAATTGAAAATATTTAGGACAGAATTGTTGACAGAATCTGGTTTACATTTTTTGGTGAATTTTGTGCACATATTAGTTAAATTAGGAAAATAAAACACATAGGGCAATCTGAACTTCCCTGAACTCCCTGGTCAATATTAAAATAAAATGCATGGATGAAGTGGATTAAATGAAGCAATAAAACCTTTTTAAGAGCAGATTGGATACGTTTGTTGTTTCCACATAAAAGCCGACATGTTGAGAGAGCAAACTGAGCAAAAAACAAAAAATGTGGTTTTGCCTGTGACGTCTTACCCTCAGCTCCCAAGGAAACAACCAAGTGACAGGTCAAGTTATTGGTCTAGTGTGTTTCGTCTGTACATACACTTAAAGTTGACATTTTACGTAAAGTTTTATAAATGAGAGGCCAGATCTGTGGAGAGGCGAGCCCACATTAAGAAAGTTTTTAAAGGGATTTTTTGGTAGGTCTAATGGCAATAAAAACACCTGTAATTGAAAGTATTGAAGTAAATTAGAGACATTTAAGGGTGATTTAAGGATGCAACCTGGTGAACAGATCTGAAGAGTGCGGCCCACAGTTCAGGAATAGTTCAGGCTGCTCTGGCTCTCTGGTCCCCGTCCTCCTGGGGCTGGTCCACTCTGTCCCTGTCCCGTCGGTCGCTGCTGAGCTCAGGTAAAGCCACACTCTGTCCCATCTGTCACATCCCTCACTGTGTCTGCTGCGGTCAGTCTGGGCCAGGCTCACTCTCTCAGGGACGGCCACTACGGGGTTAAAGTAAAAAGAGCAAGCACTGACCGTTATCAGAGGGGGGAAAATTAAATAAAAACCACTGTGGTATTTATTCATATTGATTGGTTTCAGAAAAGAGAAGTACTGTGTTTTGCCAACTTAAATCATGGCCAGACTCGCTCTGGACATAACTACAACTTCATCAGATCCACTGCTTACTGCAAAGCATTGTGGGTATGTATTTACATGTGTGTAATTGCCTCTACAGCCAGTAGATGGAGCCACAGCTAAGTCAAAATGGCATTTTCCAACACAGAGATTAAGCCATATTTTTCTTTCTAATAGTATTTCATTTTTTGTTCTAAAACATGAGATGTCAAACTGAAGACACTCAAGAGCAGGTTTAAAAGCTAAACAATATGAAAAATGCATAATATTTGCCCTTCAAAGATTTCTAAATGTGAGAATGTGGCTTCCTCTCAAGTAGAGGTAAGTTGGGTCAAAATAAAAATATGCAGCAGTTTGTCAAGGGCCTGTCTTGCAAAAATCAAGACAATGGAAAATCTATACTGTTTTACTATACACAGGCCATAGAGGACCAGATAAAGGTGTTGGTTTTAAATGCACTGTGTTTAGGAGGTTTTATTATGTTTCACATCAAACGGTTCTTATCAACTGCTAATCAAGCGCACAAATGGATTGTTTTGAAGTTTGGGAAAGTAAACGGTGTCTCCGTGGTAACCCCAGTAGAACCAGACGCCCACGTGCAGAGGCTGGCTGAAGCTGGTGTACAGCCTGTGGAGGAGGCTCATGCTGTGGGAGATGCTGTAGAAGGACACCACCCCGGCGCTGTGGACCCCCTGCAGGACGCTCTGTCTGCCCTGGAGAGCAGCTTCAGTGACAGACTGATTCACCCTCGCTGTGTGAAGGAGAGGTTTCGCAGGTCTTTCCTTCCTGCTGCTGTCAGACTTTACAATGAACACTGTTAGCCCTGAACATGTGTCATTCACCCGCTACAATCATGTGCAATATAATTTATCATACTATTAATACACTTTTACCTCACTATAGTCACTTACTGTATATAACAATACACTTAAGCCACTTTAGTTACCATTTTTACTGTAAATGAGAGTGTGCACTTTATACTTTATATTGTATTTTTATGACCATGTTTATTTATCCTATTTTATTGCATGCGCCTATTTCTTTCATTCCTGTCCTAAACTGTGTGTTGCAACAGTGGAATTTCCCCATTGTGGGACAAATAAAGGATCTCTTATCTTATCTTATCTTATCTTAAGAAGACCCCGAGTCGAGAGGCCGGCCGCCCCGGCAGCTCCAGCCGCTCTTTGTTGGACCAAAAGGAAAATCTACCGTCGGAAACGTCCAGGGCCCAGGACGCGGTGTTCTGGCCCAAGGCGCAGTGGTCCGAGTTTCCGTGACTCTCCATGTCCCAGTAGCACAGGGCGATGCGCACCCCGCCCTCCCCGCTCCACTCCACCTCCCAGTAACAGCGGCCGCTCAGAGCCTCCCTGCTCAGCACCTGCCTGTAGTGAGTGAAGCCGTGAGGACGGTCAGGACAGCTCTGGGCCGGGCTCCTCAGGGTCACCTGTCTGTTCTCCTCAGACAGGAACAGTGCTGTGTGAGCAGAGCTGGGGTCCATGCTGATGTCACAGGCACAGCTCAGGAAGCCCGCCCTGTCGGTGGGCTCGGGCTCCGGGACACTGAAGAGCTGCAGAGGGGCCATGAGCGAGAGGCTGAGGGCCGACACAGAGGAGCTCACATGCTCACAGAAGCTCCAGGCTCTCGGGGGTTCCACCTCGACCTCTAGGGGCCGTGGGGCTGTGGATAACAAAGGAAGAAGAAGGATTTTACTGAATTTCTTAAAGCCCAAACGACAGCATTTGCCTCACAGGGCTTCACAAATCGTCAACAAAAGATAAGTAGATTATCCAACATTGAAAGGAAATAAGAGCATCCCCTGTTTTTAGACCTTAGACCCATGTCCATGCGGCTCTGGAGCCTGTTCTCAGGGCCGTCCTGTACCATAAACGGACTAAGCAATTGATTAGGGCCACAACCAAGGACCCACATGATCTGGTGGGCTGTGTCCAGACCAGAGAGAGAGAGTGAGAATGTGCCTTAACAACTGATTGTAATGTGCTGACAATCACTATACAAGTAGGCTCCAGGCTAATACTCCAGACTCATTTAGCTTTTCCAGGTTTGGCCCGCTTCTCTACAGACCCTGAATCACATTTTCACCCCAGTCCACCTCTGATTTTTACACAGTGTTTATCACATGGTGGGCCACAACTAAAATCTTGTTCAGGGCCACCAGTAGCCTGTCTTTGGTCAGCTGATCCTTTCATGTGGCTCATGGTGCAACATTTGGGATGAATGATGAGAGGTGCATGTGACCAGGACCGGCCCAAAAGTGAAGTAAACAGGACTAAATCTAGTGCATACAAGTACCACTCCAGGGGGCGCAATGATGACCTTAAACTAAAACCAGTTTGTAATAATACACCAGGGCTGCCTCATGCTTCAAGATTCAATAAATAAAAATAACATGAATTGAACACAATATTCTGCAATAAATGACTATTTTAAGATACAAATACATTTTAACAACAGTATTTCTCTGTTAGACCACGGCCTGCACAAACCTAATATGAAATACACCAATTATGATCAAATACAGTGCATATGTCAAATGCTTTGCTTAAACACATTTCACTCGGTTACACTGTTAACACTGTCATAAATATTCCTGATAATTATTAGGCGCAGGTGTCTCTCTCCTTACATGAAATGTCACGTGTTTGAATCAATACAAGTTTACGTCTGCTGAGCGTGATGTAGAGACATTCCATGGTTGCCATGAGTTGCACATATAAACCCCGACATGCTGAGATTGTGTCATTTCACTCAGTACTCCGAAAGAGAAGCCACGCCACTTCGTGCTCCAAAGGCTAACGTAGCATCAAGCTGACCAGCTAACAGCATTAAGCTAGCAGCGTTTTCTCTTTTTGATTTTATTGAAGGACTGTAAAACAGCGAGCCTTAAGTTCAGCCGCTTCAACATCCAGCATGTCCCAGGTTTGTGTCCTGTCCTTTTATAACTTTGTAGAGAAACATTTGATTTTTAAAAACACAAAAACATGAGGTCCCGCGCTGATTGGTTAATTTACCTTGAAAGTCAAACGTTGCTGTCACTAGATGTCCACATAAACTGGATCTTTTTTATTAGAAATAGAAAGCATTCTCAGGAATATGTTCTTAGGTAAATAATCAAAACTATGAGCAGCGTTCACATGTTAAGACATGGTTTGGTTTTGCCACAAAGCTACATGTTTTTGTCAAACATAGATTTTACTGTTTTCAAACGGATCCCGTTTTGTTCGTAGTGAGTAGGTCTGTATTTAATGTGTTTTATGTCGAAAATTGTCAATTTTAGTTTTGTGGGCAATATCTACAATGTCCCTGTCTTGTTACCATGCCCACAAGTCAACAAAATGTTGTTGCTATGTTTATGTTGACATTCAAATTTAAATGTATGAGCCTATCTGAAATAAGAAATGACATGTACATGTAACACTTGAGTAATCCAAAATAATATAAATATCACACATTGTCAGTCACGGTGGGAAAACAACAAACTCTACATTTGTTTGACTGTTTTTGACTCTGGAAATCGCTGATAATTATCAGGCGCAGGTGTCTCTCTCCTTACATGAAATGTACCGTGTTTGAATCAATACAAGTTTAGTCTGCTGCGCGTGATGTAGAGACATTCCATGGTTGCCATGAGTTGCACATATAAACCCCGACATGCTGAGATTGTGTCATTTCACTCAGTACTCCGAGAGAGAAGCCACGCCACTTCGTGCTCCAAAGGCTAACATAGCATCAAGCTGACTAGCTAACAGCATTAAGCTAGCAGCGCTTTCTCCTTTTGATTTCATTGAAGGACTTTAATTCAGCGAGCCTTAAGTTCAGCCGCTTCAACACTCAGCATGTCCCAGGTGTGTGTCCTGTCCTTTTATAACTTTGTAGAGAAACATGTGATTTTTAAAAAACACATAAACATGAGGTCCCGCGCTGATTGGTTAATTGACCTTGAAAGTCAAAAGTTGCTGTTACTAGATGGCCACATAAACTGGATGCATCTTTTTTTTTTTTTTTTTATAAGAAATAAAAAGCATTCTCATTAATATGTTCTTAGGTAAATAATCAAAACTATGAGCAGCGTTCACAT
Organism: Rhinogobius similis; assembly: GCA_019453435.1. Classification (NCBI taxonomy): domain Eukaryota; kingdom Metazoa; phylum Chordata; class Actinopteri; order Gobiiformes; family Gobiidae; genus Rhinogobius; species Rhinogobius similis. The sequence continues at coordinate 29,801,869 of CM033638.1, read as the reverse complement.
GTTAAGACATGGTTTTGTTGTGCCACAAAGCTACATGTTTTTGTCAAACATAGATTTTACTGTTTTCACGGATCCCGTTTTGTTCGTAGTGAGTAGGTCTGTATTTAATGTGTTTTATGTCGAAAATTGTCAATTAAAGTTTTGTGGGCAATGTCTACAATGTCCCTGTCTTGTTACCATGCCCACAAGTCAACAACATGTTGTTGCTATGTTTATGTTGACGTTCAAATTTAAGTGTATGAGCCTATCTGAAATAAGAAATGACATGTACATGTAAATAAATATGGACAACAAACCAATACCAAACAGTGTTTCCCATAGATTCTGCAGAGACAATGATGGCACATGTGATCCCGTTTCTATGTTACAGAAATGTTGGTGTGTAAATGTCCCTTATTACCTCTAATCAAAATGTAAACGTTTTTTACAGTACATATCAGTTTAACGTGTTTAGACTATGGAGGATAAAATTAGACTATGGGGGGCCACCATATTCTCCCCTATTATTGGGAAACACTGCATAAATCGCATCCATTGTAGGACACATTTGTAGTGGTGTAACTATTGGGTTGCAAATTTTCATGCAATAAAACAGGATATTTTGTTATTTTCAGTGAATGAATCAGTGTACCTATAAACCACAGCCAGTAAAATGTTCAAATGAACCTTTCAATTTGAATTTAGTTTATGTAGCAGCTCTAATTTGGAGCTTCATGATTCTCTGTTACTGTTATTGAAACAAGAGTTTGTTTGGTCTTGTTCTGTGCAACAGGAGGACGGCAGGAAGAGGAAGCGGTCTCCGGCGTCTGGCCCTGGGACCACTAAGAGAGCCCGGCGCGGTGGTCCTAGGAGGTCCAGCTCACGACCCTCCTCTTCCACTGAGGTAGGCCGGTTCATATCTGCTCTTTTCTCTTGTGACAACATTGTCATAAAGACATTTGTGTTGATTTGCGTGTCACTGTTCCAGCTTCAGAGAGAGGACCACCCTGGGCCCTCCACCTCTGGGTCAGCGCCGGCTCCTCAGCAGGTGAGCCTCACACAAGTGTTACATAGATATAAACACTGCCCGTCCACAAAAAAAAAAGTCGCCACCTGGATTTAACTAAGCAAATAGGTATGAGCCTCCAATTGGATAATTGCTGCATGGGAGATTGTCTTTTAGCTGCAACACAGTACTCAACTGATGCAGCGAGTAGCTTCTCATTTCTGTAACAACTATGTGAAAAGACAAATCCTGTGGTTGTTGAAAAGATGTGTTAGAAGGGTCAAATCATTGGCATCAAAAAGAGTAAACATCTAAAGAGAAGCAGAAACTACTAAACTTGGCTTAAGAACTGTCTTATGCATTATTAAAAAGCGGAAGGACAGTGGGGAACAATCGTCCTTGAAGAAGAACTGTGGTCTGAAAAAAATCCAAAATGATTGTGATTGGCGATCACTTAAACATTTGACAAAATCATACAGTAGAAAGGCAACTGTGCAACTCAAGGCTGTGTTTAATAGCTGTGCAGCCCTAAGAAAACCACTGGTCAGTGAGGCTAACCGCAAAAAAGGCTTCAGTTTGCTCTGGAGCATAAAGATTGGACTCTGAGCGATGGAAGGAGGTTATGTGGCCTGATGAGTCCAGGTTTTCCCTTTTCCAGAGTGAGTCCCCATTGAGAATCTTTGAGATGTGCTGGAGAAGGCTTTGAGCAGTGATCACTCACATCATCAATACAATATTTTGGTAAAAAATGAATACAACATTACAATACATTTCAACTTTAAAGAAGCTTAATAGAGCAATGCCACAGCAAATGGGTTCTGTAATCAAAGCTAAAGGCGGTCCAACCAAATATTACAGGGTTAGTGTGAAATATATTTTCTGCGACTTTTTCTGCGACAGGCAGTGCATTATCCTAATATATTTTGTGTGTGATTCGGTATAACTTCTATTTAAGTTGTATGGTTGTTGTGCTTTGGAGTAACATAACATGACTTTTGTAGGCAGCTCAGAGCAGGAGCCCTCTGCCTCTGCAGACCACAGGCTCTGCTCCTGTGCAGTTCAGTCTTTCCTCTTAAATGTGCACGAGTTTCACTGTTTGAACTGCACTGATCTGTGTGAAAAGACTAAAGTCTCATTCATGCTGTGTTGTTGTTCTCTTGTCAGCCTGCTGAGAGCCGCAGCCCTCGGCCCTCCTCTGCTGTCTCTCTGGCTGCCCCCGTGGGACAGGAGCGGAGTGGTGGTGCTCACCAGGTAAGCTCTTCACTAAAACACTGCTTAGGGTCATTGTACAAACATTTCAGTGGTTTTCTATGTTTGTCTCTTGTTGATCAGCGTGCGCGCGGTAACACCCCACGGCCCCTGAGCTCGGCCCCACAGGAGACCCCTATGAGGTCCCCTGCCCCCCTGGTGAGTCTGGCACATGTTCCTAAAGTTGTTTTTTCTGTTTATACTCTGATTCTGTGACCATAAAGAACACTGAACCATATCTGTCATTCGTCTGTGTCCGCTAGCTCCCTCTGAGCAGGAGCCCCCAGCCCGCCTCCTCAGGCTCCCTGGCCCCTGAGGAGTTTTCAGCTATTGCGGACGATCCATTGGTGGTGAGTGTCCTCATTGAGCTCCAGCAGTGTAACATGTGTTTGTATTATAACGTGTGGTGTTTCAGCCCGCAGGCTGGCGTCGGTCTGCTATGGCTCCGCTGTGGCCGCACGTGGGCGACGACCCCGTGTTTTTTGAGGTATGGTACAGCCCTGCCCTCTCACTGACATCCATCCATAGAAATGCATTAGTCAAAACAATATAGAAAAGTAAACAAACGAGCAGGGTCGCAGCAGGAACGTGCTGGGTCACTACTAGTAATTACATTTATCACATGCCAGGTTTACTTCGAATAGTTACAGGTTCCACAAGAATTAATTAAAGAAGTCATTAAAGGAATACAAAGCCTCTTTGTGTGTCCATTGGTCTAACATTTGGCTTAATTTGATTTCTGAGGTGTGATGACACAATACTTATCTTGTTGTTATGGTGTCTTTGAGGTTCACTATGACTTATTGAGCACTTAGTCAACTTTGTTTTTTTCTAAATGTGCAATACAAAATAAAGTTTGACTTGATTGTTGTGTGTGCAGCTGGTTGTGCCCACGTTGCCCTGCGAACAGGAGGTCCGCCTGCTGGTCACTGCGAGATACTTCATGTTGTTGACTCCCCCCTGTGTCCCCCCCTCCTCTGTCGCTGTGCTCCAGGACACCATGCGTGACAGCTTCAACCACTCTGTCTACAGCTGCGAAATGTGAGTCTGTTGAACATTGTCACTGTTCTTTATAAGTTACAGGTGCCCCAGCCTACCATCACCAGCGACAGGGGCCAGCAGCCGTCTCCATCACACACACACACACACACACACACCCTCAACATCTTCAGGGCCAGCAGCTGTCCACATCCTCCACCAGCCAGTTAGTGCCCCAGCCAACCATCAACATCATCAGGGGCTAACAGCCGTCTCGATCCTCCTCCTCCGCCCAGTCTGTGCCCCAACCTACCATCAACATCTGCAGGGGCCAGCAGCTGTGCATCTCCTCCTCTGCCCAGTTACTGCCCCAGCCTACCATCAACATCGTCAGGGGCCAACAGCCATCTCCTCCTTCCTCCTCCACCTCCTCCTCTGCCTAGTTAGTTCCCCAGCCAACCATCAACATCATCAGGGGCTAACAGCCGTCTCGATCCTCCTCCTCCGCCCTGTCTGTGCCCCAGCCTACCATCAACATCTTCAGGGGCCAGCAGCTGTCCACCTCCTCCACCTCCTTCTCTGGACAGTTTGTGCCCCAGCCTACCATCAACATCTGCAGGGGTCAGCAGCTGTCCACCTCCTCCTCCACCTCCTCCTCTGCCCAGTTAGTGCCCCAGCCTACCATCAACATCGTCAGGGGCCAACAGCCATCTCCTCCCTCCTCCTCCACCTCCTCCTCTGCCCAGTTAGTTCCCCAGCCAACCATCAACATCATCAGGGGCTAACAGCCGTCTCGATCCTCCTCCTCCGCCCAGTCTGTGCCCCAGCCTACCATCAACATCTTCAGGGGCCAGCAGCCGTCTCCTCCCTCCTCCTCCACCTCCTCCTCTGCCCAGTCTGTGCCCCAGCCTACCATCAACATCTGCAGGGGCAAGCAGCTGTGCACCTCCTCCTCTGCCCAGTTAGTGCCCCAGCCTATCATCAACATCGTCAGGGGCCAGCAGCTGTCCACCTCCTCCACCTCCTCCTCTGGCCAGTTTGTGCCCCAGCCTACCATCAACATCTACAGGGGCCAGCAGCTGTCCACCTCCTCCACCTCCTCTTCTGCCCAGTTAGTGCCCCAGCCTACCATCAACATCGTCAGGGGCCAACAGCCATCTCCTCCCTCCTCCTCCACCTCCTCCTCTGCCCAGTTAGTTCCCCAGCCAACCATCAACATCATCAGGGGCTAACAGCCGTCTCGATCCTCCTCCTCCGCCCAGTCTGTGCCCCAGCCTACCATCAACATCTTCAGGGGCCAGCAGCTGTCCACCTCCTCCTCCTCCACCTCCTCCTCTGCCCAGTTAGTGCCCCAGCCTACCATCAACATCGTCAGGGGCCAACAGCTGTCTCCTCCCTCCTCCTCCACCTCCTCCTCTGCCCAGTTTGTGCCCCAGCCTACCATCAATATCTTCAGGGGCCAGCAGCTGTCCACCTCCTCCTCTGCCCAGTTAGTTCCCCAGCCAACCATCAACATCATCAGGGGCTAACAACCGTCTCGATCCTCCTCCTCCGCCCAGTCTGTGCCCCAGCTTACCATCAACATCTTCAGGGGCCAGCAGCTGTCCATCTCCTCCTCCTCCACCTCCTCCTCTGCCCAGTTAGTGCCCCAGCCTACCATCAACATCGTCAGGGGCCAACAGCCGTCTCCTCCCTCCTCCTCCACCTCCTCCTCTGCCCAGTTTGTGCCCCAGCCTACCATCAACATCGTCAGGGGCCAGCAGCTGTCCACCTCCTCCACCTCCTCCTCTGGCCAGTTTGTGCCCCAGCCTACCATCAACATCTACAGGGGCCAGCAGCTGTCCACCTCCTCTTCTGCCCAGTTAGTGCCCCAGCCTACCATCAACATCGTCAGGGGCCAACAGCCGTCTCCTCCCTCCTCCTCCACCTCCTCCTCTGCCCAGTTAGTTCCCCAGCCAACCATCAACATCATCAGGGGCTAACAGCCGTCTCGATCCTCCTCCTCCGCCCAGTCTGTGCCCCAGCCTACCATCAACATCTTCAGGGGCCAGCAGCTGTCCATCTCCTCCTCCTCCACCTCCTCCTCTGCCCAGTTAGTGCCCCAGCCTACCATCAACATCGTCAGGGGCCAACAGCCGTCTCCTCCCTCCTCCTCCACCTCCTCCTCTGCCCAGTTAGTTCCCCAGCCAACCGTCAACATCATCAGGGGCTAACAGCCGTCTCGATCCTCCTCCTCCGCCCAGTCTGTGCCCCAGCCTACCATCAACATCTGCAGGGGCCAGCAGCTGTGCACCTCCTCCTCTGCCCAGTTAGTGCCCCAGCCTACCATCAACATCGTCAGGGGCCAGCAGCTGTCCACCTCCTCCACCTCCTCCTCTGGCCAGTTTGTGCCCCAGCCTACCATCAACATCGTCAGGGGCCAGCAGCTGTCCACCTCCTCCACCTCCTCCTCTGGCCAGTTTGTGCCCCAGCCTACCATCAACATCTACAGGGGCCAGCAGCTGTCCACCTCCTCTTCTGCCCAGTTAGTGCCCCAGCCTACCATCAACATCGTCAGGGGCCAACAGCTGTCTCCTCCCTCCTCCTCCACCTCCTCCTCTGCCCAGTTAGTTCCCCAGCCAACCATCAACATCATCAGGGGCTAACAGCCGTCTCGATCCTCCTCCTCCGCCCAGTCTGTGCCCCAGCCTACCATCAACATCTTCAGGGGCCAGCAGCTGTCCATCTCCTCCTCCTCCACCTCCTCCTCTGCCCAGTTAGTGCCCCAGCCTACCATCAACATCGTCAGGGGCCAACAGCCGTCTCCTCCCTCCTCCTCCACCTCCTCCTCTGCCCAGTTAGTTCCCCAGCCAACCGTCAACATCATCAGGGCTAACAGCCGTCTCGATCCTCCTCCTCCGCCCAGTCTGTGCCCCAGCCTACCATCAACATCTGCAGGGGCCAGCAGCTGTGCACCTCCTCCTCTGCCCAGTTAGTGCCCCAGCCTACCATCAACATCGTCAGGGGCCAGCAGCTGTCCACCTCCTCCACCTCCTCCTCTGGCCAGTTTGTGCCCCAGCCTACCATCAACATCTACAGGGGCCAGCAGCTGTCCACCTCCTCTTCTGCCCAGTTAGTGCCCCAGCCTACCATCAACATCGTCAGGGGCCAACAGCCGTCTCCTCCCTCCTCCTCCACCTCCTCCTCTGCCCAGTTAGTTCCCCAGCCAACCATCAACATCATCAGGGGCTAACAGCCGTCTCGATCCTCCTCCTCCGCCCAGTCTGTGCCCCAGCCTACCATCAACATCTTCAGGGGCCAGCAGCTGTCCACCTCCTCCTCCTCCACCTCCTCCTCTGCCCAGTTAGTGCCCCAGCCTACCATCAACATCGTCAGGGGCCAACAGCCGTCTCCTCCCTCCTCCTCCACCTCCTCCTCTGCCCAGTTTGTGCCCCAGCCTACCATCAACATCGTCAGGGGCCAGCAGCTGTCCACCTCCTCCACCTCCTCCTCTGGCCAGTTTGTGCCCCAGCCAACCATCAACATCTACAGGGGCCAGCAGCTGTCCACCTCCTCTTCTGCCCAGTTAGTGCCCCAGCCTACCATCAACATCGTCAGGGGCCAACAGCCGTCTCCTCCCTCCTCCTCCACCTCCTCCTCTGCCCAGTTAGTGCCCCAGCCTACCATCAACATCGTCAGGGGCCAACAGCCGTCTCCTCCCTCCTCCTCCACCTCCTCCTCTGCCCAGTTTGTGCCCCAGCCTACCATCAACATCTTCAGGGGCCAGCAGCTGTCCACCTCCTCCTCCTTCTCCTCCTCTGGCCAGTTTGTGCCCCAGCCTACCATCAACATCTGCAGGGGCCAGCAGCTGTCCACCTCCTTCTCCTCCAGCTCCTCCTCTGCCCAGTTAGTGCCCCAGCCTACCATCAACATCGTCAGGGGCTAACAGCCATCTCGATCCTCCTCCTCCACCTCCTCCTCCGCCCAGTCTGTGCCCCAGCCTACCATCAACATCTGCAGCGGCCAGCAGCTGTCCACCTCCTCCACCTCCTCCACTGGTCAGTTTGTGCTCCAGCCTACCATCAACATCTGCAGGGGCCAGCAGCTATCCACCTCCTCCTCCTCCTCTGCCCAGTCTGTGCCCCAACCTGCCATCAACATCTGCAGGGGCCAGCAGCTGTGCACCTCCTCCACCCCCTCTTCTGCCCAGTTAGTGCCCCAGCCAACCATCAACATTGTCAGGGGCCAAGAGCCGTCTCCACCCTCCACCTCCTCCTCTGCCCAGTTAGTTCCCCAGGCTACCACCAACATCATCAGGGGCTAATAGCTGTCTCGATCCTCCTCCTCCGCCCAGTCTGTGCCCCAGCCTGCCATCAACATCTGCAGGGGCCAGCAGCTGTCCACCTCCTCCTCTGGCCAGTTTGTGCCCCAGCCTACCATCAACATCTTCAGGGGCCAGCAGCTGTCCACCTCCTCCTCCTCCGCCCAGTCTGTGCCCCAGCCTACATCAAGATCTTTAAGGGCCTGCAGCTGTTCACCTCCTCCACCTCCTCCTCTGGCCAGTCAGTGCCCCAGCCTACAATCAACATCATCAGGGGCTAACAGCCGTCTCGATCCTCCTCATCCGCCCAGTCTTTGCCCCAGCCTACCATCAACATCTGCAGGGGCCAGCAGCTGTCCATCTCCTCCTCCTCCACCTCCTCCTCTGGCCAGTTTGTGCCCCAGCCTACCATCAACACCTTCAGGGGCCAGCAGCTGTCCACCTCCTCCACCGCCCAGTCTGTGCCCCAGCCTACCATCAACATCTGCAGGGGCCAGCAGCTGTCCACCTCCTCCACCTCCTCCTCTGCCCAGTTAGTATCACAGCCAACCATCAACATCATCAGGGGCTAACAGCCATCTGGATCCTCCTCCTCCGCCCAGTCTGTGCCTCAGCCTACCATCAACATCTGTAGGGGCCAGCAGCTGTCCACCTCCTCCACCTCCTCCTCTGGCCAGTTTGTGCCCCAGCCTATCATCAACATCTGCAGGGGCCAGCAGTTGTCCACCTCCTCCTTCTCTGCCCAGTTAGTGCCCAGCCTACCATCAACATTGTCAGGGACCAACAGCCGTCTCCTCCCTCCTCCTCCACCTCCTCCTCTGACCAGTTAGTTCCCCAGCCAACCATCAGTATCATTAGGGGCTAACAGCCATCTCAATCCTCCCCCTCCACCCAGTTAGTGCTCCAGCCAACCATCAACATTTTTAAGGGTCAGCAGCCATCTCCATCCTCTTCCTGCACCCAGTCTATGCCCCAGCCTACCATCAACATCGCCAGGGGCCAACAGCCGTTCCCATCCACAGTCAGTGCCCCAGCCTACCATAAACATCATCAGGGGCCAACCGCCATCTCCATCCTCCTCTCCACCTCCTCCTCTGCCCAGTAAGTGCCCCAGCCTGCCATCAACATCGTCAGGGGCCAACAGCCATCTGCATCCTCCTCCTCCGCCCAGTCTGTGCCCCAACCTACCATCAGCATCGTCAGGGGCCAACAGCCGTCTCCTCCCTCCTCCTCCTCCTCCACTTCCGCCCAGTCCATGCCCCAGCCTACCATCAGCAACGCCAGGAGTCAACAGCCGTCTCCATCCTCCTCCCCCAACTCCTCCTCCGACAGGGGCCAGCAGCCATCGCCATCCTCCTCCACCCCTCCACCTCCTCCTCCTCTGCCTTGTGAGTACCCCAGCCTTTCATCACCGCCGACAGAGGCCAGCAGCCATCGCAACCATCTCCATCCTCCTCCCCCACCCCTCCTTTGCCCAGTCAGTGCATCAGCCTTCCATCATCACCGACAGGGGCCAGCAGCCATCGCCATCCCCCATTTCCCATTCCCCCCTCCACCTCAAGCCCAAGCCTACCATCACTAGCGAAAGGGTCCAGCAGCCGTCGCCATACTCCTCCATCTCCTCCTCCTCCTCTGCCCAGGCAGTGCCACCGGCCTTCCATCAATATTTTCAGGGGCCAATAGCCGTCTCCTCCCCCTCTTCCCAGCCAGTGCCCCAGCCTACGACCAACATCGTCAGGGGCCAACAGCCGTTCTCATCCACAGTCAGTGCCCCAGCCTACCATGAACATCATCAGGGGCCAACAGCCATCTCCATCCTCCTCTCCACCTCCTCCTCTGCCCAGTAAGTGCCCCAGCCTGCCATCAACATCGTCAGGGGCTAACAGCCATCTGCATCCTCCTCCTCCGCCCACTCTGTGCCCCAACCTACCATCAGCATTGTCAAGGGCCAACAGCCGTCTCCTCCCTCCGCCTCCTCCTCCTCCTCCACTTCCGCCCAGTCCGTGCCCCAGCCTACCATCAGCAACGCCAGGGGTCAACAGCCATCTCCATCCTCCTCCCCCAACTCCTCCTCCAACAGGGGCAAGCAGCCATCGCCATCCTCCTCCACCCCTCCACCTCTTGCTCCTCTGCCTGGTGAGTGCCCCAGCCTTTCATCACCGCCGACAGAGGCCAGCACCTGTCGCAACCATCTCCATCCTCCTCCCCCACCTCCTCCTTTGCCCAGTCAGTGCATCAGCCTTTCATCATCACCGACAAGGGCCAGCAGCCATCGCCATCCCCCCCCCCCCACCGCAAGCCCAAGCCTATCATCACCAGCGAAAGGGTCCAGCAGCCGTCGCCATACTCCTCCACCTCTTCCTCCTCCTCTGCCAAGACAGTGCCACCGGCCTTCCATCAATATTTTTAGGGGCCAATAGCCGTCTCCTCCCCCTCTTCCCAGCCAGTGCCCCAGCCTACGACCAACATCGTCAGGGGCCAGCAGCCGTGTCCTCCCTCCTCCTCCACCTCCTCCTCTGCCCAGATAGTTCCCCAGCCAACCATCAGTATCAATAGGGGCTAACAGCCATCTCGATCCTCCTCCTCCGCCCAGTTAGTGCTCCAGCCAACCATCAACATCTTTAAGGGCCAGCAGCCATCTCCATCCTCCTCCTGCACCCAGTCTTTGCCCCAGCCTACCATCAGCGTCGCCAGGGGCCAACAGCCGTTCCCATCCACAGTAAGTGCCCCAGCCTGCCATCAACATCGTCAGGGGCTAACAGCCATCTGCATCCTCCTCCTCCGCCCACTCTGTGCCCCAACCTACCATCAGCATCGTCAGGGGCCAACAGCCGTCTCCTCCCTCCGCCTCCTCCTCCTCCTCCACTTCCGCCCAGTCCGTGCCCCAGCCTACCATCAGCAATGCCAGGGGTCAACAGCCATCTCCATCCTCCTCCCCCAACTCCTCCTCCAACAGGGGCAAGCAGCCATCGCCATCCTAATCCACCCCTCCACCTCTTCCTCCTCTGCCTGGTGAGTGCCCCAGCCTTTCATCACCGCCGACAGAGGCCAGCACCTGTCGCAACCATCTCCATCCTCCTCCCCCACCTCCTCCTTTGCCCAGTCAGTGCATCAGCCTTTCATCATCACCGACAAGGGCCAGCAGCCGTTCCCATCCACAGTCAGTGCCCCAGCCTACCATAAACATCATCAGGGGCCAACAGCAATCTCCATCCTCCTCTCCACCTCCTCCTCTGCCCAGTAAGTGCCCCAGCCTGCCATCAACATCGTCAGGGGCCAACAGCCATCTGAATCCTCCTCCTCCGCCCAGTCTGTGCCCCAACCTACCATCATCATTGTCAGGATGGAGCCATCTCCATCCTCCTCCTGCACCCAGTCTGTGCCCCAGCCTACCATCAGCGTCGCCAGGGGCCAACAGCCGTTCCCATCCACAGTTAGTGCCCCAGCCTACCATAAACATCATCAGGGGCCAACAGCCATCTCCATCCTCCTCTCCACCTCCTCCTCATCCCAGTAAGTGCCCCAGCCTGCCATCAACATCGTCAGGGGCCAACAGCCATCTGAATCCTCCTCCTCCACCCAGTCTGTGCCCCAACCTACCATCAGCATTGTCAGGATGGAGCCATCTCCATCCTCCTCCTGCACCCAGTCTGTGCCCCAGCCTACCATCAGCGTCGCCAGGGGCCAACAGCCGTTCCCATCCACAGTCAGTGCCCCAGCCTACCATAAACATCATCAGGGGCCAACAGCCATCTCCATCCTCCTCTCCACCTCCTCCTCTGCCCAGTAAGTGCCCCAGCCTACCATCAGCATCGTCAGGGGCCAACAGCCGTCTCCTCCCTCCTCCTCCTCCTCCTCCACTTCAGCCCAGGCCGTGCCCCAGCCTACCATCAGCATCGTCAGGGGTCAACAGCCGTCTCCATCCTCCTTCCCCAACTCCTCCTCCGACAGGGGCCAGCAGCCATCGCCATCCTCCTCCACCCCTCCACCTCCTCCTCCTCTGCCTGGTGAGTTCCCCAGCCTTTCATCACCGCCGACAGAGGCCAGCAGCCGTCGCAACCATCTCCATCCTCCTCCCCCACCTCCTCCTTTGCCCAGTCAGTGCATCAGCCTTCCATCATCACCGACAGGGGCCAGCAGCCATCGCCATCCCCCATTTCCCATCCCCCCCTCCACCTCAAGCCCAAGCTTACCATCACCAACGAAAGGGTCCAGCAGCCGTCACCATACTCCTCCACCTCCACCTCCTCCTCTGCCCAGGCAGTGCCACCGGCCTTCCATCAATATTTTCAGGGGCCAAAAGCCATCTCCTCCCCCTCTTCCCAGCCAGTGCCCCAGTCTATGACCAACATCGTCAGGGTCCAGCAGCCGTGTCCATCTTGCTCCCCCCCTACCTCACCCTCTGCGTAGTGAGTGTCCCAGCCTACCATCACCAGCAACAGGGTCCAGCAGCCGTAGCTGTACTCCTCCTCCTCCCCCTCTTCCCAGCAGTGCCCCATCGTACCATCAACATCTTCACGGGCCATAAGCCATCTCCATCCCCCTCCCCTACCTCCTCCTCATTTGCCCACTCAGTGCCCCAGCCTACCATCAACAAATTCAGGGGCCAGCAGCCATCGCCATCCTTCTCCACCTCTGCCCGGTGAGTCCCCCAGCCTTCCATCACCACCGGGGCCAGCAGCCGTCGCCATTCACTATTCACCATTTCCCATTCCCCCCTCCACTTCCTCATCTGCCCAGTAAATGCCGCAGCCTACCACCAACATCTTCAGGGGCCCACAGCCATCTCCATCCTCCTCTCCACCTCCTCCGCCTCCTCTGCCCAGGCATTGCCCAAGCACACCATCAACAGCGACAGGGGCCAATAGCAGCCTCCTCCCTCCTCCTCCTCCCCCACTTTCCAGTCATTGCCCCAGCCTACCACTAGGGGTTGAACGACTACTAATTTTCTGTAGTTGACTAGTCGAGGGCACTAGTCGAGTCGTCTTCGACTAGTCAATGACATCATCATCAATAAAATGAAACAAAGTAATGAAAAGATTCTGCAATTTATTTGAAATGTCAAATGTACAAATGTAACTTTTCATGAAAGTAATATAATATCCCTCTTAACAACATTGATGTTTACTAGATTTTAATGCTTTACGTGAACTTTGGTGCAAAACCTTTGCAAAACTATACTGGCATATGGCGCAGCACCGTTACACATGCAAACTCAATCTCACTCACTGTCCCACTCCTGCTCTTGTTGGATCGTTTTTGTTTTTTTGTCCATATTTTCATGAAGAAAAATGAGCACATCGACGTGAGCAGGGTGAAGGCTGGTGTGCTGTCTAGTTATAGTGTTCCTCTCGCTTGGCGTGCTTGTTGCTGGAACTGCAAGCTAGGCTTTACAGAGCTTGTCCAAACGGGGGAAGCGCTCCTCGTTGTGTGACCACCATTGTAGTGGGTTATCCATGGTGGGAATGTGTGGTAGTAACAAATATTGCTGGATCTCCTCCACTACAGTGGAATTGTGGGTGGAACTTTTCCCGCTGGAATAGATCGTGCCAAACAGGTGCTCAAACTCTTGCTCAAGTCACGCTTTCTTCCCTTGTACAGAATGAGTGTGTCCCGAGCCCAGCCCATCAGCCGCGCCTACAACAAACTAATACATAAGCCATGGCCAGCAGTACGTGTAAATAGGTTGGTTTAATAGCCTACTGTACATAAATAACCGTGCATATTTTAGATAAAAAAGATATATTAAGTATTAAGCACCTGTTTCTGGCGGTGTCTCGCCATCACCTTCTCCCGGGAGCAGTGTCTTGAGGTGGCTGTACGTGGCTTCTCTTTTTCTGGAATAAACTTAAGGTGCTTGAAGCATGGATTGAGCATACAGGCTACAATGGGAATTGATTGTTAGGTCCTCAGAGTTAAGCTTGAACTTATGGGGTGAGATTTGTTTCATATTAATTTATTGACGCAAAAAGAAAGATTAATTCAAAATCCCAGATTTTTTCACAATCCCTGACTTGCATTTTTGGATTTATGCACGCAAAATTAGATTTGCATATATATATTTGTGAATAAAACATATTTTTGTTTTATGAATCTGTGTTTTTGCATGCGAGAATCTGATACTGAATTTGAGGATCACCTAAATTGTGCATTCTTCACCTTTGTGAATGTAGATATTTATGAGACAAATGTTACACATTTTGTAAAAAATATCTATGCAGAATTTTGGATTCACGCAAAATCCGGATTTATTCAAAAAGTTAAACTTGCATGCAGAATTTTTTCACACAAATTCTCAATTGTAAAAATTAAGATACATTTTATTTTGAAATCTGTAGTTTTGCATGTGAGTGTGTGACTTTGCATTTGTGGATCGCTCACCACGTGCATTCATCCTCTGATCTCGCCGAGGATCTTTCTGACACAAACATTCCGCGTTTCTGCACTCTCTCAACTCATTCAGAAGACAGCGCTGTTCCTCTGGTAACCACTAGGGGCAGTGTTGGGTTTTTTTTTGAGCCTTTCCCAGGTTCCGTCACATACAAATGAATGAAGCCAATCCCCTTATTAAAATATATAAAACTTGTTATTTATGGCATTTATCTGCTATCTTCACCTGTAACATGTAAAAAAGAGAATGGTTTGTGGTCGCTAGATGCTCACAAGAAGCACAAAGAATTCTCAACTTGAAGTCAGTAAGCCTTTAGCTCACATGACAGTACACGTTATTTATTTAAAATAAAATTCAAAATGGATTATTCATAACTTGCGTGTTTTGTGAGCCAATGCTAACGGCTATAGGGAAAATATATGAGGTTGTGTTGCTAAGTGGTCGATAGCATGAGCAGTGAATGCTTTGTCTATTTATTTAAATGTCTATGCTGAAATACTATGCTGCTAGCTAGAACAACGATAAACACATGTTATGTAACCCATCCAGCGACTTCACTCTGGTCTCTCTCCGCCACTTTTTTTGGGTAATAAGGATCCATCTACATCCGGAAATGCCCTTCTATACAGTTAAAGTTGGTCAGCACTGCCCCTAGTGGTTACCAGAGGAACAGCGCTGTCTTCTGAATGAGTTGAGAGAGTGCGGAAACGCGGAATGTTTGTGTCAGAAAGATCCTCGGCGAGATCAGAGGATGAATGCACGTGGTGAGCGATCCACAAATGCAAAGTCACACACTCACATGCAAAACTACAGATTTCAAAATAAAATGTAACTTAATTTTTACAATTGAGAATTCGTGTGAAAAAATTCTGCATGCAAGTCTAACTTTTTGAATAAATCCGGATTTTGCGTGAATCCAAAATTCTGCATAGATATTTTTTACAAAATGTGTAACATTTGTCTCATAAATATCCACATTCACAAAGGTGAAGAATGCACAATTTAGGTGATCCTCAAATTCAGTATCAGATTCTCGCATGCAAAAACACAGATTCACAAAACAAAAATATGTTTTATTCACAAATATATATATGCAAATCTAATTTTGCGTGCATAAATCCATAAATGCAAGTCAGGGATTGTGAAAAAATCTGGGATTTTGAATTAATCTTTCTTTTTGCGTCAATAAATTAATTTGAAACAAATCTCACCCCATATGAACTTTGTTTCCAGTTGGCAACGGACGCCGTTCTTGAATGCGTGTATGGCTGTCAGATCCAAATCCTCGACGCACAGAATGGTGCCGACCATGTTCATTAAAAGACAGACCCACGTGCAATTCGCCACACAATATTTCAGTGGCTTTGGCCAAAGGCTGCAGGACAGGCACCAGTTGTTCCAGCAGCTCCCACTGCAAGTGCTTTTTGGACAGATGGTTTTGTCATGGAAACCTTTGCGAGGACAGACTGGACCGCGAGTCTTTGCTCGAAAAGACGCTGAAGCATCGTGAACGTGGAATTCCAACGGACCGCACAATTGGACTGTAGTTTATTTGCACTTATGCCAACTTGTTCTTGTCTGGATTTAAGCGCACCAGTAGCCAGGTCAGAGCGACGAAAGTGGCTGACAACTCTCCTCGCTGCATCCACTGTCTTAGCAACATCAGGTAAGACCAAACCAGACTTTATTGCCAACTGAAGAGTGTGTCCACTGCAGCCTAAATCCTTAGGAAACATTTCACATAGTTCCATAGCTAAGTTCATGTTACTAGCATTGTCGTGCACTGTGCAAAAAACATCCAAGCCCCATTCCTGAATAATTTCAGTCAAACGATTGGCTATGTTTACGGCAGTGTGTCTTTCTGTTATCATACTCGTGCACAAGACACGGGATTTCAGCTCCCAATTGTCGGTGATGTAATGCACTGTTACTGTGATGTACGGCTCCATGTTTGGTGATGTCCATAGATCCACTTGTTAATGACACGCGTTGGTGTTTCATTTCTTCCATCATTTTGTTGCGGAGGATGTCGTACTGACGTTTGATGGTATTCCACAGTGTGTTATTGGAAGGAATGTCAAAGTTGGGTTAAAAAAACTTAAGCAACTCCTTAAAGCCCTCCCCGTGCACTGCTGCTAATGGTCGAATATCTTTCACAACAAAATTAACAAAAAGATCTATGATCTGCTTCCTCCGTGTTTCTGTCAAAACAGATGAGTGCGCTTGGTGAAGTCGCTGATTGAAAGTTGATTTGATTTTGGTTGGTTATGCAGTGCGCTGGTACTTTTGTTGTACTTAAGGACTATCTTGCCTATACTGCACGTTACTTGTGAGCCAGTCTCATCTTTCATAAAATATTTCCACACGCTTGATGTCAAAGATCTGTCATTGTTGAGATGTGAAGTGGGACCCTCGTTGTCTTGTGCCGCGGCCATCTTGTTTATGTCAATGTCACTGTCACGTTCATCATGCACACTCGACTAGTTGACTACAAGCTGAGGTAGTCGCGGGACCGCACAATAGTCAGCTGGTCGACTAGTCTGTGCAACCCCTACCTACCACCAACATTGTTGGGCCAGCAGCTTTCTCCATCCTCATTCTCCACCTCCTCCTCCTCCGCCTAGTCTGTGCTCCAGCCTACCATCACCAACGACAGGGGCACACAAGCCTGCCTCCTTGCCTCCAATACAAATATGGCTCTAACATCAGCCATCAAAAAACAATAATAAAATGTTTTGTTGAACCTGTTGTCATTGTAGTGTCTTTATTTTGCAGATTCGCTGACTTGTGTGGAGGACATCACCTCATCCACTGTGAGTGTTTTTGATTTGATCGTTTTGTCGGTCTGCATTTTGAGTAACACTTGTTCTTTTTTCATTCTACAGTCTGCGGCCACTCCACCGATGACCCTCCACCCTCAGTCATTAAATGGCTGTAATCCCTGAGTGGTCAAGGAGTGTTCCATGGTGGAAAATGTGGCAGTAGGGAGACAGCCCCCCCACCTGTCTCGAGTGCAGTTTCCGCGCGCACCTGGCGCTGATTGAGGCAGTTTGTGGAGTAATTTATGCCCCAGTCTCCAATGCCTCAGGTTCTCTGTCTTTCCCTCTCGCCTTCTTTGGGTTCGTGGGAGCCGTGCCCATAGCGGCATATTAGGCGAATTAAGACTCAGTTGTCGCCACCTGCAATCTCCGCTCTGCTCTACGTCGGTGAGTCCCGCTTTGGCTTCTATACTTTTCAAGTTCTGTGTGTTTATACTGACTTGATTTGTATCCAGTCTCTGGACTGTGGACAGCACTTGATCAGTCGTATTTCACCGTGGTCATCCTAAGGTCATCGTTGAGCGTTTTTGGTCAGTTTAATTAAAGAATTTGGCTTATCGATGCTTTATTTTAGAGTCACTGTGGCTCGTGCTCGCGCAGGAGTACTGTGCGCACTACTAGTTGTTTGTAATTTGTGTAGCACAGCACAGAGTTTTGGGGTGCGTGCTGGTGTGCACGTCTCGTTGGAGGCTGTGGCGCGTGCCTCCACTGGGGCCTGGGGAAGGTCGGGGCTTTTTCTCATTCGGTAAGTTGCCTTCTCTGCCTTTAGCTGTCTCTGCTCTCCTAATGGTGTATTTCGCACCACAGTGGGACCAAGCTGCACCTCTCGTGCCCACTGGGGGGCTTCCATTGGGCTCGCACCTATTCCGCTGGCTGCGCCGGCACGTCTCCTCCCACTACAGCTGCTCTCGATCGACAGGCAGGTACCACACAATCCTCTACAGAGTATCGAGGTAGGTTATGTCCCAGTTAAATCCCTCAAGAGATAAAGCTGGGGATATTGTAAATTATGTTTTAACTGTACATAATTGGTGTTATTTGTGTTTGTATTTTTTCTTTATGTGCATGGCTTGTATTTGATTATTTTGTTTGATTATCAACTTGCATGTTTTTTGTTAATTTCAATCCAAACAAACAATAGATGTGGTTTTAAATAATCCTGTTAAATAAAAGGAATGTATTTTTAAAACTTTTAAATTGTTTTTCTGTCTCTGCCCCAATATTGGTCTAAACGAACCTACGTGTTGCCTTAGTGCGGGTCCCGGCTCACCACCGGGTGGCGTTGTTGACAACAGTTAGTGATAATTAGCTGAAGCCCTTTTCCCTCATGCCACAAAAAGGTTTCAGAGGTGGTCGTCTGGACGCTGTTTAGGAAAAGCACACCACTTCCACTGGGGCTGCTGCCACTAATGAGAGTGACTAGAGAGCCAGACATTTTATGTTTGCACAGTGACGCTTTAGATATATCCTCTCTGCATCACCTTTGTGTCAGATGCCCTTCCCTGTGCACCTGTAACCTCTGCTGGCAGCATTCTGAACCAGTGGCATAGTGTGGATTGGGCTTGTTTAAACACCACTTTAGATATACCACCTGCCTTCAGTTGGAAGGCAACAGCAAAGTGAGTTCAAATCTGACTCCAGAAACGTATAATAATAATCACACGCCAAAAACACTACTAAATCTACCAATAAAACAATTTGATAACAGGAGGAATGAGTGATGGGGCTAATCCTGAATCATTATAGGCCTGAAGTAACTTTTCCGGTCATGGGTTTGTCTCGGTGCAGATGTTATTGCTTTACCTGGAATGTTCCACAGTATGGCATTAAACCATGTTTATCTTCCAATCAGTGTCAGTGTGGTTATGGCTAAACTGTATCGATCGTGGCAATAGAAGGGGTAGCCCTGTGAGTCACGTTACACCTTTAAAAAAAAAAATTTAAAAATGTGTTTTTGTCATAGTACAGTGCTTGTTTTGGCTCCCTTCTGTGTTTGTTCTCCCTCCACTCTTATTCTGTCCTCGTTTGGAGCTTCCTGGGCGTGACTCCTGAGCTGATTGGCACACCTGCACTTCATTCACTATCAACCGCAGCAGTTTAACGCCTGGTTCATCCTCCATCTCTGCCAGATCGTTCAGTCTACTTTTGTGGTGAACACCTAGGCTTTTTTGCATCTCTAGTTCTCTTTTCCCTGTGGATATTTTGCTTACTAGGACTCTGTTTTTTCCCTCAGAATCAGCTCCTCGGCCCAGTCTGCTCCTACTCTGCCAATGCATTACTCACCTGTGCTCCTCGGTCCAGCCTGCTCCTGCCTGCCATCCTGGTACTCGCCTGCGCTCCTCGGTCCAGCCTGCTCCTGTCTGCTATCCTGGTACTCGCCTGCGCTCCTCGGTCCAGCCTGCTCCTGTCTGCTATCCTGGTACTCACCCGTGCTCCTCGGTCCAGCCTGCTCCTGTCTGCTATCCTGGTACTCACCCGTGCTCCACGGTCCAGCCTGCTCCCGTCTGCTATCCCGGTACTCACCCGTGCTCCTCGGTCCAGCCTGCTCCTGCCTGCCATCCTGGTACTCGCCTGCGCTCCTCGGTCCAGCCTGCTCCTGTCTGCTATCCTGGTACTCGCCTGCGCTCCTCGGTCCAGCCTGCTCCTGTCTGCTATCCTGGTACTCACCCGTGCTCCTCGGTCCAGCCTGCTCCCGTCTGCTATCCCGGTACTCACCCGTGCTCCTCGGTCCAGCCTGCTCCCGTCTGCCATCCTAGTACTCCCCTGTGCTCCTCGGTCCCGCCTGCCATCCCGGTACTCACCTGTGCTCTTCGGTCCCGCCTGCTCCCGCCTGCCATCCCGGTACTCACCTGTGCTCCCTGGTCCAGTCTGCTCCCTCTCAGCCTACCCTCAATAAATATTCTTTAATTGTGCAACAGTCTCTGGTCTGCTGGTGGGTCCTATTCTGGTTAACTCCTGACAGTTTTGTTTTTTTTATTATTTTTGGTGCTGTATAATATTTGTGGGTGTGAAAGTGAAATAAAAATCCTTTTGACTCCAGACCTCCATGGCTGATCTGAGTTTTGGACAGTTAAAAGGCATTTTCCTGAGCCAACTTGCAAACAAACATCTGATTGCATGGAGTTGGAAGAATTACAGCACAGGGAGTATAATGGAACTCTTAGGCCTTTTGGACATGTGTCATAAAAATGCCACAGAATAATAAGCCACTCATTATGAATTCAATTCAAATGCACCTCGACAGCAACAGCTTCCTTTCAAACTTGAGCTGCAAATATGTCCTCATGAAAGCAGACTGGGTTAGCTCTGGCTTGTGCTCCCATATGACCAAAGTTGTCTGTTTGTCTCAAAATTTAACAATTATTGGTAGTAAACACTATACTTTTGATTTGTATGCTCAAATACAATAAAAGAATGCAGCCCATGGTTGGTCTTGGTCTCTGGATCCTGCTGCTGGTGGGAGTGCTCAAACATCAGGAGAGGCCAGTTACAGATGATGGCTCCTGGATTGTGTAGAGCTCTGTGCTTCCTGCTATGATACTAAGTTGTCCTGCTGCTTCTCTCAGCCTCTGTGTGGATATTGCTCGCCTGGTTCCAGAACTGGGAACACATATAGATTGTTGGAACAATTTGCAAAGAAGAACGTCATATTCCACAGTGATCTGACTCAAATTACACAATATTTTGTTTTACTTTCTGTACAGATATGGTCCGTCCTTTTACCACAAATTATACTTTTGTGAAGCTCAAACAGACTGGGCAGAGGAGGACGACTGTGGTTGCTGCTGGCCCCCTGCAGATGGTGATGGAAGCCCGGGGCCGAAGCAGTTGTCTGGATGGAGGAGGAGATTCGGAGGCTAGCTGGCTGATAGTGGTGCAATGGGGGACAGCTGGATGTTTTCCTTTTGCCCCTGCTGATGGTGCTGATGGTGCCCTTCACTCTTCCAAGTGGACTATAAAAGGTAAACAAATACATGTGCACAGAATTGAAGGGGGTGGGGCAAATTAGAGATCGATGCAGCCTTAAGTAAATGATTTTGATAAATGTGCAAAAGGAGCAAAATTGTAAGGTAGCAAACCATGATTTTAAATACATATTATAGACCAATTGTCTGAACCTATGATTGAGCCCATGCAGTTTGTCAGTGCCTGAGTGAAGAAGGACACGTGGGTCCAAACCCAGACTGAGCCCAGACCAGCGGCAGCAGACACCACCACCACCACCACCACAAGCACCCGGACCAGGGGAAGACACGTTTATTAGAAGCAGTGCTTGCATTTGTACAGATACGGGTGCAAAACAACGTCATGAGTCACAGGAACCCATTCAAAATCAGTAAAAGTATTGAATGGCCCGTTTCAACATGTACTTTTAAGAGTACAAAGTATTTCACACAGATATTGAGGCCTAACAAAGTTGCAAATTTAGTGACATTTGGTCAAAGAAAGGTACTCAATCAATAACTTCATTTGTCACGTCGTCTTTATTCATACATTTGGTCAAAACCCAGTCTTAAACCCCACAGTAACATTCTTTACTGTGAAAGAGGAGAGGACAGACAGAGGAGAGGGGAGACAGACTGAGAGGGGTGACAGACTGAGAGGGGAGAGAGAGGAGCAGGGAGACAGGCTGAGAGGGGAGACAGAGGAGAGGGGAGAGAGAGGAGAGGCAAAGAAAGATGAGAGGGAGAAAGGCTGAGAGGGGAGACAGAGGAGAGGGGAGAGAGAGGAGCAGGGAGACAGGCTGAGAGAGAAGACAGAGGAGAGGGCAGACAGGCTGAGAGGGAAGACAAGAGGGGGAAGACAGAGGTTAGGGAGACAGACTGAGAGGGGTGACAGACTGAGAGGGGAGAGAGAGGAGCAGGGAGACAGGCTGAGAGGGGAGACAGAGGAGAGAGGAGACAGAGGAGCGGGGAGAGAGAGGAGAGGCAAAGAAAGACGAGAGGGAGAAAGGCTGAGAGGGGAGACAGAGGAGAGGGGAGACAGCGTGAGAGGCGAGGCAAAGAAAGATGAGAGGGAGACAGGCTGAGAGGGAAGACAAGAGGGGGAAGACAGAGGTTAGGGGAGACGGGCTGAGGAGGGAGACAGAACAAGAGGGGGAAGACAGAGGTTAGGGGAGACAGGCTGAGGAGGGAGACAGAGGAGAGTAGAGACAGGCTGAGAAGGGAGACAGGAGAGAGGGGAGACATGCTGAGGGGGAGACAGGCTGAGAGGGGAGACAAAGGAGAGGGGAGACAGTATTAGAGGAGAGAGAGGAGAGGGGAAACAGGCGGAGAGGGGAGAGAGAATAGGCGTAGAAAGAGGAGAGACAGACAGGCTCAGAGGGGAGAAAGAGGAGAGGGGAGACAGAGGAGAGGGGAGATAACTCTGGGCAGCATTAGCAAGTCGTAAGTCTGAGCATCGCACAGAGATAGAGACGCGTCTGTGAATGTCATGGATCTATAAAGGTTTTCAGCTAAAACACAATAACCTACAGCTGACACATCACATCAGGGATTTGTTGTAGTAATGGTTAAAGACACAATTCAATACAAACAGGCTTCAAATGCAGAAAGTGCAACATAATATCTAACTATAAAATTTTTTAAATGTATAAACACGTCGACTTTCATGTGGAAACAGCAAACTTGTGCAATCTGCTCTTAAAGATTTTTTTTTACTTCTTTGAATCCACTTCATCTATAGATTTCTCTGGGATATTGGAACTTCAAAGGCCGTTTTCTCCAAAGTCATTTTCCTCCACTAGAGACACAAGGATCAGCTTTAAAGGAGCTCCCACACCAAAGAAAAAGATTTGTTGATTCATCGCTCCATCGAGTTTTAGATCTAAAAAAAAACTGACAAAATTTAAATTTTTAGCCCAATCTCTAATAAATTTCAAACTAAATAAGAAATACAAAATGTCCTCTGTAAACTGTGTTACAAAATGAACCAAGATATTTAAACCTGGTTCTTTCCATTTTTCAGATTTAAATTTCCCAAATTTGTGCAATTTTGGCAATTTTTACACATAAAATTCCTCCCTTCTATATGAAAACATGATGATGATGATGAAAAACATCAAACACACAATCTAATACTTTATGTGAGAAAACTACAGGAGAAATTTCAAATTTATATTTTTACATTGAATCTATGAAATCTATTCACCTGCAGTGTCTTTTTTGGGGGGGGAATAAACAACATTATATCTGTGCTGGAGCAACTCAGATATTACTTTATTACATGAACTAGTTTTGTTTTTCATGTTTCAAAATAGTATAAAATAAGGTAAAGCCCCTTTAAGTACAGTACTTTTACTTTTTTACTTTCCACCACTAATATATTCTAATCTTCAAATGCTCCAGAGGGTTCTCTGTGAAGCCGATGTGCAGCACCATGTTGAATGGCGCTGAATAGCAATCCTCTGTTTTTACGGTGCCTTCAGTCCCATGATTTAGCAGACCCCACCATCACCGCCACATGTGGAACCGAGCCCCTGGGGTTCAAATAAATATTGACATTACATCGTGTTGAAGTTCATTTTTGCAGAAACTTTGTAGTGTGTGTGCGCGTTAATATGAAGGAGCTGTCCATAGTGCTGAAAGAGTGTGGGTTCCAGTGGAATAAAATGCAAGGGTGTCAGGGTTGGGAAAATACCATCCAAAACTTCAGAAGAGAAGAGGAGAGAAGAAGAGGAGAGGAGGGAAGAGGAGAGGAGAAAAGAAAAAGAGCGGAGAAGAGAGGAGAGTAGAAGAGGAGAGAACACGAGAGGAGGGAAGAAGAGGAGAAGAGAAAAGGAGTGGAGAAGAAGAGAAGAGGGGAGGATGGAAGAGTAGAGGAGAGAAGAGGAGAAAAGAAGAGGAGATGAAAGAAGAGAAGAAGACTGGAGAGGAAGAGAGTAGAAGGGAAGAGGAGAGAAGAGGAGGGGAGAGAAGAAGAGGAGAGAAGATAAGAGGAGAGGGGAGAAGAGGAGGGAGGAGGGAAGAAAAGAGGAGAGAAGAAAATGGGAGGGGAGGAGAGAAGAAGAGGAGAGGAAAGGAGAGAAGAGGATGGAAGAGTAGAGTAGAGAAGAGAGCAGGGAAGAGGAAAGAAGAGGAGAGAAGAGTGGAGGAGAGGAGGGAAGAAGAGGAGAGGCGAGGGGAGAAGAGAAGAGGGGAGGATGGAAGAGTAGAGGAGAGAAGAGCAGAGAAGACAAGGAGAGAGGAAGAGAGGAAGAGGTGAGGAGAGAAGAGAAGGGGGGAGAGAAGAATCGAGGAGGGAATAGGAGAACAGAGGAGAGGAGAGAAGAAGAGAATAGGAGAGGAGAGCAGGGAAGAGAGGAGAGATGAGCAGGGAAGAGGAGAGGAGAGCAGAGGAGAGAAAAAGAGATGAGGATAGGAGAGAAGGGAAGAAGAGGAGAGGTGAGGGGAGAAGAGACGAGAAGGAGAAGAGAAGTCAGGAGGAGAGGAAAGAAGATAAGAGGTGAGGAGAGGAGAGGAAAGAAGAAGAGGAGAGAAGAGGAGGAGACAAGTGGAGATTAGAGGAGAAGAGAAAAGGAGAAGAGACAAAAGAGGAGAGAAGACGAGATGAGAGGAGAGGAGAAGAGAGAAGATTTCGTCCCCTCGTCTTGGTCTTGGCTACATTTTATTTAGGTGCTTTATCCTGACTCGGCCGTGGTCTGAGCCTGTTTATTTTTGGTTAAGGCCTGTTTTTGGTTTTTGGTTGTTCTGTTTTGTTAAATATCTTTGTCCTATTTTCTGCAGCACATCCATAAGCTCATAATGGCACGTTCTCCTTTCCGCTTTTAATCCGTTATATCGTAAAATAACATCGTTTTGAGATCATGTAAACCAGAGGGCGGTCACCCAGCTCAGGCACGGCCAAAGTCTCACTCCAAGGTTTGATGAAAAGTTGGCAGCTCTGACTTTATAATGGTCCTCCAACTTTAACGGTCCATACTCTCTTGTGGTGAGCGGACCTGTTTGTAACTATTATCTTCTTTGCTAAAGTTCATCCATCACAGTTCAGTTCTTCTTTTCTTCCTTTTTGCCTTCTCATTTCCCCTGTGCTTTTGAGTAGCTTGAATTCTTCTATAAATGCTGCTCCTCTGCACCCACGTGTTCAAAATCCTGTTGACTTTAACGACAAAAAGCCACCACTGCTTCTCTGTCCCCAAACTGAGGGATGTATGTGCCATGTCTGCACCACACGAGGAGAATGACTGAAAATGAGCAGAATATTAAATTGTTCACTTTTTATGAACAATCTTCATAAAAAGTGTATTCTTTGTTCTATTTGCATCATTTTTTGCACACATGTAGTCAAGTAGTTACTGAATGCTTGTAATAGTATGTTGGGCATTTATTGACATCCAATATTATGGTTATCACAGTTAGAAAAAGAAAATAATAGGCGAGGATAAAGAAAATACAGTTTTTCTCCTGGGTTTTTCATCTTGTGTTCAAAAAATAATAAGAGTCCCCATGTAACTGAGAATGGAAATGTGTTGATTCAGACCCTGGCTATCTATTGAGACCAAGATTATCTATATGAAGTTCATACATTTTGGAGTAAGTCTGAATTTATTTTGGATAGGTTGTTAAGGCTTATGCACCCTCTAAAAACCCATGGGCTTAACAGGTTAAGGTTTAAGAAATATTTTTTTTGTCATTTCATTCTATGTTTGTGTTATTTGTGCATGTATATGTTTAGGAGGAAGAGCTGCAGCTACTTGGCGATTTGAATACTGCTGAAGTGCGTAGAGAAGCACAAGACATTATTCAGAGGTTATGTTGAGGAGTGCGGAAGTGCTGCAGATGGACAGCATTTGCCAGAACAATGCCTTTCAGGATTGAAACAAGAAAAGATGATTTTGTAATCTCATTTGAATTTCAGGATGACATGGAAGCATTCTACACACAGTGTGTAGAATGGTCTGCGTGTGTACGGTCTGCATGTGTGTACGGTCTGTGTGTACAGTCTGTATGTACGGTCTGTGTGTATGGTCTGTGTACCGTCTGCGTGTACAGTCTGTATGTATGGTCTGCAGAGGGTGAGGAGAGGTGACGGCTCTGGGTGTGAGGTAGTGAGTATGTGCTCCATGTCTGTGGTTTGTTGAGCCCATTTTCGAGCGTCCAGACACAGAACGGCGATCACTGTCCACAGCACAACCCCACGCTGTAACTCCGCGTCATGAGCAGCCGCCACTCTCTCCAGAGACCCAGAGACATGCAGCGCACGCATCATCCACAGTCACTCCCTTCTCTCTGCGGCTTTGCCTCTGTGCAGCACCTGGAGGCACAGCCACTTTGGCCCCAGGAAATGAAGAGCGCCTGGCCCTGACCACAGGGCGACAGGTCACTCCTCCAGCGAATCCCTTTGATTTGCAGTAAGAAATGAAATAATGACTTGTTTCTCGTTTTCAGCTCTGTGCTGGGGTTGGTTCACATTAAGACGGGCGCTTACTTTCTTCTTGATCCAGATCTTGATTAGTGTTTTGCTGCCAAATTAAAAACTTTAAAATAAAATCAATAAAACACAAAAAACAGCCATATAATCACAAAACAGGAGGAGGAAGGCTCCAGGCACAATAGGCACCCTGTTGTTGATGAAGCACTATCTTGGCTAATGTTTCTTTGCTCTTTTCATTCTACTCTTTGTCATTTATGTAACATTATCTTTAATCTAAACATGCACCATTTGACTTTCATTCTTGTATTTTTGAGGAATGATTAATTTAACGAAACAGGCAGTTTTTCATGAATCTCCCACAGTTAAACTATTAATCTCAACAGGCCTTATAACCATTTAAAGGCTCCATTACAATAAATGATGATGCATTGGCTTTTTTTTTCTTTTCTAAAAAGTTACCTGCTGTGTCTTTAAGTGCAATAAAAATATGTAAATTATGTGTTAATATTATTGTAAAGTACACTGAAAAAGGTGTTTTGTTTTAGTTAATTCATATCAATGTTAATTTGGAAGACAAAATGTGAGTTTATTAGTATTATTATTAGTAGTTCTTTTCAGTAATGGAATATAATATTTTGCAGTAGTTCAACTTCTCAGTATCGTTTAGGTATCGATGCTTTATCCACACATTATTATGAGATTTATGCATAATCACACTGTTTGGAACTGACTAAAGCCTGGTCACATTTCATCTGCAGTGTTTGGTTTCTTCTGTTCTGGTATTTTCAGTTTGACGCTCATGTACCTTTGTCATTTGTCCAGCAGAGGGCTCCACAGCTGGCGTTTTACTCCACGGTCCTGATGGGTAATATTTGACAGGATTTATTGCCACATTTACTGAAATCACTGAATTTAATTATTAACTAAAAAACAAACTGTCAGAATTGTGTTTAATCTTTAAATTTCATCTCTTCAGACTGTGGAATGTTATTTTACATTTTGTAGACTGTTGCAAAGGAACAAGGAGCACTCATGTACTTCAAATGACATCAGTATATTACAAATGAGACCAGGCTGAATATTTGAAATAACTAAAGTGTCCAAAAAATTGCAAAAGAATCCTAAAACACAGTCCCATACATTAACATTGTTCCACTTCTACATCCCTCAAAATTGTAAATCACTTAAAGTTTGAGAGAATTTTTCAAACCAGATGAAAGATAAAACTGTTTGAAGAACTGTCCAATAAATCACAAAAGCTCACAGAATAAGAAGAAATATTACACCTCTAAACTCAGACTGTTTTACTGATAATATAGTTTGCTACAAAATGTGAGGATTAGCACAGTCCAGTAGATTTTGTACCAACAATTCTACACACACACACATACATACATATAAACACACACACATACATACATATATACACATAAATACATACACACATACATACATACATACATATAAACACACATACATACATATATACACATAAATACATACACACATACATACATACATACATACATACATACACAAACATGCATACACACACACATAATACACACATACATACATATATATATACACATACATACATAACATACATACACACATACATACATACATACATACATACATACACAAACATGCATACACACACACATACACATACATACATACATATATACACATACATACATACATACACACACATACATACATACACATACATACATACACATACATACACATACATGCATACACACATACATACACACACACATACGCACACACACATACACACATACACACACACACATACATACATATAAACACACATACATACACACATACATACATACATGCATACATACACAAACATGCATACACACACACATACACACATACATACACACACACATACACACACACACATACGCACACACACACACACACACACATACACACACACATACACACATACATACATACACATACACACGCACACATACACATACATACACATACATACATACATACATACATACACACACATATATACATACACACACATACATACATACACACACATATATACATACACACACATACATACATACACACACATATATACATACACATACACATATGTACATACACACATACATACATACATACACACATACATACATACATACACACATACATACATACATACATACACACACATACACACATCTGCATACATTCGACATTCTAATGTCTTTGGTTGCACCAGTAGCTTCAAACACCTGACTGAGAAGCACAAACTTATATAATACAAAAGTATTGTTCAGAGAAAGGCCAAAGCAGTTTTAGCCGTGGTTTAAAACGAAAGTGAAACTAAAGCAGCCGTGTTTACATTGGAAAATCCCACATTACTTTTTCATTTAACCATTTTGTTTAACAGATTAACTGATTTCTAAAAGGAAGTTTCTGTATTTGACAAAAAAGATTAGTATAAAGTATATTTTCTCTGTTTGACAATATAAACCTGAAGTGTTCTAACTGCAGCATTAAAAACTTTCATTTGAAATCCACTTTGTTGTGTTACGGGAGAATTGCTGTTGTGGATTTCTAAAACAAGTTAAACAATAAAAATGCAGAGAGAATGAGTCTGATCAATGAGTTGATTTATTCACTGGTACAAAGTGCCTTTCCCTGACATAGTGACCTCTGCTGGTCGACGGAGGTACATGACAATCAGAACACATGCTTTTTATCCACAAGACACAGGTGGAGACATAGTCATCACATCATGAGGAGACGACATGAAACATCAGTGTGAAACAAGAGCAAGGACATATGTGACTATCAATATTTATGAAAAACGGATGAAAAAGGATTAGATGTCCATTCTCTATCTTTGGGACCGGGACTGGGAGCCAACAAAACAGGTGCTAAAGAGATGTTAAAGTTGAAGTTAACCTTAGCAAGTCAGAATGAGAATACAGAACATATAACTGTGATTACAGTTGTGACAGAGAACATTGAAATAAAGGGTTAACAAGGCACATCCCAAACTGGATTTACATGTTGTCATAGCAACCATTTAAAATGTAGATTAACCACACCTCCTTTTAAAACAAACAAACAAATGCACTGCAAAAAATTGATTACTACACTGCCTGGCCCAATAAAACAAAGGTCACACGCTCTAATTTATTGACCTTTATTTAATCAGGAAAGTCCCTGACATTCAGAATGTCTTTTACAGGGAAGTCCTGGCCCCGGAGGGGAGGGGCCTGTTGTGCACTGGAGCACACAGTTTATGGACTGTGACGACTCAAATCAAACAATAAAACATAAGAAGTTGCTCGCATCAAAAATACAGATCCAATGAAGTTAATTTATGAACCAGGACAGTGTCATTATCTGTAAGTTATTAATCAACATTTGAATGTGAATTTGTACTTTTGTCGTCATTAGCTCTGTGCAGGCGTTAGCAACATCACATTGCGTTTATAGGAGCAGCTTCACAGACAACAGGGGGCAGCAGAGAGCAACTAAAGAGAAAATAACACCAGCACTAAATATATTTTACCTGTTTATCCAAACCCAGGGCGTAGCCATGTTGGATTGTTTAACTCGGGGTTCTGAAATGACACAGTGACAAAGCCTTCTCTGTCACAGCTCAAAGATTCTCAGTCGGGTTTGGATCTGGAACGGGAAAACGGGAATGAAACCCTGGACTCATCAGACCACTTCACCCTCCACAGCTCCAGTCATGTTTTTGTCAACCTCACTTATCAGTGGTCTTCTTACGGTCGCACAGCTTTTCAGTCCCAGTCCCTTAAGTTCACATTGCTCTTGTGGAAATGCTCTTACTCTCACTATTTAAAATGGCTCAGATTTATTTATTTTTTTTACAAGTATAAGGACACCACATTCAATTCAATTCAATTTATTTTTGTAGCACCCAAAATCACAACAGTTGCCTCGATGGGCCACAGGTAGAAAGCAGTTCAAATGTTCACATGTGAAAAGTAAACAGACAATTTAAAGTAAGACAAATATTCTTATAAAGTAAAGGTTAATTAGCTTTGCAACTGTGAGGACTTCTGTTATTCATTCATTCATTTCTACCGCTTATTTCCGTTAGGGGTCGCGGGTGACTGGAGCCTATCCCAGTGACTTTGGGCCTTAGGCGGGGTACACCCTGGACAGTGGCCAACTCGTTGCAGGGCTGACACAGAGAGACAGACAAGGACAGACAACCATTCACTCTCACATTCATTCACTAGGGACAATTTAGAGTTGTCAATTAACCTACACAGTCATGTGTTTGGACGGTGGGAGGAGCCAGAGAACCTGGAGAGAACCCACGGTAACACGGGGAGGACATGCAGACTCCACCCAGAGAGATCGTGTGATGTTGGGGTGGTCCGGGATTCGAACCCACAATCTCCTTATTGAGAGGCAGAAGCTCTAGCCGCTCTTCCACAGTGCACCCCTATAACTTCTTTTATATAAACATATACAAGTGAATGCATATTACGGCTGTCACTTTTTCGAATAGACTAGTCAAATGATTATTCCTATTGTAAATGTAAACTTTTTAAATACATTATTAGCCAAATGGTTGAAATATGATAACTGAAGGCTTCTAGTGAGAGAATATCCACAAATAAAGTGTATAATTGATGAAAATCAGCAATGATCCATTCTTTTTAACATTTTGTTGTATTAATGTCACAAAAGGTCTTTTGACATGTGTTTGAGTCTGTATTGTCCAGTCAACAATTACAATTACAATTATTATAATCTTCTTCTATATCTTTTAGACTAGTCACACAGTCAATTACAATTAATTAAAAAAATTCTTGGTTGACTAAAGACACGTTCCATTGACCCATTAGTCGACTAAAAAGGGGTGTGGCAAAGCCCTCAAAACTTTAGTTTAGTTCCAAACTTTAGATTAGTTCAAAAATCTTCCGCATATCTTCAGCATAAGTAAAAATTGGTGGGGGTTATATTTGGAATCATTTTGACCATTAATAATAATGTATCATACTTTCATGGTGCTTTTCTGGACACTCACTGCATTCTTCATTCACTCCACACTCAGAGATAAGTGACTATAGCCACAGCTGCCCTGGGGCAGACATCAGTCATTCATGCACACACAACTTTCCTACGAAAATGTGGGTGAAGTGTCTTGCCTGTGGACACAATGACATTTCCTCCAGCGCCCCCCTGTGGCAAAACAGTTTTAAAGGCTCAAAAGGAAAGTGAAACTAAAGCAGCTGTGTTTATGTTGGAAAATACCACTTAACATTTTTATTTAACCATTTTATTTAACGGATGGATTTCCTAAATTAAGTTACTGTATTTGACAAAACATTTAGTATAAAGATTATTTTTATATTTCTCTGTTTGACATCACAAGACTGGAGTGTTCTAACTGCAGCATTAAACACTTTCATTTGTAATGCACTTTGTTGTGACAGAGAACATTGAAATAAAGGGTTCACAAGGCACGTCCCAAACTGGATTTACATGTTGTCATAGCAACCATTTAAGATGTAGAATCATTTCTCCTCCAAATGCACTGCAAACAATGGATTATCTACACTGCCTGGCCCAATAAAACCAAGGTCACACGCTGGAATTTATTGACCTTAATTTAATCAGGAAAGTCCCTGACATTCAGAATGTTTTACAGGAAGTCCTGGCCTGTTGGACATGTTTTTATTGGCAGGGGAGAACATGCAAACTCCACACCGCCCAGAAGTCAAACCCAGGACCTCGCAGTTCAGAACTTGGACCTCAAAGAGACATTTTCTCAGAGTTTCTGCATTCCAGCTTCAAGTTGGGAAAAACTATGAACAATACGTTACAGTTTATGGAATGTGACGACGTCCAACAACAAAACCCAAGAAGGTGCTCAAATCAACCAAAATATGGATCTGGGACAACTACTGCATTTGCTAAATTCTCTTGAAATACACTGCTTTCTACCTGTGGCCCATCGAACACTGTTATTCCTAGTGAAATCTTATATATATAGACTTTATAAGTACATTATACACACACACACACACATACAGGCACACACACACACACACAGGCACACACACACACACACACACACACACAGGCACACACACACACACACACACAGGCACACACACACACAGGCACACACACAGGCACAAACACACACACAGGCACACACACAGACACACAGGCACACACATGCTCAGGCACACACAGGCACACACAGGCACACACACACAGGCACACACTCACACAAACACACACACAGACACACACACACAGGCACACACACAGGCACAAACACACACACACAGGCACACACACTCACACACACAGGCACACACACACAGGCGCACACACTCACGCGCACAGGCACACACACGCACACACAGTCACACGCACACACACACAGGCACACACACAGGCGCACACACACTCACACACACAGGCACACACACACATACACACACACACAGGCACACACACACAAGCACACGCACACATAGACAGGCACACACACACACAGGCACAAACACACATACACACACAGGCACACACACACACATACACACAC
This sequence comes from Rhinogobius similis, assembly GCA_019453435.1. Lineage (NCBI taxonomy): Eukaryota > Metazoa > Chordata > Actinopteri > Gobiiformes > Gobiidae > Rhinogobius > Rhinogobius similis. The sequence continues at coordinate 29,769,160 of CM033638.1, read as the reverse complement.
AGGCACACACACAGGCACACACACACAGGCACACACACATAATGTAAGAGTATTTATTTAGAATTAGTATTTATTAAATGTATTTGGTAAGTAAATTAGATGTAGATATTATTTTGATTCAACTTATTCTTGACTGGTTTAAATTTTAATACAAACACATAATATGTTGTAAAGAAAAATATGTATTGAATGTGCCATCATTTACAGCAGTGTGAAATTATGACTTTTAGAAACTGGCTTTATTTATTTAAATGAATAAATACAGACACAAGCTTTAAAAGTAGTCCTCAAAACAATTCTTACAAACATCAAATCCCATTGCATCTTTTGTCAAATCAAATAAACAGCACAAAATGAAAGACTTCACAGTGAACATGTACAAAAAACAATTAATAAGTCTGATATTTACATCTTACATCTAACCATATTGATTGTATAAATAGTTTGCTACCTATTTTTTCTAATCTGCCCATCATACATATAAATGTTTGGAATAAAAATTAGAAAACTATATAATGAAGTATGAGTTTATTTTTTTTATCTCTGTAGATTTGTACATGTACGACAGAGTTACGTCAAATGGAATATTCCCTCACGTACAAATGAACTGTCAAGCAAATCTCTATATTCAAGTATGTAACTTTATTTCATGATATTTGTCGACGATGTTGTATCAGCCCTTGATTGTGCATAACTAGTGTTTAGGCCAGGCATGTCCAAACTAAGGCCCGGGGGCCAAAAGCGGCCCGCAGACCAATTTTTCTTGGCCCGCAAGCTTCCTGGTGAATTGGCCCACATTGTCCTAAGACATACTTTTTACAGCAAATTTCAGATTTTCTACTATTATGACCTAAATAACTAACATTTTGGAGTGAGACAGACCTGATATTAAAGCACTGAGACTGAATTTAGATGTGGTGGTGCTTTAAAAATCAGATTAATGCAACTTTTTTGAACGTTTCACGATTGATTTGTAGCCCTCCCTTTGGTCCCCAGTATGTGGCCCTTGGTGGAAAAAGTTTGGACACCCCTGGTTTAGGCTGTAGGAAGAAATACATGGAACTGGACCCAGAGTTCCACAGATCTTCCTGGACTGGCTGTGTTGGTAAACGATTGATAGCATGACCATCAGACACTTCTTCCACTTCCACTTCTTTACTTGTCTGTGGAGTAGATATTGTACTACAGCGGTATTCTAATGTATCTGATCGCACCACTAGCTTCAGACTAAAGGCACATTTGGACTGGCTACCTTTGGAGCGATGCTGGCTCGCTTTAGGCTCCAGGAAGTTTCATTTTTTTCCCCCAATCCACTTCTGCCACAGACCGTCTTTGCTGGCAGTTTGTTTGTTTTTTCCACAATTAGAGTAAGTTAGGGTTAGGGTCACGTGTAGGAGCAGATAATTTGATTAAGTGTAGAGCTTTGGGGCAGGTAAGCTAACCGGGTCTCAGCAGAACTGGGTTGGAGGAAAAAAAGGACGCCTCCTGGAATGTTTTAGTGCGAGATGCTCAATAGAACTTCTGTTTGACAATAAAAAACTGAAGGAATGGTTTTAACTGTAATATTTAACTCAAGTACGGCACTTTCAGAGAACATTGAACTAAAGAGTTAACAAGACACAACCGTAGCTGGACTTACATGTCGTCATAGCAACCATTTAAGATGTACTGAACCACCACACCTCATTTTAAAACAAATACACTGCAAAAAAAAAAACTGAATCTTCCTATCTACCTCTAACTATCTACCTTTTCTGATTTGAATTCACAATTTAGCAGTAATTCTGTAGTATGTTTTGTACTTATGATCTGTCTCCACAGACAGGAGCTACATTGTGTGATGTCCATGTTGATGTCACAGGCACAGCTCAGGAAGCCTCAGGCTCTGGAGCGCTGAACTCTGTGATGGAGGTCATCACACTGAAGTTGAACTTGGACACGGCGTTGCCCACAGCTTTTGCGTACTCAGTGGGGTTGTGGGACATCCTGGGCAGGGGGTGCAGTTGGGGAAAAGACAGGGAGGGGTACTTTTGTAAGAAGCGGCAGGGGTTTCGTGTTCTCATCAGAGCATCCATGTCTGAGATGGATTTCTTCAGTGTGCAGATGTTCCTCAGATGCTCCTCTTTCTGCACTTGTACTAGGTCGAGCTCCTTGTCTCTTTCCATCAAGATCTGGCTCTTCAGCTCTCTTTCTTTCTCTTGGAGGCAGCTGACGACCTCCTGTGTGCTGCCTTCTACATGCTCCATCGCTCTTTCAGCAGAACGCTTGATCTTCTTTTCCTTCTTCTTAAGACTCTGCAACTCCTTCTTTATGTGCTGGACGCTCTCGTTGACCTGCCCCTTCTTGTCTTGTAGACTGAGATTCTCTGCCTTCTCTACGGACGCTGTGACCGTCACATGCTCCTTGTGCTGGTTGTCCGTCCTGCAGAACATCTTCTTCACTTTATTGTTCTTCTGCAGTGTGTGTGAAGGTGCCACCAGCTGGTGCTTCTGTAACATTGTGATGTGGTAGTGAGGCTTGAGGTGCATCTCGCAGTAGGACACTAGACACTGCAGGCAGGACTTGTGCGCCTTCATCTTCCTCTTCCCTGTGCACCTGTCACAGCTCACGTCCTGAGGACCAGCAAAGAGGTCAGCAGTCGGAGCTTCTGTCCCCGCCACCTGCTCCACCAGTCGTGCCAGCATGATGTTCTTCACCAGAGCAGGTCTGGAGTGGAAGCTCTTCCTGCATACGGGGCAGCTGTACCTCCCTATGGAGTTCTTCCAGTTGTAGTCGATACATGTGCTGCAGTAGCTGTGTCCACAGGGGATGGTGACGGGACACTGCAGCAGCCCCAGACAGATGGGACACATCAGACTGTCTCTGACCAGACTCTTCTCAGCCATGTTGTAGCTCCTGTTAGCTCCTCTCCTCTGCTGCGTGTGGTGTGGACAGGGCAGGCTCCACCCACTGCTCCGTGTGTGACTGAAGTGCACAGACAGGGGGCGGGCTGACAGGTTAAGGTACAGAGAGAGCCCCGCCCACGCACACTCACACAAACTTAACACTTGACAGAGATTATCATTATCATCTCATTATCTTTTACTTCAGTTGTACGAGCTGGTCAGGCCCCTGTGATGCTGCTGCTGTGTATGTAGTCTCCTCAGCATATCCTGGAATGACAGAAAAATAAAGTGATAAAGCGTAAAGTCTGTTCAGCCACAGCTCTTTGAGATGGTTTCACTTTTAATTTTACTGAAACATGACCTAATGTGACCCAACACTACTGTCTCCCAGGACATTTATCAGAAAGAGGAGCTGGTTTTAAATTTGTTGTCATACTATTACGCCTCTGGAACAATACATAGACATATCTACAAATACTAGAAATGTGTACACAAGTAAAAATACAGTTACATGACCACTCAAATGAAGTATAAATACAGCTGATAAATATACAGTATACTAAAGTATCCATGAAATACAACTCAAAGTGCCAGTTACTTTTATACAATGTTAGTAGCATTTTAGGTCTAGTCTTTTATACAAAACTCAATTGATAAAAAGAGTTTAAAGATGAATTATTGGACATACCTTAATCAGCTCCTCCTGCTTCAGCTCTTCAAACTGAAATGACACTTGAAGCACTCAGGACCAAAAGTGAAAATCTAGCTGTGGGAAATTCCCTCACTCTCCCAAGTCTTATAAAAAAATATAAAACATAAGAGAAAAATCAGGTGCTTTCTGCCCTGGCTCCGCCCTCCCACTCCTGCTACCTGAGGACAGTCAGTAAGCTACTGTAAATGCATGGATCTAATAAAATAACTGGACAGAGTATTACTAGCTTAAACCTATCATGAGTAGCCCTCAGTCCATTGGAAATACAGCAAAAAAATCCACAGTCATAGAGTGCAATGTAAAAACACTGCCCGTGTTCAGCTTGAACAAAACAAACAAACAAAAAAAGTTTAATCAAATATTTTCCTTTATTTGTTTTCGATTTTAAATTGAAATTCACAGGAACGAAGGGTACACAGACCGTAATGTAATACCATCGCAAAAACAGCCCTGGTTTTCATAGTTTGTGATGTGTGGAGGCTAACGCCAATTCTCCCATTGAAAATGCATTAGTGCTAAAACATGGAATAGTACCACGCTAATGGAACACTGCGTTCTGTTTACAAACCTGGAAGGGTCTACTGAGCTCATCTTTGTCGAGATTGGTTCATCTTTTTCCTCTGAAAAGACCAATAGGTCTGCTAATCCTGAAACCTTTTCTACTTTTCAAGAAAGAGGAAGGGGTCAGAGGTGATACAGTTTATGAAGAGGAAGAGAAGAAGAGCAAACAATGATAAGGCATCAAGAACATATACAAAATATGAATCTGTATGTACAGGACTGGACACGTGCAAGCCCCCACGTTACTTATTGTTACATTAAACACAAAAAAATCTATTGGCAATTTATATTTGGAATCTGGGTGTCAATTTGGCTCAACCCAGCTGCATAGATTCCTCTTCATGTCCATCTGGGGAGGTGTCACCTGAGGCAGTTGTTGCTGTAGGCGCTGATGGAGAGGTGATGAGGAGGCCTGTCGAGTGGACCGTTCACATCGGCGCTCACGCAGCCGGTAATCAAGTTTTATTGCTGTGGAAATGAGGGAGTCAATATTATTCAAATCATCTTTAAATGCCAGCTCATCCTTTGACTGTTCAGACAGTGTAGTCACAATCATCCCACCTGCCCTTTCTTTGAGCAATCCCATGATAAAAGCTATCTTGGAACAATCAGTGGCAAACGTTACGGGCTTTTGGCTGAAAACAGGGGAACATTGAATAGGGTCTGGAACATGTGCTTCTCTGAACGGCTGGAAGGCTGAGGCTGAGTTGGAGCTGAGGATGGGGGCTGGGCTGAGGTAGATGATCTCGTCGTGAACTTGGAATAAAGCTCTTGCACCATGGAGCCGAGTTGTGCAAGGTGATTAGCGTTAGCTGGTTAGCCCTGCATGAACAAATTATAAGCTAAACGTTCTGTGCCTGCTGGGTCCATAGTGGCCAGTTTGTGAAAGCACCCAATTTGCAACGATTTGCGATAGGACCAATAGCAGAAAACACAAAGCAGAAAATATAAAATAGGTAAAATAAGGTGCCAAAGAAAGGTGAGACTCTTAAAGAATGTTTCCATAGAACTGGTAGAAAATAGCGGTGTTTCCACTGCTCAAAAGTGATCCGTATCGCCCCGTTTGAGGGGTCCGAAGAGGGCCGTGAGAGGTGCAGAGGATGCTGGCTCGCCTTAGACCCACTTTATTGCAAAATGATTGGTCAAGAGAGAGCTCTAGCTTTAGCCATGTCTTACAGCACAACAAACATGGAATTACTACTTGTGCTTTAGAGAATCGGGGAGATCGGCCACATGAACAAAAGGGTAAGTCAGGTAAGATTGTATTTGTTTAGAATACATTATTTGTATTTGTATTATTTGTCAGGTGCAATGGTGGTTGTAGTGAATCGTTTCGGTACCGCACACGAGCAGTGAGCAAATGCATGGTTTATTAAGCATCGTTTAAACAATATAAGACAAGATGAACTTTGATTTTAGCGAGAGAGAAGATATGGCAAACAAACTTGACCAACAGAGATATTTTTGTGTTTTGTTCTTGTAACTTACATCCTACTGCAGGGCATGGGGGTTCATTTGTTATAATTAAGTATGTAATATACGGAACCGATACCTCCCAATATAAAAACCATATATGATTTTAGCTTACCCTTAGCTAATTCATTTGGGTGACATCAGCTGTTCACATGAGCTTGGACCTCTGCTCGGAAACGCAATCCACCATCAACAGATACGGCCCGAGACAACTCTCAAATGAACTGGTCCCCCAGGGCTTGTGGAAACAGCTTTAGAATGTGTGAATCATGAACCCTTCCCTGAGCTCCAGTAGCTTTAACTTTCCCTGATCGAGTATAATAGAATAACAGGATTTTCTATTGAGCTGGTCCCCCCCTCGGACAGTTGGTCGCTGAATTTAACCCTACGGCCCCCACAACATCAGTACCACATATTCTACTGAAGACTACAGCATTTGTCTGTTTTTCACAGCTTGACGGCCGGGGTTTAAAGGTCACATTTAACAGCTTTATAATTACGTTATGTGCAGCTCCTTGTGACGCATTGAATTGATCTGAAATCACTCTGAAGCTGTTTTGATTGGCCTGAAATCATAGTAGCATTATTCATTTTTTTCGCAGGAGGAATCTGCTCAGGTCCTCTGCTCTATGTGACAAGTAGATTTTGTACCAACAATAATATTCTAATGTCTTTGATGGCACCAGGAGCTTCAAACATGTGACCAGACTGAGAAGCACAAATGTATTCAAAGTATTGCAGTATTGTTCAAAGAACGCGGCCAAACCAGTTTTAGCCGTGGCTCTAAAAGAAAGTGAAACTAAAGCAGTTGTGTTTGCATTGGAAAATCCCACATTACGTCTTCATTTAATCCTTTTGTTTACCAACACATGGATTTCTAAAATGATATAAAAAGTTAAGTATAAAGCATACTTTTACCAGTGCAGTATTAAACACTTTTAATCATAATGTACTTGTTGAGACAGAGAACACTGAACTAAAGCAGGCCTATTCAACTCAAGGCCCGGGAGCCAAATCAGGCCCGTCAAACGCTCTGATCCGGCCTGCTACCCATCTTCAAAGTATTAAAAAATAAATAGATGTTCTTCTGTTTACTGTTTTTTATTTCTAGGTGAGTCCTAGCCCATAGTTTTTTGTTTGTTTGTTTTTGTTGTTTTTTTGTCTTGGTTTAATCCTTATTTAATTCTGTTTTAGACCTGGTCTGATCCTATAGCCTGGTTGATATCTAGTCCTAGAATTCTGGTTCAGTACTGGATTGGAAATTTATAAAGCAATTTGGTGAAGTTTTTTGTATTTTGTGCGACCTAAAATGTTGATGAAGTGTGTACCTTTGGCCCAGAGGGAAAAAATTGATTATCTACACTGCCTGACAACAACAACAACAACAACAACAACAACAACAACAACAACAACAACAGTTTCCACAGAAAATAATAAATAAATGCCTTTAGCTTTGATTACAGACACATTCACTGTACCATTGTTTCAACAAACGTCTGCACACACTGACACTGCACAAAGCCTTCTCCAGCACATGCCAAAGACTCTCAGTGTTGTTTTTATTTTTTGGCCAGAGAGTGTAAGTTGCCTAAAATTACTTGAATTCAGGTATATTAGTATTTATTTAGAATTGGAATTAATTTCAATGTATCTGGTAAGTAAATTACATGTTGACACATATTCTGCTACAAGTTCTAACAATGTCATCAAAAACATACCTGAAGTTGCATTCCAGACCGCTGAGAAAAACTTTAATTATTTCATAATAAAAATCATTTTGTTGATTTGTTTCAAAATATGAGATGGCAAATTAAACATACTCTACAGCATGTGTAAAGGCTAATAACAATACAAAAATGCATCATATTTTTTCTTTAAGATAATTCAAAGTATTCTGGAATGGTCTGAATTGTAGTTTATTTTTTTTTATTTTTTTATTCCCTAAAAAGTCCTTTATTGTTGATTATGTTAAAATATGCAAGTCAGTTTTGCAAACACGTAATATGTTGTAAAGAAAAATATCTACTGAACGTGCCATCATTCGCAGCAGTGTGAAATTATGACTCAGGAATTCCTTTTAGAGACTGGCTTTATTTACTTTAATGAACAACAATAATAACAATAGTCAAATCAGAACAGAATTTTTCAAAGCTTTAAATGCATTCGTACAAACATCAAAACCCGTTGCATTTGGTCAAATAAAATAACCAGCTCAAAATGAAGTAGAAATGAAGAGAAAAGTTCCATAATACAGCTTTAATTCTAACCACTTATTGATTAATTGTTTTACATTGTTGTAATTGTAATTGTATAAAAAGTTTTCATTCTATTTTTTTTTATACATAAAAATGTTTGGAATAAAAATTAAGTAAACTGTAAAATAAAGTTTGTGCATGTTTATTCATCTCTAAATATAAAACTGTACATTTTGTACGGCATGTGGTTCATAGACATTATAGACACGACATTCTCCATCCCTTCAGGCCCTTGAAACGCTCCAAAGTGACCAGGGCCAGTAAAAGTGGCTTTAGTGTGATTCAAGTACGTATATGTCAAGTATAGAAATATTTGCTATACATTTATTTAAATGTTTATTTGATAGGGATAGAACAAAAACACATTGTTAGAGTTTAAAGTGCCGATGACAGGTTGGACTGCTCAAACTAAAATACAGGTAAGATAAATATATTTAAAGTTTTGCTAAAAAAAAGGTTTTACATTTCAACACATTAACAATTTTTTGTTTAGTAAAATCACTTCCTGGTTGTAAATGATGACACAAGGAAATGACTTTGTACACTGGGCTAAAACTCAGCTAACGGCAGAGAGTTTTAGTCCGATAAATCAAAATGTATGTGAACATTTTTATTTTGATGTTTTCATGTTTTAAGAGTAAAAAAAAGTTGTTTATTTTGGGTAAATTATGCATAACCTTTGGATGGAATGAGTCTCCCCAGTGTGATCTCATCCGTTTTTTACTTCCTGTAATGTTCAACTGATTTTTCAACCTTTCTCCACCAACTACTATACTTGATCAGTATAAACTTTCTCATGTGCAAGTATTAATACACCAAATAAAATCAAAATTAGAACATCTTTAAAAATCTAACTCTGAGCTTATGTGCAGACCTGGTCCCTGCCTATTCTTCTCATGTAAACAAACAGAACGTCAGATACAGATGAAAATGACCGGTAGGTGCACTCGTAGAAGAAACGGAGGGATTATACAGTCTGTTAAAGGGAGACAAACGGAAATAATAGAGTTTTTTGCAAAAGCGGTGAGTAGCTCTAAAGACAATCAGGCACGTTGTAAATGAGCTTAAAACACAATCAGTTTGAAATGGCCTAAACAGCACAGAAACAGAGCAGCTCCATTAAAACTGTGCATATGGTGACAGGTATAGAGGAGGGAGCGGGCCTCATTATTGTCCCGAATGTCTGATCTCTTTTCCCTCTGTCCGCTGTCTTCTCCGTGCTCTCTCCTTCACGGGCCACCGTCATCTCTTCTCAAACCAAGAGGAGAGAGAAAATCATGTACGGAGTAGGGGAAGCGCGCTTGAGATTGTGCTGTAAAGCGTGTTGTGTTAAGAGATTTTTCATGAAGCAAAATGTTTTCTCCATGCAGACAAATGCCTCAAAGACGAGCTGGACATAATGTTGGAAATAGAATTCTTTTCATTAGTACAGTGGTCTATTCTGTTGTTGTCATAATCAAAATAATACTAATAATAATTGGAAGAGGCAAGGGCAACATGGGTTTGGCGAGTGGGACATGTGAAACCTTCTTGTCCCGGGTCCAAGCAAATCTGTCATCTGGCCCGTGTAGATAAACAGTTGTTGCAGTGAGTCAGAAAGATTTGTGCTGGACACGTCACATTTTTTTTTGCTGTCATTTTCATTTTATAAAAAGAGCTGTAAGTGCACTTTATCTGCCCCTCTTTGTCGTTGTCTTTAGCACTTTTCTGAAGGGTTTAGGAGGGTTGTTCCTGATGGGAGGAAAGTAAACGGTGTCTCCGTGGTAACCCCAGTAGAACCAGACGCCCACGTGCAGAGGCTGGCTGAAGCTGGTGTACAGCCTGTGGAGGAGGCTCATGCTGTGGGAGATGCTGTAGAAGGACACCACCCCGGCGCTGTGGTCCAAGAAGACCCCGAGTCGAGAGGCCGGCCGCCCCGGCAGCTCCAGCCGCTCTTTGTTGGACCAAAAGGAAAATCTACCGTCGGAAACGTCCAGGGCCCAGGACGCGGTGTTCTGGCCCAAGGCGCAGTGGTCCGAGTTTCCGCGTCTCTCCATGTCCCAGTAGCACAGGGCGATGCGCACCCCGCCCTCCCCGCTCCACTCCACCTCCCAGTAACAGCGGCCGCTCAGAGCCTCCCTGCTCAGCACCTGCCTGTAGTGAGTGAAGCCGTGAGGACGGTCAGGACAGCTCTGGGCCGGGCTCCTCAGGGTCACCTGTCTGTTCTCCTCAGACAGGAACAGTGCTGTGTGAGCAGAGCTGGGGTCCATGCTGATGTCACAGGCACAGCTCAGGAAGCCCGCCCTGTCGGTGGGCTCGGAGGCGGTAAACTCTGTGATGGAGGTCTTCAGAGTGGCGTTGAACTTGGACACGGCCTTGGCCACAGTTTCTGCATACACTGTGGGGCTGTGGGAGGGGTGCAGCGGGAGGCAGGACAGGGAGGGGTACTGCTGTAACAAGTGGCAGGGCTCCTGTGTGCTCATCAGAGCATCCATGTCTGACATGGATTTCTTCAATGTGCAGATGTTCCTCAGATGCTCCTCTTTCTGCACTTGCACCAGGTCGAGCTCCTTGTCTTTTTGGACCAAGATCTGGCTCTTCAGCTTTCTCTCTTTCTCTTGGAGGCAGCTGACGACCTCCTGTGTGCTGCCTTCTACTCGCTCCACCGCTTTTTCAGCAGAACGCCTGATCTTCTTTTCCTCCTCCTCAAGGTTCTGCAGCTCCTTCTCTATGTGCTGGATGCTCTCGTTGACCTGCCCCTTCTTGTCTTTCAGACTGAGCTTCTTCTCTGCCTTCTCTACGGACGCTGTGACCGTCACATGCTCCTTGTGCTGGTCCATGCAGCACACCACACACACCAGCTGGTTGTCCGTCCTGCAGAACATCTTCTTCACTTTATTGTGCTCCTGGCAGATGTTCTTCTGCAGTGAGTGTGAAGGTGCCACCAGCTGGTGCTTCTGTAAGGTTGTGATGTGGTAGTGAGGCTTGAGGTGCTTCTCGCAGTAGGACACTAGACACTGCAGGCAGGACTTGTGCGCCTTCATCTTCCTCCTCCCTGTGCACCTGTCACAGCTCACGTCCTGGCGACCAGCAAAGAGGTCAGGAGCAGGAGCTTCTGTCCCCGCCACCTGCTCCACCAGTCGTGCCAGCATGATGTTCTTCACCAGAGCAGGTCTGGAGTGGAAGCTCTTCCTGCACTCGGGGCAGCTGTACCTCCCTATGGAGTTCTTCCAGTTGTAGTCGATACATGTGCTGCAGTAGCTGTGTCCACAGGGGATGGTGACGGGACACTGCAGCAGCCCCAGACAGATGGGACACATCAGACTGTCTCTGACCAGACTCTTCTCAGCCATGTTGTAGCTCCTGTTAGCTCCTCTCCTCTGCTGTGTGTGGTGTGGACAGGGCAGGCTCCACCCACTGCTCCGTGTGTGACAGAAGTGCACAGACAGGGGGCGGGCTGACAGGTTAAGGTACAGAGAGAGCCCCGCCCACGCACACTCACACAAACTTAACACTTTGGCCCCTGTGATACTGCTGCTGCTGTGTATTTAGTCTCCTCCTAGAATCACAGAAATACAAAGTGATAAAGTATCAAAACTAAACAAACACACAAGTCTGTTCAGCGCACAGATTTTTGAGATGGTTTCACTTTTGGTTTTACTGAAACATGACGTAATGTGACCCAACGCAATTGTTATTTATCAGAAAGAGGAGCAGGAGAGCAGGAAGGAGAGGCAAATATGGTTTTAAATGTGTAGTTAAAGGCCACATAGACAGTAATGGAGACAGTACTAGAAATGTGCACTGGAGTAAAAGTAAAGATAGCATATGTGACTCAAATGTGTTACTTAAGAATGCCTGAAAATACTACTCAGAACACTAGTTACTTTTGTTGTTTTATACAATGTTAGTAGCATTTTTTTTTTTTTACAAAACTTATTAATAAAACAGATGAATTATTGGACATACCTTAATTAATGACAAAATGTGGATATTTCTGCTCCAACCATCAGACATCCTCCTCCTGCTTCTCTTCAAACTGAAATGACACTTGAAACACTCAGGACCAAAAGTGAAAATCTAGCTGTAGGAAATTCCCTCTCTCTCCCAAGTCTTATACAAATGAAACATTAGAAATACAATCAGGCGCTTTCTTCCCTGGCTCCGCCCTCTCACCCCTGCTACCTGAGGACAGTCAGTACTACTGTATATGCACGGATCTAATATAATGACTGTCTTAAACCTATGGAGCTGCAGCAAATCCTCCACAGTCCAGAAAGCATTTTCCACATAGAGCGCATAAAAATAAACTACATGTTCAGCTGACAGGACACCCTACAGTTTTCTGAAAGACTCCACCCAAGCAGCTCTTGCTCTGATTGGTCAGAGCTGTCACGTGGTACTCGTGCCATGTCATTTCCAGACCAGTGGTACCTAATCGCTGAAGGTTAAACTGGCAACATGTGCTAATGAACGCGGCCCACTGACTTGAATTAAGGGCCGTGTGTGGAGCCGGGGCTGGAGCCCATATGACACGGCAAGACATAGTTTCCCCCATTTTCCTTTTTGTCCAACCACAGCACGTGTCCTGTGAGCTATAGTTGTATTTATGAGTTTCCTGTTAACGTATAGGACTAGTATTGACCTGTGTTAGGGATTATAATTTATGAAAGTACTGACATGGGGTTAAGTTGAACCTTTCCTGATCTCTTTTATTTCCACAGATGCAGACCAAGCTCATTGCCACAAAGTGAAAAAATAACTCAAATAAATTGACTTTCTGCCTGCTGCTTTACTAACTCAGTTAGTAGTGTTTGCCTCCTGATCCAGAGGTCAAGGGTTCGAAACCCGCTCGTGAATATCCTTTGTAGACCAGGTTGATGGTGTAATCGCTGCTTTTGGGTGAATCCTGCTGTTGTGTCCTTGGGCAGTGTCTGTGTGCACTGGTGGGTGAGTGTTTCCTTGATGACAAGTGCTTCGAGTGCCTTGAAGGTAGAAAAGCACTTCAACAATGTGACCATTTATCACCAGTAACTTTGAAATGATATAACACTGGTCTCGTTCCAAAGCTTCAGGACTTTCCAGATAAGAAACACTCCCAGAACAGGAAGCTCCACCCCATGTCAGGACACAAACAAACTGCTCTCACTATTTTTTTTAATTGATATTCTTGACGGATGTTAGTCACTGTGTCATCCTGGTACTATTAGATCTGAGTGCAGCTCTTGACACGGCAGACACTTGAACAGTGGGTGTGGGTTCAGGGTGCAGCTCTGGAGTGATGGTCACATGTAACAACAGCATAATAACAATATTCTAAGGTTATCTGTAAAGCACAAAGTCATTCATGAGTAAAAGTATCTTTTAGAAAAGTTACAAAAGCAGTTACAAAAGCACATTTTTTCAGATACTTTTATATATATATATATATATATATATATATATATTTTTTTTTTTTTTTTTTTTCAAATTTACAACGGAGACTAAAACTGTTACTCTTTTTTTTATATTAAAGTTAAAATATGTAACTTTCTGAAGATGGTATGTCACCAGCATGAAACAAAAACTTAAAACCATACTTCCTCATAGAAATATTTCATGCCATATTGCCAAAGGAACAACATTTCTATTTAAAGACGGGTCTTCCTCCTGACCAAGTACGAGTCAGGTTTGTGGAGAGGCAGGCCCACTCACACAAGGACACAGGTTTTTAGTAAAAAAAAACATTTAAAAAAATTTCTTTTGTTTTAGTTTAGTTTTTTGGTTAAAAAGTTACATACTTTCTGTAAGTACAATAAAAAATATTCAAATGATGTGTTATTGTAAAGTAGGCTGAAAAAAATGTTTAGTTGAATCAACTTAGTATTATTGTTTCAACCGGTAACACAAAATGTATTCCATTGAATATAGAATTCATATCGATGTCAATTTTATTTTCTCAATACAGATTTAACTAAAATATGCATTTATTCTACAGTAGTTCTTTATATTAGTTTAACCTAATATTTTCCAGTAGTTCAACCTAAAAAGTTATTGGTATCATTTCAGTATCGATACTTAAACCTACGCCTTATCATAACATTTTTATTTAAAGCAGAACAAAGTTACTTTTGTGATAGTGCTTCCCCTGCAGCTTTCATGTGAAGACAGAAAAGCTTCTTTGTTTTGTTTCTCTGGAGAGTTGATCGGTCAGTATCAGAAAATGTTGCTGGTTTTCCACTCGGGGACAGCAGAGGGAGACAATGAGCTTCAAACACCCTGAAGACATGAGTCCACCACACGGACTGACAAAGAGTACTTAGTTCTACTTTAACTACACCACTGTTTTAAAACGACTAAATCCTGGTCACATTGTTTTTTTGCTTCAGTTCTGGAAGTGTCTGTCCAGAAGAAGAAGCTCATGTATGTTTGTCATTTGTCCAGCAGAGGGCTCCACAAATGATATTTACATGAAATCATAGATTAAATTAGTAAATAAAAACCAAACAAACTGTGCGATTTCAGTTTAATCTTCATGTTTTACCTCTTCAGTTTGCCTATAAGCATTATTTTCCATTTATGCAAACTGTTACACAACCCCTGTGCTTCAAATGACCTCAAAATATTACAAATAAAACCATGCTTAATATTTGTGTTAATAAGTGCCAATAAATCGCTTAAATATATTTATATTTTCACATTGCTGACATTCCAGTTCTTTATCCCTCAATATTGTTAATGATTTAAAGTTTGTGAACATATTTTTCAAACCAAATAAAAGCCACAGGAAGTTTCTACCTGTGAGTTTTATGAATATTGAAACAAAATAACCCTATTTACAAAAGCTGAATAATATAATTTTGCTGTTTATCCGCCACACCATTTCTGGTTGGTTTGCCTTCACCATTCTGGAAGTCCCACAGGCTCAGTCGTTCTCTATTGTTGGGGTGTTTCTCATTTTGGGGTTTCCAGTCCATACTCCACAGATATTTCTGGACACTATGAGCCACTTGTTTATAGTGTTCCATGTACGCTTTCCCTGCAGCGTCTCACACCCTGGACTGTCTCTGGAGTTACCCCTTGTCTGGTGTGGCAGATCTGGGCCTCTCCTCTGGTGCTCAGGGCCTGCTCCTGCTCCATGATGAGTCTGTGCTGTCCTTCAGTCCGGCCCGCTGTAGCCACTGGCATATCAGCTTCACTATCACTTCAGTTATGTTCCGGTGGTACCTCCCATGTAGGGGCTTGTCCTCCCATGATGCTCCCTCCTCCTGCACCTCATCCTCTGTTCCCCATTGCCTGAGACAGTCACTGAGCAGGTTACCATCTGGGGCCTTACCCTTGATGTAGCTGTGGATCTTGGCTGTTTCAGGCTGTTACTGGATAGTCTCTCTCTCTCTCTCTCTCTCTCTCTCTCTCTCTCTCTCTCTCTCTCTCTCTCTCTCTCTCGCTCTCTCTACTTTTTTCCCCCCTTTGTATTTCAAAAGCATTGGGCACGTTTCCAGCACGTTTCCTTCTGTAAAATGTATTTTATCAGGGTGAGCCAGCTTTAGCTGAATAGCCCTGGTGTATGTCATGTATGTTGTGTGTCCTCACCAAATAGATACACAAACAATAACCTCAGATGGAGCAAGAGAGACTTTGTCTATTGATAACATTGGACTTTATGTTAAATAAATATGAAATATCTCAAATTCTATAAGAAGCTTTCAACTGGTACAAAATGCAGCAGCAGATTATTAACAGGTAGGTAGGTAAAAGAAGGGAGTGTATTACACCGGTGTTAGAGTCTCTTCACTGGCTTCTGTTGAGTTTAGAATCAAATTTAAAATCCTGAGTTATCCCTGTGATGCATTTGGAACAGCACACTGCCTTCTTAGTGCTTTCCTACCCCTTTCTGTGGCACAGTAGAAGGTCTTCTGCAGCTCTGGTGAGAGGTTTGATGGCCTCAGCATCCTGAGAAGGTACAGCAGGCAGCAGAGATGTTAAACCCTAGATATATAAAGCTAGGAATTCTCTCTCCACTGAGGCTTGTTCCAAAAAAAAAGGGTGCTTTTGCTTTTTTTCTCCAGAGGGTGCTGGCTCACTTCAGACTTCCAAACATCATCTCAAGATGATTTAACAAGAAAGAACAAAAGAGAACGAAGGTGATTCTCGTGAAATCCAACATATATAGTCCCAACAGAAAAGTTTAAGACCAGTTGAATAAATGGCTAAAGTCAACAAGAAATGGGAGTGAGACAAAAAAAAAGTTTGAGTAAACATTTTCAGTTTAAATGTTACCCTTGTGACCAGGGCATTACCTGCATCAGGGCTGGGTACTGTTCAATTTTTTTCAACACCAGCACTTTAACAATACCTGCTTTTTGGTACCGGTTCCTCACTGGTTCTTTTTTCAGTGCCTGCATGTTTTAGAATGTAAATGAAAGTCCAAACTTGTGCGAAAAAACATGTTTTACTTGTATGACGTCTGTTCAGGTATAACTCAAAACCAATGCAAACAAAAGCACCAGAGCCACCGCTGATCCACCGCTCACGTGGACCTACACGCGGTTAAGTTTCACTTTCGTTTTCTCCATAGTTGGCATCTTGTATCAAAAGCAGCACTGCACAGTGAGTGCTTTTGACGCTTGATGCTTTTAGTACGTGTGTAACTGAGTGAAAAGGAGGATTAAGGCAAAAATTGGAGAACATTTGAGTTTTCTCTGCAACTGACTCTTGCCACATGTTCACGCAGACAATCTACGCTGGATATTAACCACACCATATTTACTGTGAGATTACGATCTTAACTGGACCAAGCAGGTGATTATGGCCCGGTTTGGATCATACCTGCTTGGTTTCAGTTTCACAAGGACACTGCAGACTGCGATGTGGATTTATTATAAGCACAGCACACACAAAGCACTGGAGACTGTATTTTTTGGTGGAAATAGAGCACCTCGTCTCTTCATCTTTCTGTTACCGTAAGATGAGACACTGTGCTCCGTTTGAACATGGACAACTATCGCACCCAATGTTTGTGCCTTTGGGTCTGCGCTGTGTTCACTTGTTGATGTGTATATTCAGTTCCAAGGAACCCAAAGATGTTCCAGTACTTTCCGGACCTTTTCGGTTGGTCTGTCTGTCAGGGCTCTTTTTCGATATATTTCTCCTTGACTTGCTACCAATGGGCAGTTGCTTTTTATTTTCTTTACCTTTGTGAGCAACAGGACCTTGTGGTGCACTAGACTTGGTTCTTCTTTGCAGTCTGGATTTCATCCTTCTTATTTTCTTACTCAACTTCAGTGTTTCTTTCTTCTGTGCTTTCAAATGTGTCAGCGGCTCTTAAGTTCCATACAGTTGGGGTTAGTTTGGTTGTTTTTTTCTTCCTGTGCCGGTCGTGTGTCACTGGAGGTTGATGTTGCCTTTGGCCTTCTTTCTTCCTTCTTTCTCCCTGTTCTGTTTGTTCTGTCAAGACTAGGATTGTCTTTTCTTGCTTTTATTCTTGTAGTAAATAGATTAATTTCTTCTTTGCATTTTTTTTATCATGTTGTTTTTTTTGTTAAATCTCTTGTTGCTTTTATTTTACCACTTTCTTTCTGTTTGTAATACCTAAAGTGGAAAAGAAAAGCGATTGGAAATGTTTCTAAAGTAATATTTACACACATACAGTATTAGCATGTTTAAATAATGGTAATAAATATATAAATAAATATAAATAATGATAGTGATAACTGAGCCTTTTAATTAAACACTCAGTTAAGAGCCATAGGAAACGCCTAATAATTATGTTTCTCACAATGTAAATGAAGCAGAGGTATTACCCACAGTAGTCGTAGCAACCTTGTAAGAATGTCCTTTCATTAAGTAGTCTGTCCCAAAAGGAAAGTCTTAGAAAGACATAAAAAAAAGAGAGAGAAACAAAGCAACAAACAGCAATAACGGGAACATATTAAACATCAAGCTCTTAAGGGTTTGTGAGGTCCAGACATAAAAAGTATGTTCATATGGACCACTTTTAAAATATAGATCATATCTTCTATGCATTCCCCCTTCTTTAATTGGGTCTTTTTTAGCTAACCTGTCCCGTCTGTACTGGAGTAACTCTGGGTTGCTGTATATTTTCTCCCTTTGCTTTGTCAGTCTCGCTTTATGCAGCTGCTCTTTTCTTTTCCACAGAGGCTTTCCTGTAACAAAATATAGTTTGACATTGATAACGTTGATAAAGAGAACTTCTCAGTTAGCATAATCATATAATCATAATATAATAATCATCACTTATTAACGCTACAACCATATTATTGTGGTAAAACAGTATTCATTTAGTATCAGTTTGTTGCGTAATGATAATTATGTTGTTATTAATATCAATCAATGTTGGAATTAATTGGATAATACAGCATGCCCACTCTTAACTGCTTCCAATCTAGTGGCCACTGTAAAAGAGAGAGAGAGAGAGAGAGAGAGACAGTATGAGTGAGTGTGTTCCCCTCATTACTGAAGCTCAGATGCCCTCCCCCGCAGAGGCCCTGGATTGTTGCAGTGAATGATGATGGTTTTGCGAAGGATGAGTGACCATTCATTTGTTGGCTAGAAACATAAGCGCTAGCTAAACCTTTTCCCACCATTTTTGTTAAGACCATAATACGTTTTTTTTAAATCATATTTTGGTAATAAGAACTAAAACATACAATTTCTCTGAGTGACAAATGTCTTATTTTTCTACAGAGCAACAAAAGAAGAAGCGCTTACCTTGTAGTGTCACGGCCAATATTGTTCCTGACAGAAACATTCCTCTAAAAGATTGTTCCTTGTTGACCTTACAGTGATGTTGCGGAGGATGATCCAATATGTTGTGGACACTTCTTTTTTTCTCCATTCCCCTCAATAAATAAACTTTTACAAACTAAATACATACTGGTATTACTGTAACTGATTGTTGTATAACATGTACTGAAACATTTTCTTTTCTTTTAATTTCATTAAAAAATATTCACATCTCAATTCAGTTGTGATAATCAGAAATTGTCTCTTAAATGTGGAAAAACACAAATACATTTATTATTCTAATATGACCAGAATAGACCACAGAAAGATTTCTAAAAACATGTTATTTTTTATTTTTGGTGTGATTTACTTTAGTTGTCAAGATACTCAAAGACACATAAAAAACCTGATTTGATGAGAATGACCCAGGTGAGGACAAAACATCAAGAAGTAAATATAAAGATATAGAACCCTCACCAAACGCTGACTGGATTTTAAGATAAATCAGTGTATTTCCAGGGACGACAGAGTTAGCAAAACAAAGCTAGCACACATTAGCATAACCGTCGTACTTCTTCGTTGTGTATATTTTTACTGTGGTGCATACGGAGCACGTAACACAGTGGAACGTTTGGCACTTTCCGTTAAATCTGGTTTACAATAACAGAGATATTATTAACAAGTGCCAATCCAGCCCAAACTACAGGAAAAGACAATTGACATAGGCATAGTTAGCATTCCACGCATACCTTCTTCCAATCAATACATTACAACGACAGAGAGACATCGGTGCTCAATATAAACTCAAATGACAGTATAACAGTGAAGTAATGATAAATGAAGACAAGATAATAAAAGAAAGACACTTAAAACAGAGCACACACGGGATTTGCAAAAGGGAAGAGGAAGTCGCGACCCTTGAATTTATACAAGTGCACCGGGGGACACATGAAGAAGAAATAAAATAACAATACAGTAGAAGTGGCAGCACCAAGTATGAAACGGTGACAAATACAATTTTGTGTAATTAATGAACCCATTACATTAGCATCAGCTGTTTCCTCTTTACGAAGCACAGCAGTCGGCAGTCGCATCAAGACACAATATATTATATTTCTGTGCAAATGCAAAAGCAGACTATCCAAACCCGACACATTTCGCAAAGAGATGTTAAAAGGTGGACCAGAGACTTTGCTGAGAAGTGAAATAAATCCCAAAAGAACTGAAAACAAAGCGGTAGTTGTGTTTTGTAGCTCTGTAGCTTTATCCATGTCTTACAGCGCCACAAACGTGTGATTACTAAACGTCTTTTTGTGACTTTAAGTGCATTCAGTGACAAAGGTTTCAAGGGTTGTCATCTGGATGCTGTTTGAAGATCGATACGTTTCAACTTCTATCCAAAAGTCATCATCAATCAGAGAGCTGCTCTGTGAACTTATGGCTTATATGTAGTAGTGAGAGCCCCGCCTACAGGGAGGAGTCACTGATAGCCTGCTTTTGTTTGGTTAATCGTTTGCCCTATAGTAGATATTAACCTGACAAAAACAGGCCATTATCAGGGTCAGGTGACACTAGGCAGGGCAAACGATTAACCAAACAAAAACAGGCTATCAGTGACTCTTCCCTGTAGGCAATGACTCCTGCTGCTAGCTTGATAATAGCATGTTGCATATTGATAATGTAACCTTTGATTTATATTTATGTGTAAGTTATTATTCACATGTATTTACATTTAATTGGGTAATTTGTATTTTGTATATTAATTTGGGGATTCATATATATTGATTTCTAATTATATATTATTTTTGGGTGCATTTTATTAATTTATCTTTGCCGCATTATTTTGGTTCCTATTGTTTCTAGTAGAGTGCATTTGTTGAGTGCACAGAGAGTTAACGCAGAGAGCACGTTGTGGCGATCAAGAAATGAAGACACAGTGGAACACTGTCCTGCTGTGCTGGTTATTTCGCAAGGAAGATAGCAGAAACATTTATGATCAAGCTGAACTGTAACCCGCCAAACCCACAGCCTCAAGAGTCTGGTGAGACAAAAATAAAGGGTGACAATGATATAGCTAAACTGTGTAAGCGCTTGGGGCCATCTATTGGCTGGAACTAAGTGTCATTCCAAACTGTTGAGAAAAACTTATTTCATAATAAACCTTTTTTGTTTTTGTTTCAAGACATGAGATTTAAGACACTCAAGAGCATGTTTAAAGGCTAATAAAAATACAAAAATGCAGAATATTTCTCCAGCAGAGGGAAAGAAACTGTTCTTGTGGCCTCAAGCCTCCTTGAGCCCCTCCCCTCGGGCAGGAGGCTACGCCACAAGAACAGTGTCTTTCCCTCTGCCGTTGGACTCATGAACACTTTATAACACCTGCCACTTTAACAATAATGTTATAAAAGAGCTGTCAATTTGCACTGTCTGCCAACTGTACATTTCTGTATATAGTCTTAGTCTATCTTAGTCTATTTTATTTTTTCTTATTCTTAATCTTATGCATGCCTCTTTTATATATTTTATTATATTTATATATGTTATATATGTTTTATTTTGCACCTTACGCCAAAGCAAGTTCCTATGTTTGTGAATTCTGATCACTGACAATGGCAATGAACTGATTCTGATTCTTTGACTCATCTAAGCATTCAGTTTTTGCAGTGTATCATTTTTTTCAGATTTAAATATCCAAAATGTGTGCAAATTTGACTGTTTTTACACATAAATTACCTTAAATTTAAACAGGAAAACGTTACATGATGAAAAAACGTGTTATACATTTCATAGAGAAGTTTCAAATTGATTCATTTTAATTCATTTCATTATTTTCCTGTTCACCTATCCCCCTGGCCCACAGTCTCTCACCTGAAGTTACACCTCAAACCTCATTATTACGCACTTTTCAGATACAAGTGAACGTGTTTATCCATCCCATCCACTTCGCCAAACATTTGTCTCGTCCCATTTGCGGCGCTCATCTTTCCTCTGAAGCGGGACCTAAGGGACCACCTGGAAACACGGTCTGTCTATCCCTCCATGCTTTGGTGTCAGAATCCATTCCTCTCAAAGTGCCATCATCCCTCGTTCCTCCAAGGCCCTGTGTACACTGTCACTACACATAACGCCTCCACGCTTTTCACATTTTACAGCTATTTTAGTTTGATTGATTATTTTAGTTTAAAACTCTTGACGTAATATTGGTCTGAAAATTCTGCACAGCTAAGAAGAAATCAACATTTTTATACATACTTACATGCAACACTTGACTAGTCACTAAAGCCGTAGTTTTACTTCTGGACCTTGGTTAAATTGTAATCAACATAAATGTCGTCTGTGTTTCTCGTTCCATGTGAACAGGACGATGGACGCTTAGTTTAAAGCAGGCATATCCAAACTCAGGCCCGGGGGCCAAATGCGGCCCTCAGACCAATTTTTCTCGGCCCTTAGGCTTCCTGGTGAACTGGCCCACATTGTCCTGATAAGTACTATTTACAGCACATTTCAGATTTTCTACAATTCCAACATTTTGGTGCAGTACAGACCTGATATTAAGGCACTGAGACTGAATGTAGATGTGGTGCTTAAAACATCAGATAAATGCAGCTTTTTTGACGTTTCACGACTGAGTGTGGCCCTCCGCTTGGGCTATATTTCAATATGTGGCCCTCGATGGAAAAAGTTTGGACACCCCTGGTTTAAAGGACACTTATTCTGCTAAAGTGACTTTTTTGAGCTTTAAACCATGTTCTAACAATGTGCTGTCATCAAAAACACACCTGAAATATCATTCTGTTGCATTCACGCTGTTTGGAAAATCCTCTCCCTCCGAGCATCAAACACACGCCCTGCTGGACTTCCTGCTTCTGGAATGTATTTTCAGACTTCATACGTCACTGATCTGAGAGTCTTTTGCTGTTTTTAGTCCTTGAATCATCACCACTCGTTCTGAGCATTTCTGCCTCTAAACACAATCACTGCTGCTGCTCACCCGCACCTTAACTTTGTTGTCAGCTTACTTCACTAAATTGTGTGAAAGCTAGGCGCCATCTACTGGCTGGATGTACTTAGTAAGTGTCATTTCACAAAGGCTGATAAATCCTGTCATATTTGAATAATACACTTTTTTTTAATTTGTTTTAAAACACGAGATGGCAAATTTAAGGCACTCAAGCATATGTCTGAAGGCTAATAACAAAATGAAAAATGTAGAATATTTTTCCTTTAAGCAGGGTTTGCCTGTAACAGGGTTTATGCAGGTTTCAGCAAATCAAATGTAATGCTTTTTAATTTCAAGATTTTTTATTCCATAATCGATGTCAAAACAAGACATTTACGCTTTTATCATGTCAAAAGTACGAGATTGTAATCATTCCATTGGGAAGCACAATGACCGGAATATAATAAACTACTTTATAATATTCACATATTCATATTCAAGTTAATTTGCATGAAATTTAAACCATGCAAATGTATGTTTTTAACCAAATCTTTTACATTTAGATTATTTGATCAAAGCTTTTAACATTAGATTCAATAAATCCAGTACATCTGGGATGTCATGGACATGCACTTATTCCTGATTCAGCAGCTCTGGGGAGACATGGACTACTCTTACTCTTAGAGTTGTCGTTCTGATGGATAAATCTTTTTTTCAAAATGGTGTTTAGATTGAACGCCTGTGGGGATTGAATTTAATGCTTTTTAATGTCTGTAAAGGCTTTATTTTTGCCCAAATTCACATAATGACTTTTAATGCTTTTAATGCCCCGTGGAAATTGAAATTACTCCACAATGTGTGTTTTTTACTGAACATTTAGACAAAATCAGCTATGTCAGTTATTGACTTGTTTTCTCTGTCATGACTTGTTTTCATGTTATTCTGATCATGACTTAGTTTGTTGGATATTTTTGTTAAATATTTATCATAGTTTTACACATGTCAATTTGCAGTTTGTGAAGAAATTTTGAAAAATAAAAGTTTGAAAAGGAGCAGGAGGCTTCGCACACAGTGCAGAGGCAGCTGCGAAGGAGGAATGGAACAACCCTGTAGACTTTAAACCAGAAAAAAATCTGTACGCCGTCAATCCTTGCAAAAGATAATTTATTAATAATGCAGTGTTTCGGCCATGTAGCCCTCTTCAGGCAAATGGTGGGATGAGGGTGAGGAGCCATCTTAAGTAGGGTGTGGCTCACACTCAAGGGTGGCAGGTCTCATTCAAATGGCAAAGTGGCTTGCCCTCTAGGGTGGCACCGGGATTTGAACTAAGTTAATAATCAAATTTGAATTGATTTCTACTATTAAACTGTAAACATCACATAATAAACCACAGTAAAGATGAGAAAAACTGATCAGTGACTTTGATTTGATCAGTTCAAACTTGATTAAAGGCACAGCCCTTTCCCAATATCAAATATCAGATTATTTAAACATTTACAAAGCTATAAATTCAACCTGCTTTGCCTAGTTTAGAGTTTGCAGTGTCGTAATAATAATTCCCCGCTTACAACATCAGCATGCATTCAGATTTTCCACATTGTTTTCGTCACTAAGAGGAAATAAACAAAATCAAACCGCCCACAGCCGCCTGCAGACATAAACATTTATTCATTCCGTTTTTTTGACCATAAAAGGCGTCTCATTTAAAGATCAAGTTGCAAAAGTGAAACTCGTAGCGCAGTGTTTGAGTGGGGGGGTGTTGTTTACGGGTCAGAAAGTCAGATTCTTCGGCTCAATTTAAAGGAAAACCTCACCTCACTGTAGAGAGTCCTGCTGCCTCTCGATCACCTCAAGACCTTTCATTTAACCACGCCGTGTTGTTTCTGTTTGAGGTGCTCTTTCTGACTGTCCTGGCCATGCCACTTGCTTGTTTCCATGGAGAGATTGCCGGGCTAGTCCCAAACCCCTCAATCAGTGCATAGTCCTGCACTCTTGACTCTATAGTGCGCTCCGTCACACAGCGATTCAGACTCCGCTCACTACTGTGTCCTCGCCGTGGGTCGTGTGACTCTGGTGTCTGGGAGGAAAAAAAGTCAGCCAAAGTCAATTTAAAAAAAAAATTTTTGTTTGTTTTTTTGGAAAATCTGTCTGACATGCACATAGTTATGGACTAATAATTATCATACAAGTTTAATTTAAAGGACAAATATTATGCAAACTTTACTTTTTGAGCTTTTAACCATGTTCTTTTAACCATGTTCTTTTAACCATGTTCTTTTAACCATGTTCTTTTAACCATGTTCTTTTAACCATGTTCTTTTAACCACGTTCTAACAATATTCCGTCATCAAAAACACACTTGGAGTAGCGTTTATCTTATTTCACGATAGATTGATGAAACCAGGTTTTAAAATCTTCTCCCTCCGACCGTCAAAAACACTCAGTTCTGGATTCCTCCGATGTGTGACATGGCTCAGAGAAACTTCTGCTCTTTTTTAAGTTTTTAAGTCCATAAATCAAACAGCACTAAAAATGGCAAGACCCCTAAATAGTGCCCTATGTAGAGAATATTGTGGACATTTAATTTTATTTTTATATATTTATACATTTGACCATATTGTAAAAGAAAATCCATTAAAAGGTTTTGAAACTTACAGCATGTACGGCTTTCAAGACTTTAAACATTCAAGGGGAATAATATCTTAATATAAATGCATTAATGAAAGCAAAACCTTGAACTCACCTTCCTCAAGGATATAAAATTATTAAGAAAAAATTAAACAGGATTGGCCCAATCCCAACAGCCTCTGCTTCACACAGCACCAGCTCCTACAAAAGAATAGTTTTAAGGGCTTTGCTACACCATAGAGCCATGGCCTTTCACTGTGAATGTGGTCACTCTGGAACCAGTGAAGGACGTGAACCATGAGCCAAGCATGAGGCAGATGTCAACAATGCAACAAACCAATTAAAAAGCTCTGGATTAAAGGAAAAATATGATGCATTGTTATTAGCCTTAAAACCTGCTCATGTTTTAGAACTAAAAATAAAATGCCTTTACAGAAAACAAAAATAACTTCATCGCTGCATTGGGAGATGCCATTTTGACTTAGCTCTGTCTCCATCTACTGGCTGCAGAGGCCATTACACACATGTAAATATATACCCACAATGCATTGCAGTATGCAGTGGATCTGACGTAGTTGTAGTTATGGTGATTAGACGGAACAAATATCCGGAGCGAGTCTGGCCATGATTTAAGGACAGCAAAGGATTCTGGGATAAATGACGTCAGCATCATCTACGTCACATCGAGGGAGTTCAGAACGAGAGGATTTACAAACCAGCATCAAACAAACAGGAATCAAGCTAAGTGCTGCTCCAGGTGTGTTTTTGATGATGAAATAATGTTAGAACATGGATAAAAGCTAAAAAAAAAAAGTAAATTTTGCATATTATTTGTCCTTTAATTGGAGGCAGGACCATTATAAATAAGCCATTAACACATACAGACAGAGATGTAAGTCCCACAAGAAAAGTTTCCTCAAATACCTGTGTGCTCTACAGTTGATGTCATGTCTGGTTTCCACCGCTGTCATTCTCAGTCGTCCTGGTGTAACGGTGATGAGTCCTGTACACACTTCCTGTACACACTTCCTGTACGCGCTGTGGTGGTGAGGCTGTACAGGCCATGTGTTCTTACAAATGGGCACAGTCCTCCAGTGGATACCAGCAGTGATTTATTGACAGTAGCCATGTTTACATGCGCAAAATGTCTTTAATCTGATCATGAATCGGATTAGAATTTTACTGTGTACATGCGTTACAAAACATCGGAAGAAGCGTGTACATGCGCATCGATCGGAATAACAATCGGCATAACCCACCCGTCTCAATCGGAATGAAATTTTGATCCGAATGAGTGTAATCGGATCAGAATATCCCGAATGGCATGTTTACATTAATCATTTTTATTCCGATCAGGCTTTTAATCCGATTACATGTGTCCATATAAACGTAGCTAGTGTTCGATTTTCCCTCTGGCAGACAATAACAGACCGGCACAATGGGCGAAGTTAGGCAAAGAACTGTGTGCAGTCAAAGGTGGGAAACAGTGACATACACCAACAACTACTCTGAAGGTAAGTGCATGACAGCCAAGAAGCAGACCGCCTACACTCTGCCTCTCCCATTATTGACCCTTTGCACCAGCGCCACAGGATCACGTGGGTGTGCTATCAGACAACAGAAAAGTGTGAACGCAGCATTCCAAGAGCAAAACTAACTCATTTTTTCTAAATTAGGTGATGGCTACTTCTAATTTATGTTCAGTTCAGTTGTCGGTGGAAGTGGGATATATTTTAGCCACTCAAAAAGAAAAAAAAAAAGCACACTTAGAAGTTGATGCCAGGGACTAAAAAACACCTTGGATTTTTACAGAATCGATGAACGAAGCACAGGACGCTGAAAAAAACGTTTTTCTTGGTGGCGCCTATTCTTGATATGTCGCTCTACATCCGTGATACTTTGGTGGCAACATGAATTTTCAACATGACACACTGAACACCAATAATGAGCCTTCAAGCTTCCCTGTTGAATGTATGGCCATACTGTGGTCCATTCATTTGTAAAAAGGGCCCCTCACAAGGCCCTGCTCGGGTCTGTCCTGTTGCTGTGCTGCTCGTCTCTCTTTCATCCTCCTGTTGAGTGGATGTCTCTTTCTCCCTCTCATCTGCTTGATTGTCTGACAAGGCTTTTGACTGGCCAGAAAAATAAAACTAAATGTTCTTCCTTTTCTATGGGCCTCCTTTTCTTTTCCTTCTTTTAAACCTTAACGTATTGAAATATTCAAAGTAGTTTGCCTTAACCACTGTTGAACAGAACAGCAACACAAAGATGGCCCTCAATAAGGTGAATAGAGCTCAGGATTGTGACATCACACATCAACAGAATTTGAAGTTAGACTAATGTTAACACTAGAGCTCCCAGAGCAGTCATTTTGACTAAAATAAGCAAAATGAAGTGAAATGACAGTGGCGTCAGCAGAGCCTCAGACTCTCAGTCTCTGTGCAGTCTGACATCGTTACAACTAAAACATGCAGCTGATACGACACATGCAGAGTGTAGAGTTAGCACTGGGAGATAACCTCTTTGGGAATTGTTTTGAGCATCACAAATAGAAGTTTAATAGCTCACAAAAGTTGATTTTGCATAATATGGGTCCTTTAAGAGATGAGAAGCATGTGTCACACCAAAGCTCCCAGTGTAGGGTCTTCAGACATCATGGGATTTGTCATGCTCTTATCTGAACCAGATACGGCCCAAGAACACGCCATAAAAGGACAAAATGTAAAAACTAAGGCCTTTTACGAGGAAAATGTACTGGACAGTAGACAAAAATGATAAACAAGATCTTGGCTCTGTTTGAAAATTCAAACAGAGCCTGAATCTTCAAAACATTTGAACATTCAGTTAAGTACAATCCAAACTAAGACGTCATTGAAGTCTACAGATCTGCAGTCTGCATTTGTTTTACATCTGACCATGGATGAAAATGTACCTGTAGTTTAGAGTAGTTCTCTTTATCTCCGTCAACATCAAAAGAGAACGGCTGAGAAACACAAAACTGATGAAAAAGAAAACACGGCAATGTTATGGATTTACTGAAACACCGGGGCACTTTTTTGGAACTAAGAGTCCTCTGCCCCGTTTTTGTGTTCACCAGATTCTCTAAAAGCATACAGAATTTGGAGCGTTCTAACATCTCCTCCAAGAGCTCTGGTGTGACGGCCTCTTTTCAGTTCCCTGGACGCTCCCTTCACCTGGATAAGTGTGTCTTCAGCTATCATCTGCCCTGAGGCGACTGATGGTGGAAGATGCATTCAGGATCCTGTCTGCACAGTGGAGGGTTTACTGCCGTCTTATTGAGGTCCGCCCTGAGGCTATGGAGCAGTCTGTGAAGGCGACATGTGCTTCAAAACTTCAGACGGGCCACAAGGAGAAGAGAGGCTCTTGCTGTGATGCCCCCAGCACCTGGAGAGGATCAGCCTCTGTGTCGAGTCACTGCCAACGCCTCACATGAGTGAGTGTGTGTGAGGGCCCTTCACTTCAGGGCAGAGGGAGCAGGACCATGGCAGCCCAATGAGCAAAAGTCCTTCTCAGGACGACACTTCATTGGCTCTTCTAAGAGCTACCCACAAACCCATAAAAGCTTCTGCAATTGTTTTAACCCTTTTAGATTATACAGATACAAATGAAATAAATAGTTAAATAATAATGGTTTGAAAGTGTTTTTTCCCTCTTTACACACAGCAGCATCATCACTCTGATCATGGTGATGAGGTACAGGCCATGATATTACAGTCTATGCAGATCATTGGGCTGTGTACTTTCCCGCAGCTGTACCAGAGCAGTACACAGTACAGCAGTATGGAGTACACAGCATGTGTCCAGGGACCCTCCAGGCTTTCACCGACCACCACACCATGTGCAACGAAACGTTAGCAAAGCTGGAGTAGCAGGAAATCCTTTAGAACTGATATGACAACAATATATAACATGTAAAAGATGTATCACAACGCCTTTACTGTCATTGCACAAGTGCACAACAACAAAAAAAGCAACTCCACAGTGGTTCTCAATTAAATCACACATACAATAAATAAAATAGGTTAGATATCAGAGTTCAATGCTTTGATTGCCCATGAATAGAAGCTGTTAGTCAGCCTTGAAGTGTAGCTCTTTATTGACCGATAGCGCCTCCCAGAGGGTAGCACCACAAACAGCGAATGTCCTGGATGAAAGGGATCCTGGAATCTGGTCCTGTGAGGTCTGTCAGGGAGGGAAGTTTAGTCTGAATGATGTCTTCACCTCTCTCTCCAGGGCCTTTTTGTCAGACACAGAGCTGCTGAACAAAACCAACACGTCGTGTGTCAAGACGCTCTCGATAGAACACCTATAGAACGACAACAGCAGCGGCCGGGGCAGAGTCGCTCTCCTCAGTGTTCTTTAAAGTACAGACGCTACTGTGCTTTTTTGACAACAGACGGGATGTTTAATGTCCATGTCAGATCCTGGCAAACTTAAAGTGACTCACTCTTTGCACTAAGTCACCCCTGATGTAACGTGGGGGTGGGTCAGCATCCCGCCTCCTGAAGTCAAAAATCATCTCCTTGGTTTTGGAGGAATTTAGTGACAGGTTGTTCAAGGAGCAGCACTCTGACAGTGCTGTATAAGCCGCCTCACAGTTGTTAGTCCAACTACAGTAGTGTCATGGGCAAACTTGATCATGATATTAGTAGAGTGGGTCGGTCTGCAGTCATATGTGTAAGGTGTAAAGCAGAGGGCTCGACACGCAGCCCTGGGGAGCCCTTGTGTTGAGTGTGAGGGCTGAGGATTGTTTGGGCCCTAGCCTGACGGACCGTGTAGACTTTGTATTTGTCTTTACTATACCTAACTAAATATAATATATACTGTACAATATCAAATTAAAAAACCCAGTCTAAATATGGATAGATGAGTCATTGTCCTTGCAAATATTGTCACAATCTTATGTTTTGTCTTGAGAATATACTTGTGTATTCTATTTATCAATAGTGAAACAGGAAATGTTCATGTTTTTAGCAGATAAAATATTTGATAAATGACCAGTGACAAATTTTAACATATTATTATAGAGAGGCCACATTTTTCTAAAACATGTTTTATTAAAAATATATAAACTACAACCTTTAAAAAAAAAAAAAAGTAGGACATTGCTTGGAAAAGAAGGAAGGGGCCGAGGGACACTGGTGTCGTGTTGGGCTTTTCACTCACTTTAAATAAAAAGAGGAATGCTCCAAATTAAGAATGACTGTGCTTTGCTCAATAATGAGATTTGTAATTTCAAATGAGTAATCCCTTCTCTGGAGGCAGAACACCAGACAGGGCAGGAGCCAGACCGAGGAGGAGAGATTCGTCGCAGGAAAACTCTCTCAGGGGTGGGCGGTTCTTCAGGGAGTCCGGGAGAGCCTCCTCCGACACGGGCCCTGGGACGTGTGCCTCCTCTTCTCGGCGTCACTGAATACACAACACAACGGGCAAACAGAGCCCTGGTGCAGAGGTCGGGGGTGAGCATGTCTCCATGGCCTCCTCGTGGTTTGGCGAGGTGTAATTAAAGGTCGAGGAAGGACATGACCAGAGAGCACTTCCACTGTTTCATCCCCCTCCAGCTGCCCACTCCTCTTCTCAGTCTCGCTCCTCTCTTTCAGGTAGCTGTCCCACAAACTCTTCCAATTTTTCAGAACACATCTTCTGAAAATACAATAAACAATCAAGTAAAAATTTTGATTATTTTTAGTGACATTTAACACTTTTTCTGCAGTATAATAAGTGCAGTTACCATAATAAAAAAAAACAAAACTGAATGCATTATTTTAACAAACTAGTGATTAACAATTCTTCTTCTTCAGTTTGCAGATATGTAGCTCGTCTCACTCCTGACACTTAAGATACTGTGATACTGTGATGGAATAAATGGTCCCAGAATGTCTATGTTGTGCTTTTACTTTTCCAAGTCCTGGCAACATTTGGTCTGTATCTCCTCTGCCAATTGGATCCTTTTCGCTCCAAATTTGTGGTAGAAATCCTCTCGTTTGCCTGAGCCGCCCCCTCCTCTGTCGCATTAGCGGTTTTGCCTCAGACATTAGAGTTTAGCTGTCTCCTCTGCAGAGCTCAGATGGCCTTAGACAGCTGTGAAAACACTTTCTAATGTGCACCGTGCTTTGCGTTTGCGTGCGGCGCTCTGGAGCCGAGGTGGAGGGTGGGGCAGGGGAAAAACATTAAGAGACAGGAAGAGGGGAGGGGCAGGAGCGTGGCCGCCCCCGCATCCAGACAGTCTCTTACACAATACCAAAAACAGGGCCGTGCTGCTTTAGGTCGTAGACTTTACTGACCATGTGGGAAATGTAGCCTCTGCATTTGACCCAGAGCTTCACACAGAGCTCCAGGAGTCGCGTTGAGGCAAGTTACTTAAAAGTTATAATGTGTGTGATTAAATGAATACAATTAAAGAAGTGTTCTGAACTCATACCATATATGTTTGTTTATAACACATATAGCAACTTTAATTATTCTACCGTATTATTGTTTATGTTTATTTACTTTTACTTATCTTTAGTTTAATTAACTAGATGTCTAGAGGAGCCATCTGTCTAGAGGAACTCTCCCACATTAGATGATCCACCTTCCTTCCTCTTGAGTGGTTCTGGTCCAGGTGGATGTGTCAGTCCTGGTCCATCTGCAGTCTGTCCGTCTGTGGGAGTAGGATCTCTCCTTCATGTGGTTGTCCCCGAGGTTTCTACTTTTTCCCACTGGGTTTTTTGTAGTTTTTCCTTGAGAGGAGGGTCAAGGACAGGGGGTGCTCCGGGACATTTATCCACGGCTAAATGTCACAACCAGTGACTAATCTCAAAAGACAAAAAATATTCAAAATGTCAAGTTAAGTCCCTTTAGTTTGTCAATTTAAACATAAAAGTTGTACTGTTTCAGAGTGACTTGTGGTCATGTGTTCGCTGGTTCTGGTCTCAGGCAGGTTCACAGGACATGGATCTGACCCGCTGGCTCCTCAATCCACACAAAAAGAAAAACTTATACTTCACAACAACAACAACAATTTAAAACATGTCCAGTGCATTATGTAATTGCAGGATTAGTCTTAAGAGCTGAGAGGCCTCTTCTAGTTTTTGCGATGATTTCAGATGCTTCAGCGGCTGGATTCAGAGTGTTGTTCTCCTGTAACAGCAAACACTAGTCATTAGATTCATGACTCTGCTACTTTTGTCTCCTGGTGCTGTGTGCAAAGTATTTTATCAAAAAGAAAAACAATAAAAACAAGCAAATAAATAAGGAGATGCTGATAAGTGATATATAAGACAGTGGTATATGACACTGTAGTGGTATCAACACAACACTGTCTTATTAGAAGAAAAGAGACATTTCATTTAAAAGAAGACAGAATGAGTTTTTGATGTATAAGGAGGTACATTGACTTAAACATTGCACACTGAGAGCAGAGCTTCAACTGACAGCACGAAGATACTGAGGGCAGGACCTCTGTGAAACGACAACATTTAGAGCAGTGTTTCTCAAACTGAGGTGCGTGTGCCACTGGTGGTACGCAAACTTCTTCTGGTGGTACATGGACACCTCTTCAATTGTAATGTTTACTTCATTTAGAGTACATTTTATTGCAAAATTTTGCTCTTCATTTTGTCAATTTCTAGTTAAAACTATTGTGGCGATGGTGTATTCCTACTTAAGACTTGGTTTATGCCTAATTTAGACCTGGTATAGTCCTGTTTTAGACCCAATTTAGATCTGGTGGTACTCAGAGAGCCAAATTTTTCTTTTGTGGTACTTGGGGTAAAAGTTTGAGAACCACTGATTTAGAGGATTCACTCCCTCACCAACACTTATCTGAGAAAAGAAGAACAAGAAAAGCATACATTTGCATTAGAAATGTCAAAGTTATTACGGTCAAAATGTAATTTCAAATAAAACTAAAACATATTTTTTATAAAGACAGTCTAAAACTATTCCATTCTATACACTTATTCCAAAGTGAATGAAAACACAGATGACTATTATGTCATTATAGCAGTATATTACATTAATAATGTCGTATTCTTTCATTTGCATAAGAGCAGATGTATTTTAAGACAGAATTAAGATGGAAAAAGAGGTGATAAACCTATAAAATGACGTTACATTCAAGAGAACTGTAATCGCAGTTATAAGTTCTGTATTCTTATTCTGACTTGCTAAGGTTAACTTCAACTTTAACATCTCTTTAGCACCTGTTTTGTTGGCTCCCAGTCCCGGTCACAAAGATAGAGAATGGACATCTAATCCTTTTATGACGTCCTTTCACTCTGAAATCTGGCTTTAACTAGAAGCACCACTGATGGCTGTTGTTTTTCATAAATATTGATAGTCACATATGTCCTTGCTCTTGTTTCACTGTGATGTTTCATGTTGTCTCCTCATGATGTGATAACTATGTCTCCACCTCTGTCTTGTGTATAAAAAGCATGTGTTCTGATTGTCATGTACCTCTGTCGACCAGGGAGAGGTCACTATGTCAGGGAAAGGCACTTTGGTACCAATGAATAAATCAACTCATTCAGACTCATTCTCTCTGCATGTTTATTGTTTAACTTGTTTTAGAAATCCACAACAGCAATTCTCCCGTAACAGAACCAATCAAAACTATTAGACAGATAAAATGTTAGAGTTTTTTATTTTTTATTGGTCCATGTCCTGCTCCTGATCCTGCAACAGAAACACACAGTTAATGTCCACAAGGCTTGGAGTTACGCTAAGCCTCCGTTACGACCAGTTTTCATATTTAAACTCTATCGCACTCACATCTATGATTCGTTATCAAACTGCGTCTTTCAAAAAGCACACAGCACAAACGTGACCTCGTCTGCAGTCATTTAACTCACACAGACGAGTTTGTTATTACATTACTGCAGCAGAGAAACATACGCTGGCCGGAGAAATTTAAAAAATGAGCACGCAAAGTCAGACAACATCGCTGTGACGAAAAGCACAAGCAATAGCACCGATAGCACAGCGCTTTTTGAAAATAACTTACTTTATTCATGAGAAGTTTAAAAGATCCATGTAAATGTGGAATTAATGAATGAATGGAATTAAAACTAGATTAAACGTGGATTATTTCTGCCTGGACATATAATTTATTTGTTTTATAATTTTGATTTCTGTTATCACAAAATTTCGAAACTCAGTTTACTGTTCAGGTTTATAGTGTGTAACAATTATTTATAATATTTTTTATACGTGTGAAGTTGCAGTTTGTGAAGACATTTGGAAAAATAGACGTTTTAAATTACAGTAGTAGTAAAGTAGTTCTGAATTCTAAAACAGGATTCCTCTGTGATGTCATCAAATAGCAACAAACCACAGATGATTTAAACACGACACATTTGTCTGACAGTTCAGACGCCGTTCAACAAAATAAAGGTGTCATCAGGTATTATTTAATGTCAAAGCATAACTATTGAGTGATTTATATGGCTTTTGGCCCTTGTTTACAGTTGGTTGCTAGGTAACAGTTGTGGAATTACCTTTTGCTGCTCATGTCCAACCAGGAAGTAACATTATAAACTTTACTGTATTGTCGTACAATCTTAAATATAATCCTGTTCACTTTGTTTTAGTGACATGTGTGGTCTAACATAAGTTACTTAGTTCTGCTTTAAGTGAGGATTTCATTCATTTCAATGGAGAAAAGTCTTGTCAGTAAAACATATAAAGTTGATTGATTTGTGTAGAATGTTCAGTGTTCATGTGCACCAATAGTCACACCGCACTGTTTCTCTGTGTGGCCCGAAAACACTGTTGAGACTGGCAGCCGTCTGCTAAATCACACGACCAGAATCACAATGAAGGAAACCTCTGGAATAACATCAGTCATTACTGCTGAACCTTCTGTGGGCAAAATGAACCAAGACTCTTGTGATTTGGGGCTTTACATTTGAATTGATGAATTGAATATCACTTTGTTTTGTGTTCACGTTCTAGAATATGATGATTGACTTTTCGCTATTGATAACACTGGACTGGAATTCACAAATGTTGAACCTGATGATTTCTCTCAGTGAGGACTTTGTAAATTCAAAGGCCGTTTTCTTAAAATGCATTTTTCTCCCACAGAGCCATAAAGATCAGTCGCCCCCACACCAAACTGTACAATCTGGACTCAACAAGATTTAGACGAAATGTACAGAGGGATTTTTTTAAATATCTAATTCTAAAATAAATTTATTGAACTTTTAAGTTAAGGCGACATTTTTAATTTTAGGACAATTTTCAGTCCAATCTAGTTTATTCAAAAACGAAATAAGAAATCCAAAATCCCCTTTTAAACTAATATGTGTACAAAATGAACCAAGAAATGGACACCTGGTTTTGTTAATTTTTCAGATTTAAATGTCCCAAATATGTGTATTTTTGGCCGAGTTTACAAATAAAATGCCTTATTTCATGATTTTATGATTAAAAAAAAAAGTTTTTTCTTACATTCATTAATGTGAGTAAACTACAGGAGAAGTTTCCAATTGATATCTTTAATTGTAAGATTTTTTCCTGTTCACCTGCAGCGTCTCGTCTTATCATTGGCTCATGGAATGTTGTGACGTTAATGAATTCAACCTTTATTTCAAACAAAGGTCTACAACAGGAGCTCAACAACAGGGTTCCTCAAGGGTGAATAAGGGGTCGAGGGAAACTGGGATTTTCTGTGCAGTGCCGAATATAAAAGTCACTAAATACAACTTTGAGTGGGGAAATGAGAAAGAAACATGTTGGCCTAATGATGGGCAAGGCACATGCTGCAATTGTTTCCACATTTTGAAACTTCTTTCCCCTCCCAAACATAGACTTTGACATGAACACACTGATCTGTAGAACATCTGTGGAACATCTTTTTTTTTTTTTTTTTTTTTTTTTTTTTTTTTATTTTTATTTATTTATTGGTTACATTTACAGTGATACAGAGAAAATTTATAAGGGCAAACATTTAGCAATAAATTATTACTTAATTCATCTTTCTTTTCTTTAAAAGAAAGTCCTGTATCATTTCATACATTTA
Organism: Rhinogobius similis; assembly: GCA_019453435.1. Taxonomy (NCBI): domain Eukaryota; kingdom Metazoa; phylum Chordata; class Actinopteri; order Gobiiformes; family Gobiidae; genus Rhinogobius; species Rhinogobius similis. Next base: position 29,732,973 of record CM033638.1, on the reverse strand, counting down.
TAGAATAAAAAAAAAACAACAACAAATAACCCCAACCAGCCCCACCCTCCCTCACTCCCGCCCCCCCATCCCTCCCCGAAGGCTCAGGTTCATTCAGTTCATGTATCGATTTCATTGACAAAAAAAACAATAATTATACAAAAAAAAAAAAACATTACATTAACATTATCAAACACATTACATTACAGTATCGAGCATTCAAGAATGAAACAGATCAGTATCAGTTCATATGTTCTGGATTTTAAAGATCACGTCCCATATTTTCTTAAATACCTCAGGTTTACCTTTGGCGCCATATTTTATTTTTTCTGAAGTGCAATATGAAAGTAATTCATTCCACCAGTGTTGCTTTGTTGGAGGCATTGTGTTTTTCCAATATGTTAAGATGCATTTTTTTGCTGCTGCCATCGCTAACAAGATAAATTTTTTCTCATATGAATTTAGGGAGTGGTCTGATCTATTCAGGATCTCAATGTCACCCAACAAAGCTAGGCTGGGGTCATTTGGGATTTCTTTTTGTAGAAGTTTGCCAAGGTGTTCGAAAATATTTTCCCAGTATGTTTCCAATTGATCACAAGTCCAGAACATATGAAGAATATCAGCCCTGTCAGTATTGCACCTGGGGCAACATGACGCACTCTGATAGAATTGGTTTAGTTTATTAGGCGAATAATATGTGCGATTTAATAAATTAAGCTGAATAAGTCTATGCCTTGTGTTTGAAAGGATTGTTTGAGAATCTCTGAGGATGCGTTCCCATCTTTCTGTTGAGAAAGTTTTCCCCAGATCAAATTCCCATTTTTCTTTTTTTATTAAATGCTCATTTTGTTGTTGCTTATTTATAATTGTGTAGAATTTTGAGATCAGGTGTTTAGATGAAGTCAGCAAATCAATTTTTAAGGCTAAAGGATTTGCATTTATTTTTGGAAAGTCTTTACCTGTTCGTTCTTTTATCCAACTTTTGAGTTGTATAAATTTGTAGATATCTGTTTGGGTAAGTTTGTATTTTTGCTTAATGTAATTAAATTCTTTAAGCACGCCATCCTTACAGAGATCTCCTATTGTATATATCCCAGCTTGCTTCCATTTGTGTGCGCACATCTGTGGAACATCTGCCCAGAATCAGATGTAGTCCAGGTGAAGAAAACAGGCCCTGGATAATAAACACATGACCACAGCTGTGTGTTAGACTTGGAGGAGAATTCAAAAGTTCCACTATTGCATAATCTGCCCAGTGAAACACCAGTGACGGACTCCTCTTGGAACGATATCTGATGTGCAATTTGTGAAGAAGAATGGATTTTTCTATTTAAGGTGAACGAAATCTGAAACGTGTCCTGCTGCAGAGGTGAGACGAGCCTGTCCCGACAGCGTCTGTACAACACACCAGCTGCTGTTACTGAAATGTTTGGAGAGTAGTGAGGAACACGGGACATTTGAGGCGCAGTCCGCTTGTCTTTTGGCTTTATTTTTTTTTTTTTTTTGTGAGACAGAGGGACTTGGCCGACAACTGATACAACAAATTATAACTTGCATTAGTATTAAAGGAGAGTTACAGTGACTTTTTTGAGCTTTAAACCATGTTCTAACAATGTTCCATCAACAAAAACAGACCTGGAGTAGCATTCAGCTGCATTCACACTGTTTTGAGGAATGTTTATTAGAAAATCCTATCCCTCCGAGCGTCAAACACACGTCCTGCTGAACTTCAGGGATTTTCTGTCATATTTTCAGACTTCATAGGTCATTTATCAGAGAACTCCAGACTCGTTGTGAGCATTTCTGCCTCTCACTGCAGCAGTAAATCCGCACAATGACATCTTTTCAACGCCAACTTTACTATATTGTTTATATAGCGCTGGCACCATCTGCTGGCAGGATGCACTCAGTAAGTGTCATTTCATAGTGACTGATAACACAGGTCAAAGAATGAACAATTTTTTGTTGTTGTTTTAAAACACTATAAAACACATTTAAGGCACTCAAAAGCATGTTTAAATGCTAACAGCACTAAAATCAACTTTAAAGAGCTTTTAACCATAATAAAATTGTTCCCTGATGTCATTAAACCACTCAGAGTTGTATATAGAGTGATTCATACATGTTTGAGTAATCTTTATTCTCCAGTGGACCAGACTCGCTCAGTCCAGCTTTCACCGCTCCACAGATCCCTCCCTGCTCCACACCCTCTGCTCTTTACTTACTTCATTCTGCAATTTTATTTTCTTAAATGGTCTATTGTCTGTGCGGAAGTAAGAAGACTTGTTTTTTTATTAAGTCTTTTTAGATCAATATTATGACTGAAGGGGATATATATATATATATATAAAATTAAAATAAAATCCCTTCTCACCCTCCGCGGGTCTCTCTCATCCCTCTCTGAGCTCGGGTCCTCTACCAGAGGCCATGGGAGCTTGAGGGTTGGGCGCAGTATCTTAGCTGTTCCTAGCACTGCACTCTTCTGGACTGAGATGTCTGATGTTCCTCCAGGGATCTGCTGTAGCCACTCCTCCAGTTTGGGGGTCACTGCCCCCAGTGCTCCAATCACCACGGGCACCACTTTGGCCTTCACCTTCCAGGCCTTCTCCAGCTCTTCTCTGAGCCCTTGGTATTTCTCTAGTTTCTCATGCTCCTTTTTCCTGATGTTGCCATCACTTGGAGTTGCCACGTCAACCACAGCGGCCTTCCTTGGCTCTTTATCCACCACCACGATGTCTGGTTGGTTTGCCATTACCATCTGTCAGTCTGTATCTGGAAGTCCCACAGGATCTTCGCTCGGTCATTCTCTACCACCTTTGGAGGTGTTTCCCAGTTTGACCTTGGGGTTTCCAGTCCGTACTCCGCACAGATGTTTGTGTACACTATACCAGACACTTGGTTATGGCGTTCCATGTATGCTTTCCCTGCAGTCATGTGCTGGACTGTCTCAGGAGCTTCTTTGCACAGCCTACACCGTGGGACTTGTCTGGTGTGGTATATCTGGGCCTCTATCGCTCTGGTGCTCAGGGCCTGCTCCTGCTCCATGATGAGCCTCTGGGCTGTCCTTTAGTCCGGCCCGCTCCAGCCACTGGTAGGATTCCTTGATATCAGCCACTTCAGTTATGTTCCGGTGGTACATCCCATGGACGGCCTTGTCTTCCCATGATCGTCCCTCCTCCGGCACCTCATCCTCTGTTCCCCATTACCTGAGACATTCACTGAGCACATCGTCTTCTGGGGCCTTATCCTTGATGTACTTGTGGATCTTGGATGTTTCATCCTGGATAGTGGCTCTCACACTCACTAGTCTACGGCCTCCTTCCTTACGGCTAGTGTACAGTCTCAGGGTGCTGGATTTGGGATGAACCCTCCATGCATGGTCAGGAGCTTTCAGTTGAATAGCCCTGCCACATATGCAATATATATATATATATATATATATATATATATATATATATATATATATATATATATATATATATATATATATATATATATATATATATATATATATATATATATATATATATATATATATGCACTATATGAACACGTTTCTCTGTTGTCTGCCCTGACACTTACTGAGTGTATGCAGCCAGTAGATGGTGCCTAGCACAATTCAGTTATGTTATCACTTTAAGAGACGCTCCGATGCAGGTTAGCAAGAGCAGTTAATGTGTTATAATGTGTTTAGAGGCAGAAATGATTAGAACGAGTCTAGCAATGATTTAAGGACTTAAAAACAGCAAAATATTCTCAGACAAATGACGTAGCTGATCCGAAAAAACGTCACGGATTGAGGGAGTTCCACAGGAAGTGTTTTTGACACTTGGAGGTAAGGGATTTTCAAACCAACAATCCTCAAACCAGTGTGAATGCATTTGATTAAAAGCTCAAAAAAGGCACTCTAGCAGAATATGTGTCCTTTAAGATGTAACATTACATATAACATACTGATCCGCAGGTGTTATAGCTTAGAACGATAGAAGACAGAACAAATAATGGAAGAAATGCTAACGAAAAGAATGAATTAAAAGGTTATTGTTATATTTCAGTGTGTTTACCAGTCCGCCATTTCTGGATAAAAGTCTGTAACAATGAGTTACCCACATAGTTTATCTGGAGTAAAACACATACATCGTGGGGTCATTTCAATTTTATGGATTAATCATGTGTGAACAGGGCGTAAAACAGCTTCTGTGAACGAGCCTTTTAAACTGATGGAGTGTGGGTTGGACTGCATTTGTCCAGTGCCCTGACTTTATTTGGTGGGATTATACCTGTTGTAAGTTTGTGAAGAAAAGTTGAAAAATATATTGAAAATGGAAATAGAGCAGAGTTCCAAAACATGATGACATCACACTGTGAGACAACAGTTTGGGACAATTTACACAAAAACATATTTTTTGAAACATGAATTCAACAGAATAAGGCTGTCCTGGTCTATTTTATTTGTCATATAAGAATCTCTGTGACATTTTGTGAATTTTGACCCAATGAATTAACATTGTGAGGTTGCTAGGTAACAGTTACAGAACTTCCTAATGTGATGTCATCACGTACAACAAGGAAGTAAAATTTCACAAATTTGCCAAACTGAAATTATAAAGTGTAAAAAAAAAAAAAAAAGAAAATAAAAAGAAAAAACTTTAACAGAATTATCTTCTTGTCTAGCCTGCATTTTAGTAAAGATTAGTCACCCGACCTGTCATGGCACTTTAATACATCTGCTGGCAAAGAGTATATCAGGGCTGTTCAACTGAAGGCCCGCGGGCCAAATCAGGCCCTAGAAGGGATATGATCCAGCCCTCAACCCATTTGCCGAAACTAAAGAAAATATTTTATCTTTGGTTATTGGTTTAGTCCTGGTTTAGAAGTGGCTTTATCCTGGTGTATATCTGGTATAGTCCTGGTTTAGTTCTGGTTTAGTCCTGCTGTACATTTGGTTTAGTCAAGGTTTGGACCTGGTTTGGACCTGGTTTAGTCCTGGTCTAGAGCTGGTTTAGTCCTGGTTTAGACCTATTTTGGAACTGGGTTAGACCTGACTCATTCCTGGTTTAGTCCTGGTTTGGACCTGGTTTAGTCCTGGTCTAGAGCTGGTTTAGTCCTGGTTTAGAACTGGGTTAGACCTGATTCATTCCTGGTTAATCCTGGTTTGGATCTGGTTCAATATTGGTCTATTCCTGGTTTAGTCCTGGTTTGGACCTGGTTTAGTCTTGGTTCAGTCCTTGTTTAGTCCTGGTTTAGTCCTGGTTCAGTTCTGCAGAAGGTGTTAAAGTCTTTCAAATGTTTTTCTATGTGTTGGACATGTTTCTGGCCCCGAGGACAAAACCATGTAAAAAATCTGTCCCTCTGTAAAATAAAGTTAGCCCTGGAGTAGACAATGGCACTGATGCTAACGTGTCTTTTTGAAATGTTCACTCTCCAATGCTGCCAGCTGCCACCTCTTCCCAGCGTAATGGTGATATACTTGTGCAGAGGCGTCCAAACGTCTGAAGCCTGGGACATCAAACCCAGGTCCAGGTCGAGACGCTGAAGAACCTGCTACAGGAGGTCCTTTGAAACCACCAGATGAAAATGTAATTGTGCTGTGACCCGCGCTGCGTTTGCTCACCGTCCCAGTCAGTCCACGTAAACAGCACTCCTGGACCAGTGCCAGAAGCTCTCAGTGACATGTGAATGGAAAGCCTTTTGTTCTGTTTGGCCGAGGAGCGCCAAGAGTTAAGTACCTTCTTGTCCTGGAGCATGTTACACAGTTCTGAGGGAAAGTTCATTCATCAAACTACTGAAGTGGCTTTATGTTCTGATCGCTATCTGAAAACCTGCAAAACAGTCATCAAGAGCTTGAACAACTGCTGCTCCATGAAACGTTAAAACCTGAACATGTAACCCAGGGAGCAGGATCATGGATAAATGGATTCTAGAAACTCATTTTGGTGAATTATAACCTGGAGAAGTGATGCCAGGCCCTCATTTGTCAAACTTTAGTACGATGCAATTGCTGTGTGTGTCTGGGAGCGGGATTCAGACTGCTGACCTTCAGATCAGCGGACGAACATTCTACAAACGGAGTCACAGTCGCCCATGATATGACTGGGCCGAGGAACGGGGCCAAAGGGTTACTTTAGAACAGGCCCCTTCAAGTTAAGGCCAGACCAGATTGTTTGGAGGGCCTGATCTGGCCAGGACAGAACCAAGCCAGTAAACAAGAGTGGTCGACTACAGACCCTTCCCTAGAGACCGATTCATTGACTAAAAAAGGGTGTGGCGAAAACATCTCTCTGTATCTGACCCAAACTGCACTCAAAAAAACACAACTGCAAAAACTATTAATAACAATTCATACAAAAAATAACAATTCATTCAGAAAAGTACAAGGAAACAGTGTATTTAAATGTCATGATTCATTCCAAAATCTTTAGCCAGCTTACTCCATATCTTTATTTTTTCACAGTTTTTTTCATATAAATCCTTTTAATCAAGATAAAATAATTAGTCGACTAATAAAAACGTCGGTCGACTTAAACACCAATGACCAGTTAATCGACTAAAGGACTAAAACACTGATTTTCCTCCTGGTTAGGTCTGGTTTAGTCCTACTTTAATGCCGAGACTGGTCTAGTGGAAATCTGGTTCAGTTCTGGGTTGCCAGTTTTCCAGAGCAGTGTTGGTACGGCCTTTTGTATTTTATTTTGCACAAAAATGTAATATAAAAGTTGTTCAAATCTTCTTATTATTGAAAGTGATATTTTGTGTGACACCACGTTGTCTCAGATGTGGAGGCACGCACTGCATGGCCCTGTGGTTTACTGAACTGTAGAATGTTGTGGTTGAGGTCCAGCAGAATCAGGATTGAGACACACAAGTATAATAAGTAATAATATACCATGGAACATACAAGGCAAAACATTAACTTCTCCAAGCAGCCAAGTCAAGTCAAGTCAAATTTATTTATAAAGCACATTTAAAAACAACCACAATGGCCCAAAGTGCTGTACAGACACAATATAAAATACAATAAGACAAAAACAGAACATGTAGAAACAAGCTAAAATAAAATGCAATATAAATGTTCTGCTCAGCTTGTGTTAAAAGCCTGTGCAAACAAATGGGTTTTTAACAAAGTCTTAAAATATTCAAAGATTGTGCTGTTCTAATGCTCAAAGGAAGACTGTTCCAGAGTCTGGGACCTGCCACAGAGAAAGCCCGGTCCCCTCGGGTTTTTAACCGTGATCTCGGGACGTCCAAGATCATGAGGTTTGCTGATCTCAACGCTCTACATGGAGCATGAACAGACAGAAGCTCCGAGAGATAAGGAGGAGCCAAACCATTTAAACATTTAAAAACCATCAGCAAAATCTTAAAATCAATCCTGTAGCTGACAGGGAGCCAGTAATAAATGCGTGAACAACGCGCTCTAGATCTGAACGGGGCAGGTATGGTTTCACCTTACTGAGCAAGCGCAACTGATAAAAAGCTGATTTAACAACTTGACTTATTTGTTTGTCAAACTTGAAAGAACCATCTAAAATCACACCGAGATTTCTAGCAGACTGGTGGCAATAGCAGCTCAGTGGCCCCAGATCATTTTTTACATGTGATAAATCCCCAAATACCACAATTTCAGTTTTAGATTCATTTAACTTTAAAAAGTTCAGAGCCATCCAGTCTTTTACATCCTGAAGACAACTCATCAGGGTTTGGGTGCAGTCTGTGTTTGGTTTTAAGGACAAGTAGACTTGCACATTGTCTGCAAAACCATGAAAAGAAATGTTGTGCTTTCTGAAAATTGACCCTAGGGGAAGTATGTAAAAGGAAAACAATAAAGGGCCTAAAACAGAACTCTGTGGAACTCCACAGTTAAGTTGGGCCACGTCTGAGCTATGGCGGCCTAACTGAACAGTAAAAGACCTTTCCTCAAGATAAGACCTGAACCATTTTAGCGCCACACCTTTAATGCCAACGTAATCCTCTAGACGGGAAATTAAAATGTGGTGATCCACAGTGTCAAACGCTACTGTCAAGTCTAAAAGCAATAAAACAGAGGAGGAACCAGAATCAACAGTTAAGATAAGATCATTATAAACTCTTAAATGCAGCGAACCCTCTACCAAAAGATTACACACCTTTAAATGAGCCTTAAAACTCTGCCTGTTATCAAAAGAAGTAGCAACACTAACCAGGGATGCATTATAGTTAAAGGAATTTGAGCACTAAAATGATAAGAATGATCGAAGGCGAGACACGACAGGTAAAACCCATGTTGCATTACTTGGTCCGTTTACTCAACATATCGACTTTCATGTGGAAACAACAAACTTGTCCAAATCTGCTCCTAAAGATGTTTTATTATTTCACTGAATCCACTTCATCCATAGATTTCTCTGGGACATTGTAACTTCAAAGGTCATTTTTCTTAAAATACATTTTTCTCCCTCAAGACATAAAGATCAGCCTTAAAGTTGGGATTTCCAAATCTTTCAGTCCAGGATCCCAAAATAATCGTGACCAATCCGGGACCCCAGAGCTAAATAGAATTGTCATCTGTGGTCATTTCAAGTTGCAAAACATTTAAATTGTTTTGCAGTGTCATATTAAGTCATAACTCCAATAACATATACTGTTTTCAGTTAAAAATACATTAAATATATTGTCAGAATGATACCTCTTTTAAGTCATCTTGTGACCTTGTGATCTCCCACTTTGGGAGCCACTGCCTTAAAGTCCCTCCTACACACACCAAACTGTACAGGCTTTTGATGAAAAGTACATAAGGATTTGTTAAGATCTAATCCTAAACCTGATTTATTTAAGTTTTAATCTAAAAAAAAAAAAATTGAATGACATTGTATAGGCCAATTTTCAGTTAGTTTACTCGAAAACTGAAAAAGGTATCCAAAATCTCTTCTGTACATTTTTGTAACCTGGTTCTGTCCATTTTTTAGGTTTAGATGTTTATCTGACATTTTGGCTGTTTTTACACATAAAACCCAAACCCAAACACATGAAAACTTTACAAAATGGAAAAAGATACACACTTTTCTCCCATTTATGTGAGTAAACTACAGGAGAAGTTTCAAATTGTTATCTATAAATCTTTTCATTTACAATGACAAGACAACCAAACCACATTAAACCATTGTTGTGCAGTTGGATAAATTTAAAAAGGGGAAATAACGATTGATACATTTACAGAAGTTGACAGTTTTATCAGCCGTGGATGAGTTGTCTCCTCGTGGTGTGGGTCAGGTCCTGCTGACGCACCGCTCACTTTTCACACTTTATGTAACACTGCTCTGGACGTTACTGCACGCCTCCATCAGACGGAAAATGGCCTCTCCAGTCGTCCACTCAAATGATTATTTAGGATGAAGTTGAAAATCCATTATGCACAAAATCAAATTTCAGTGTCAGCGGGAAACAGGGCGGAAGATGGAATGGTGTAAGTGACAATTTAGGCAAAAAGTAACGCTGAGGAAAGCTTTTAATAGGCTGCGTTCACGTTGTACAATTTGATGATGGCGTAACTCAATCTCCAAATGTTAGAGCCTTATCATTATTAGATTGGGAGTGTCTGATTTGGGATTGGGATTGGAATTGGTGATGGACACACGGACGATAGAGCCTGAGATTCGCTCAGACAAACTGTGGTTGTAGTAAACATCTCTGACTGTGTTCTGTCTTACAACTTTTTAAATCCCTCACGTCTTGTGGTGTGACATCCAAATGTAGCATGAGGGGGCTGCTAATGAACGCTTTTCTCTTTGCAGTAAAATGACATAAAAAACAAAAGCCAACAACTCCACCAGGTGTAACCCGGAAAATAAAATTAGGTTTGTTGCAATCAATCAGGAGGCAAAGTATAATTCATTCAATTTGTTAAACAACCATTTAATTGAGATTAGGTTTTAAAAAACATACATTAGTTACTGTCCACAATTGCACTGTGTTACAATCATCGCATATTCTCTGACCAACATGAAGACCAGATGAACGACCAGAGGTAAGACGGGGTGGGCCAGGACTCATGGATGGTTTAAGATCATGAGCTCACTGTAAAAGTCAACTACAGATGTGTTTGTTATAGTCAAACCTTCTTCATTTTAGACTCTTGCTGACGCACACCCTTGACGAGTGACAGATTACAGCTGGCTACGACACGTTCGGACCCCAGCGCCGAGGGTTGCCAGACGGTAAAGCAAAGAACAATAAGGCTACATGAAGCAGTGACTCATGGGGCTGAGAGCCACAAGCATTAGTGGCTAAAGTGGTGCAGTAGCTAAAGTAGTTAAAGTACATTTTCAAACAGGTACTTTAACATGTTTACTTAAGTAGATTTCTTAATGTGATACTTTGGTAATTTTTTACACACGTATTTGTACTCTTACTTGAGTAACAAAACGGAGTACTTCTTCCACCACAGATGAGATGGCAAATTTAAGGCACTCAAGAGCATGTTTAAAGGCTTACAGCAATATGAAAAATGCTGAATATGTTTCCTTTAACCCACTTTAGCCATGTGTAGATGTGTCATTATAACTGCGTGTTGAGAGTTCTTTCCAAACTTCAGAAATACATAAATATGTGAGAGTCAAGTACTGTGTTTCTGTGAAAACAACACCCAAAGTGGCGCTTGTAAACACGCTGTATCTCTCCGTCACGTGTGAATAATGTCCGGCGAGGAGAGTGGGCAGACGTGATGCGGTCCAGGGAGGAGAGCGGTATGAGGTTTTGGAGCTGACATCACAGTAATTGCAGTTTTGCCTTTTAACCACCACTGCTCGGGCTGTGAGCTGCAGTGAGCGACGGCGGGGCAGACGGGAGCGCAGCAGCACAGGAGCACAGGAGCACAGCGGCCGGGTGGAAGTGACACATCTGGAGGCAGACATGAGCACTCCACAGCCCACCATGTGAGTACACGTGCTCCGGCAACCAGGCAGGACGTGCACACCTTCATTTAGACGTTAACTGTGGCAGTGTTCATGTACATGCTGTAAATCTACTCGTATGTGGAAGCGTTTGAGGAGTGTGAATGAGCTAAATGCAAGTACATGTTCTCTGAGGTCAGTTTTTCACTCTTTAAAATGTTATGGAAGGTTTGAAAAGTAAATATAGATAGAAGTAATTGACAATGTACAGCAGTAAACTGACTTTGTTTGGACAGCACTGAGCTAACCCACTGAAACCATCACAATACATGTACGGATATGTGTAGCAAATAGTAATACGAATCATGTCATTTGAATATGCTAATTTGATAATAGTGGCTATTACAGTGATTATAGTTTGCAGTTTAGGTTTAATTGTAAAGTATCTTCAAATGTGTTTTTTTCCCTTTCTGGCCCTGAGTGGGAACTTAAATGGGTTAAAGCTTATATTGAAATACTTTCAAAGAGTTTTTAACACAAGTATTTACTAATGGTTTAATTGATCTGTTTTTTTAAAGGAGTGTTTAATAGATAAAAAAGAGTGAAGAATTTCAAAAATACTATTCACCTTATTCCAGAAGTTGCCGACGCGCCGCCGTCTTGTTTCTGTTGTATTAGTTTACACAAATCAATCTACTTTATGTGACATTTTAGCGGCGAGACTTTTCCCTCGTTCGTCATTAGCTTTAACGGAGTTCTCGTCAAACGGAAGTGCGTTTACAACAAAAGTGCGTATCTGTGGCAAAAAATGGCAAAAGTGGGCGGGGCAGAATAAGGTGAATTCAATGAACTGATTTAAAACTGTTTTAAGAACTAAATTTGTTGAATGAATTTGTCAAAATGTTACTATTCATTTACAAATCCTTTTAGGGAAACCTTTATCACCTTCAGATTCATCTGTGATTAGCTTTTCTGTGGCTCTCCTGGTCAATGTAAAACAAACAATAAAAGTGAAATATAGCATAGCGGCAATGATAAACCCTACGCGCAGCGCCGCCCGCCCATAGCGCCAAAGGGGCGCTTACGGCGCCCAATTTCCCTCCTCATAAAATACCTGCTGCCAGATCCGTGGCGCTACGGCGCCTCCTACTGCTCATATTTCATTGAAAATGTGTAAAAATTGGTCAAAGTTTGCGGCTGTGCCGAGAAAGACTGTAATACTTGTGCTAAAATCTGGATAACTTTAGATGGCCTCCTCAGATCATTTTCACTAAATTTCAGGTTGATCGAGACTACGCCCGAGGAGTGCGTTAAAGTACAAAGTTTAATTTGAGCGACTTTGAGTTTTCCCATAGGAATAACATGGGGTTTTTCTGTCTTTTATGTAAAATGTTGGCAAAGTTTGCGGCCGCGCACGGAGACCATAATACCTATCTTAATAATTTGGATAACTTTTGGTGCCCCACTCCTCAGGATGATTGTCACCAAGTTTCTGATTGATCAGACTTACGCCCGAGGGCTAGTCGTTAAAGTACAAAGTGAAATTTGAGAGATTTTGCTGATTTTCCCATAGGAATAACATGGGGTTTTCGGTCTTTTGTAAAATGTTTGCAAAATGTGCGGCTTCGCCACGGAGACCGTAATACCTATCCTGATAATTTGGATAAATTTTGGTGCCCCCTCCTCAGGAAGATGTCCACCAAATTTCAGCTCGGTCGGGCTTGCGCCCGAGGAGGAGTTCGTTAAAATGCGTAGTAAAAAAAATATGCAAATTTTGATTTTCCCATAGGAATAACATGGGATGTTTTGGTCATTGATACGGCTTTGCCGTACAAAATATGACATGGGTCTGATTAGCTTTTTGATCAGTAGGCCAAAATGGAATTTTGTGCAAATTTCAAAAAATTCTAAAAACTAAATTTTTGCTCCCCATATAAAAGTTTGCTTTAATCTGTGAGGCGCTAACTTGCGCCAAATTTAATTTTTGCACCTCTAATAGGTTTCAAACAGTGAGTTTAACAACTACTTCAAATTTGATGCAATTAGGACTTTATATGTGCAAATGGGAGCAAAATTTAAAATTTGAAAATTTCAGGAACTCTGGCCAAATTTTGCGGCTTCGCCGCACAGAAACCGTAAAAGTTAGGTTCATGATTTGGATAACTTTTGATGCCACACTCCTCAACTTCATTTTCACCAAATTTCAGCTTGTTAAGACATAGCGCCTTGGGAGGAGTTCGTAAAAGTCGAAGTTTTTAAAAACTGCTGAGTCATGTTTAGCGAATTTAGATCAATATGGCCGACAATTGGTTGGGCGGACAGCGTTGCCGTAATAATATTTTTGCTTGTCTTGTCACGATCTACCTCTCTGCCAAATTTTATGATTCTACGATCAAATTTTTTTCGGCACTTTCCTATCCCGTAATGCATTTTTTGTACACGAGGCGCTGGCCAGCGCCATATTTTAATTTCTGAAATCGGAAATAGCCAGAATGTAGAAGGCACGATTTGTAGAGGTGTGCAAATTTTCCTGACTTTTAGTCAATGTTCACTGGGTGAAAAATAGGGAGTTGGTCCCAAGAAGAAGAAGAAAGAAGAAGAAGAAGAAGAAGAATATTCCGATCACGAAAACAATGTTTCCCTTTTTTAAATTTCACAAACTATACATTTGAAAGCGCCGCGGCGCTTTCCTACGTTTACTAGTATGGGTCCTGGTCACTGGCGGACACTTTTGAGATTTTTCAGTGGGCTCCGCCCACTTTCTGTTTTGGCCCTATTTACAATAGTAATGTTCAATTTTACATTACATTGTTATATGCGCAGGCGTGCATGAGTTGGGGAAACATTGCTGGGCGACTCAGCGCAGCGCAGCAGCTTTACGTGGGGATGACGACGGCCCGGCCGTCATCCCCATCTTCGTTGAAATCTTTTGCCGTGCGCATCTTTACGCGCGAACTTAAGCCGTTTACAACGATAATGTTCAATTTTCCCACCACTAATTGGTATGCACGGAACGTGCATGAGTTGAGGAATCGTTAGTGAGTGTTTGAGGCGGGCGGCGCTTGGCCTTCGATTCGTGCGCGCCATTGTGTGCACTTTAGCCGCGTGCTTAACCTGCGGCACTCACAGCTAATAGGCCTCTCGCCAGCTTGTGGCGCTCGGGCCTAACTAGTGAGGAGCTCTCTGGTTGTTGGTTTACAAGTTGCTCTAACCAATCAGAGAGCTCCTTATAGTTCTCTTTCATGATTTACTTGACTTCAGCCAGGACCAGCCAAACCCAGACACTTATCAGAGGCTAGTTTTTCAAGTTTTTTTTTTTTTCTAAAAGGATTTGTAAATGCATTAAATAATCATTTTACAAAATCTACTTTTAAAAACTCTTCTATTAAAGGCATTTGTTAAATAATTTATAAAATATTATTTTTAAAATCTTTTAGTAAAACGTTTGGTTAAAATCATCTTTAAAGACTTACTTCATTTAATGTGGCCCTCCAGGGCCTCCGTACTTCATACTCTAATTGTACACTTATCCATCAGTCCACACACATCAGAATGAATGTTAGTGTTTCTAAATACATTTTTGTAAAAAGTGTTCAGCGTGAACATTAAACACAGAATACACTTAAGATTCTTTGAGAGTGAACACTTGTTCCCACGGTCACACTTCATTTGATTTTTCTCAGGTACAGGCCAGTCAGCGTTTTCTGGGTCAGATCATGTGACGAAACAAACACACATCATTGGCTGCAACACAGCAGAGCTTAGCACCCACTTACTCCAACCATTTACTGAAATGCCCCAGTATTTTTAGTGTTTATGATGTTAAAAAAACTGTTGTGGGTGTGGCTTTATTTTGATTTTTTCTTGTGGTGATGGAAAAATGTGTTCTTGTCATTAGCAGTGTGCGCCACAGCCCAGGCCCGGGGCCCATCTCCAGACCCTGAGCTGGTTTGATCAGGACTAGACCTTGTCTGGAGGACTTTACCTGTTGTGCAAAGGTTTAAGTTGAGAGAGGTGTTTGCACACAAAACACCTGCATTCTACTTGCCAATATTCTATGAGTTAGCACTAATGCATTTTCAATGGGAGAGTTAGTGTTGGCCTCCAAACATTGTAAACTTTTTTATGTTGTATTCTATTTTTTGCGAGACAACCACCTGACCACACGTCATAAATTAGTGCATACATGCTAACGATCTTGTAATAAACAGTTCTTAAATCTAATTTTATCCTGAACAATAACAGTCCAAAAACATAGCAGCCACAACAGTTTGGCAAGAAAAATGTGGTTTTGTCTCACCAAGGTCCACAAATCCTTTAGAAACTGGAGGCTGAATTTATTTATTGACAATTGTCACTCATTGGCAAACGTGATCTGTGTCCACGTGTCTGCCTACGTGTCTACAATTACAGATCATTTGTTCTCATAATAGAACTGAATGGGATTGACTGTTGACATTGGTTCAGAGCTGTGCGCGTCACGTGGAAGGGGCTATTGTTTCTTACACATCAACATCAGTGGATGTCGATGATTCAACTGGCAGTATCTTCTTCTAAATTTTCCTTTAACCTTCCAGCTCTCTGTTGTTGACAGGATAAACGTCTGTGAACAGTCACTGAATGTAATGTTTTATGAAATGTGAGTTGACGTGCAGTTGGTAGGAGCCGTGAGGGAGCAGACTGTGGTTCGTTAGCCCAGCTCGTTAGCCTGTGTTTGGGTTGGATTAGGCAAATTACAGGGGCCTTATGGAGATGTGCCGAGCGATTAGTGGCTCAAATGTGATTAGATGACTTTAATGCTTGTTTTATTGAGTCATTGTTTAATAAGTCTGTCTCACGGGGTGTAATGGGATGAATGTTTTGCTTAGATTCAATAAACTCTTTTGCAAACACATACATTCTAAATCGTGGAATGGAGGCAACAGGAGTCATGTGAAGAGGAACATGACGTCATTTCACTGGAGAAACTGTAGAATATCACAAAATGTAAAACTTCAAGTGGTTTTGGCAAATGAAAACCACTCAGATACATGTAAGTGATATTAGAGCCCTTTTAAATGCATTAGCTATTCTCTTTTTAATTATCTAATAGACGTATTAACATTGAATTAAATAAAACCTAAAATAAATTTAATTTTGTGAATCTCAAATACTACTTTAAGGCTAGAAGATGGTATTTTCTTTTCATATGTTGTGACAGAAAAGCAAACAAAACATTTCTACTCTGCAAAAATGTACATTTTGGTATCTTTTTGGTTATAAAGACTTAAATTATTAATATTTAGATCTCACATCAGTCCATCAATGAACATGTTTATGGTCTATACTTCGTCCTCAGTTGCCTCCATTCTTAAAGACGGCTTCTGCAAAAATATTGCTTTTGCTAAAACCCATAGACCAACGACACAGAGGACACAACAGAACACACACAAAACATGTTTCAGCCAGGTTTTGATGACAATATTGTCCAAGTCTTTTTTTTCTTTTTTTCCATAACATATTGACTTATTGACTTGATGTGCAGCATATCCTTCACTCTCAAACCCACAGACACAGTCCTGTAGGGTGTTACTCTCTCCCAGAACATCTCCCTGTACAACAGCTGCTCCTCCAGTTACACACCACCCCCTTCTGACTCATCCCACACGACGATGAGTCTGCTCCAGGAGGAAGGTGAACCTGGTGTCCTGGTGCAGTGGCAAGACCCGGATTAAAGCCACGGTGGCATCGCTGTGCATCTC
The DNA here is from genome assembly GCA_019453435.1 of Rhinogobius similis. Lineage (NCBI taxonomy): Eukaryota > Metazoa > Chordata > Actinopteri > Gobiiformes > Gobiidae > Rhinogobius > Rhinogobius similis. Next base: position 29,716,385 of record CM033638.1, on the reverse strand, counting down.
CAGGACCTGTGCGTCTCCAGGACCTGTGCGTCTCCAGGACCTGTGCGTCTCCAGGACCTGTGCGTCTCCAGGACCTGAGCGTCTCTTGGGCCTGAGCGTCTCCTGGACCTGAGCATCTTCAGGACCTGAGCGTCTCCAGGACCTGTGCGTCCACAGGACCTGTGCGTCTCCAGGATCTGAGCATCTCCTGGTCCTGAGCATCTTCGGGACCTGAGCGTCTCCAGGACCTGTGCGTCTCCAGGATCTGAGCGTCTCCTGGACCTGAGCATCTTCAGGACCTGAGCGTCTCCTGGACCTGAGCATCTTCAGGACCTGAGCGTCTCCAGGACCTGTGCGTCTCCAGGATCTGAGCGTCTCCTGGAGCTGAACGTTTAATGGACCTGAGCGTCTCCTGGACCTGAGCGTCTTCAGGACCTGAGCGTCTCCTGGACCTGAGCGTCTCCTGGACCTGAGCGTCTTCAGGACCTGAGCGTCTCCAGGATCTGAGCGTCTCCTGGACCTGAACGTCTCCTGGACCTGAGCGTCTCCTGGACCTGAACGTCTCCTGGACCTGAGCGTCTCCTGGACCTGAGTTTCTCCTGGACCTCTGCGTTTCCAGGATCTGTGCGTTTCCAGGATCTGTACATCTCCAGGACCTGTGCATCTCCAGGACCTGAGCGTCTCCTGGACCTGAGCGTCTCCTGGACCTGAGCGTCTCCAGGACCTGTGTGTCTCCAGGACCTGTGCGTCTCCAGGACTCGGAGCAGGTCGATCACAGTTGACCTTCTCACCTGGACATGGACTGTTTGAGCCCCTCCCCTCGGGCAGGAGGCTACGGTCCAGAACCTCCCGTCACATGAACAGTTCACCCTCTTCTGTTGGACTCATGAACACTTCATAACACCTGCCACTTTACTCACTCACTATTCAACAATAATTAATCTATGTTCTGACCATACTGTACATTTTGTGTTTATCTTCAGTCAAAGTGTATTTTTATTCTAACACCTTATATTATGCATTAAGACTACTATTTTACCAGTATCATTCATTGTTCTGCACCAATCAATGAAGTCAGTTCTCTTTTTTTCCCTGACTCTTACTCTGATTGTCTGAGCTGTGTCTTTATGACGGTTCAGTGAAGATAACTGATGATTGAGTTTGTATATTTTTAGTATTTCATGTTTTGATCACCTTTCAGACATTTTGAATTGTGTTGTGTTTTGTGGGAAAAGATTAGTTTCAGAAAATGTGCCGAAGCACTTGAGGTGGATGGATCTGGACATGACTTGAAATGGAAGGAGAGTGTCTGGATTGTGGCTGAACGGTAGCAGCACTTACCAGACCAGCACTCAACAGTGTGGTTTATAGTTATTGACAGAACATTCCAATGTGAAAAAGTGTTTCCGGTATCTCTCTGGCTCTGGCTCAGAGAGGAAAACCACAAGCCAGGTTTAGGCTAGCAGATGGGCAAGCTATGGCTGACTGCTGACTGTGTTTACAAGACTGCACCGGTGTGAAAGTCTATATGACGGGTCAGACGACACATTTCATCAAAACAGAGTGAACATGACTCAGATTTTGCAAAACATTTTGCACTGCAATTAATATGTAGAAGCTAGCAGCTACTATTGTCCCAAACAATGTCCCAATGTAAACTGTCACACACAGGTATTGGACAGTTGAAAAAAGAAAAAAAAGACAGTTTTCTGTAAATACACTTAGCTCCGTGTTACTATAGAGACGAGTGCAGTGAACATGCTCAACGCTATTCACCTTATTCCGGAAGTTGCCGTATGCGCCGCCGTCTTGTTTCCATTGTATTAGTTTACATGGAGCAGACGAGCTCAACAGAAAATAAGTTCTACATGGACTAAAAAGTCGTTTTCAGACTGACCAGGAAATCGGTGCGTTGTTGACTTGTTGTTGCTCGTGTTCATTAAACATTTTACACAAATCAATCTACTTTATGTAACATTTTAGCGGCGAGACTTTTCCCTCGTTCGTCATTAGCTTTAACGGAGTTCTCGTCAAACGAAAGTGCATTTACAACAAAAGTGCAAAAAAACTGCAAGGTGGGCGGGGCAGATTAAGGTCAATCATAGAACTATAATAAAACCTGGAAGATGAATCCAAGATGGCCGTCCTGTTTATCCCTATGGAGTGTGCTCATTGGCGCATGACCCCAAAAAAGTTTCTTACTTCCGCATTTACTTCCTGATACGAAGGCTGACATCTTTGCTTTCCCCCATGATGCTTTGAGCGACGTGAACGACCACGCAGCTTGCAAGTTTTTGTGTTAACGTTAGCTTGTGTGATTGTAATTGTATTCTTCATGTTAGACACACGTGAAGCGTCTGAAATGAAATAAAATACATCTTACAGGTGTCTCTAGTCGAGCCTTTTCCACGTGCTTCTGTTTATATCGTCCGACGTGCTCGTTCACGTGACTCGCACATGTTTGCGGTGACGTCACTTAATATAAAAACGGTAATTTCGGTGATTTTAGAAACAGTAGAAAAGAACATTTCCTTCTATTTTATTTAAATACCGATAATAATTCAGTACTGTCTGCAATTATAATGTGCAATTTTAGAAAATGGCTGGTTCCAAGAGGCTGCAGTACCTCGCACGGCCACAAATCAATCTGGGACCACAGACAGAGGGGGCGTACCTTATCCAGTTCTTTTAATACATCCATGAGGTCAATAGGCTACATGTGTACTTAGCTTCTACAGTTTACTCACTCCATTCAAGTTACACATTTGCTTTTCTATGTCTTGGTTATCTGGGCTTTTCCTAAGTTTATATGAATAAGTTACTTTTAACATACATTTGTGTGTGTGTGTGTGTGTGTGTGTGTGTGTGTGTGTGTGTGCGTGTGTGCGCGTGTGCGCGCGTGTGTGTGTGTGTGTGTGTGTGTGTTTCAAATGACTTTGGGCACCATAACCTTGGTGTTTTCTGTAGGATAATTCTCTAATATCATCATCAAAGAAACCCCAGCAGATGGCGCTAGTCCGGTGCTTGTGGTGTTTACATGTTAAATTAAGATGCCAGACTGATACACATGTGGAGCTCTCCAAGTGAAGCTCCACACATTATGCCTAATCTGGGATCGCTCGATCGGCAAAAGGTGAAATATTCAAAAACTTTGGCTGAAAAATCAAATTCTGCTAAATGTAAGAAAAGCACAGCCAACTCCATCTACAAAAGCACAAAGCCCTTCCATCCGGCCGTTCTTATTTCTCTAGTCTCTATTTCTGCTAAAAGTTTGAATGCTGCTTCATCATTGGCTTTCATCTAAACCACAAACCACAATGCTGCCCTTTAATTGAGCAGTCCGAGTCGCTGAACCAGCAAATACTGTATGTTACCTCAAAGAAATGAACATTATATGAATTTATTGCATTTGTTTTAGCTTTTATATTATTTATTGACAAGCAGGAGGCCATACCTGCTGGTGTCACAGGGGGCGCTGGAGGAAGAAATGTTGGTGTGTCTGTAAGCAAGACACCTCACCCACACTGTCTAGTATGAGAGTGGTGTGTGTGAATGGTTGGTGGTGGGAGGGGCCGGTGGCGCACACTGGCAGCCTCATTTCCATCAGTTTGCCCCAGGGCAGCTGTGGCTACAATAGTAGCTTACCATCATCGAGTGTGGAGTGAATGAATAATGCAATGTGAAGAGTCTCTGAGTGTCCAGAAAAGCATTATATTAAGTATAATGCATTATTATTCTTATTATAATAATTTAGTTCTATTTCTGTGTTTTTTAGCTTCTCGGCTAATCTCTCTACAACAGCCTTCCCCGACGTCTACAATGACTCCGACTGTCCCGACGCCATCTCCTGGGACATCTTCTACTCCAGCCTCCACATCTACATCTTCATCATCTCCGCTTTGGGAATCCTCCTGAACATCTTCGTCCTCTCAATTTTCTGCTTCCACAAGAAACCCTGCACTGTTGCCGAGATCTACCTGAGCAACCTTGCCGCCGCCGATCTGATCCTGGTCTCCTGTCTACCTTTTTGGGCGGTCAACATCTACAACAACTTCCAATGGCCTTTCGGATTGTTCATGTGCAAAGTGGTCAATTTAGGAATCAAGATGAACGCCTACTGCAGCATCTACTTCCTGGTCCTTGTTAGCATCGACCGCTACATAGCTTTGGTGCACGCAATGTCACACGGTCGAATGCGTCGGCCGAAGTACGCAAAAATTGGATGTTTGCTGGTTTGGCTTTTCGGTTTATTGTTGGGAAGTCCGGTGCTTATATTTCGGAAAGTCGAATACATTGCTGATTATGACGTGACTGCTTGCTTTAACGACTACCCAAGTGTAAAATTTTCACTGTTTTGCGACGTCATGCTAACAATACTTAGCTTCCTCATTCCAATTTCTGTAATCGCGTATTGTACATTGAAGATCATCCAAGCTTTGAAGAACAAGAGCATGGATAGGTTTCACACAGAGCGAACGGAGAAGAAAGCCACCACTCTGATCCTGGCCGTTCTCGGGACGTTTCTGATTTGCTGGGTTCCTTTCCATTTGGTCGCGATCCTCGATGTTCTCTGCAGAGCTAAAGTCATACTAGATTGTTTTACCAGTAACGTCGTAGAGTTCTGCAACCAAATCTTCACCTACTTGGCCTTCTTCAACAGCGTTCTCAACCCGGTCTTGTACGTGTTGGTGGGGAAGAACTTCAGGAAGAAGATGTGGGACGTGTTCCATCAGTGGGCGATAGTGAGACCCATGACGACGGATTCCACAAGATCGCACCTGTCATCTACACTTAAAACTACAGTGTGAGGATTACCAGAGAAGAATATGGAAGCGTACACTGTCCAAACGCAAAGATGGCCGATGTAATTGTTGGTATTGTTAAATTAATATTGACACGTTTTGAAGCGTTCATAAATATGCTACTGGAAACCTTCTGGATTCACATACAGATATGATATACTGCAGTATGTTAAAGATGCACTATGTAACTTTTCTGGTGGTCAGCAGCTCGTCTGTAGGAAAATGTTGTTGTATTGTCAGGATTGTTCCACAGTTTTATTAATTAAAATGGTCTGTCTCTATGAAAACGAGCAATGACGCCAACATGGACAGACGCATATTATGTAATAAAAATCCAAAATGTAATAAAAATTGGTGTCTGGCATTCAGGCGTCAGGGCTCAAACCTAACACAGAGCCTCTAGCAGAGAGGACTGTGTAGTTCCAAAGTTTAAAACATCTGTTGGAAAGTTCAGTTTCACTTTTAAAAGGACACATATTCTGCTACAGTGACTTTTATTGCGCTTTTAATCATGTTCTAACAATGTTCCATCATCAAAAATACACCTGATGTTGCATTCCGTTGCATTCACGCTGTTCTGAGGAATGTTTATTAGAAAATCCAACCCCTCCGAGTGTCAGACACACTTCCTGCTTGATCTGGGACGTATTTTCAGATCATCATGTTTAAAGGCTACAATACAAAAAATGCATAATATTCTCCCTTTAAGGGATTTAGACTGTCAAACCCCTCTGTCATAAAACTACAGACTGATATCAACATGTGCAGCAGGACTCTGAAACTGTGGTTAAAGTCAGACCAAAAGTGTTCACAAAACATGTGCTGTTTCTGTCTTATGTAATTGCATTTCATACAAAACCCTTTAAAAGCCTCCTATGGAAAGGTTTTGAAAATTAACACAGAAAGCAATGCATGGTTTAATTGCTGTCTGTATCAAACTTAAAAAGTCTCTTCATGATGTAATAAAACTGCATTTTGTAATAATTTGTTGCTTTATGTATTTGTTAAATTGTTACAAAATATGGGCAATATTACAAAGTGTAATAACCAACCAAATCAGAATTATAGGCCTAATCCTAACTCCAAATGAAAACTGTAAATCAAATGGTTGGTGTTTTCTCAAATAAATGAAAGCAGGTCTGTAAAAGCATTCCTCCCATGTTATTATGACATACTGTTCACTCTAAGTGCAAGACATGTTCTTACTTAGTTTTATAGTGCGACATTTTCATGGAAAAAAGTTGAACACCTGCCTATTATAACAATTTTCTCAATTTGGATTATTACATTCTTACAAAATGTGTTTTTGTACATAATGAAGTGACAATTTATTACATTTTGGAGTATTCTTACATAAGCGGCAGTGCATACCAGGCCAAGGTACAGGTCAGATCTGTGGAGAGGTGCCCCCACTCACAGTTACAACACATGATTTTCTATTCATTTTTTTGATACCAGACAGTTTAATGCTGTGCCCCACCAGAAGAGTTTCATACGCAGCTTTAGTCACAGTATGATTTTAGTTGTGTTTGCTGTTGTGATGTGTGTCCAGCGTCAGCAGGACATTATGAGCTTTCAGGGAACTGTATGTGAAAAGAACTCATAGATGTGGCCCGGCGCACACAGAGGGGTCCATGTGTCACCTCTGGGAAAGGGATCTCGGGGCAGGAAACACACAGGTACATGCAAACCTTACAAAAGAATATTTTATCAACAGAGTTTTATGGATGTCTAAATAAGCTGCACTTTGATTAAACATATTGTATACACTTTTGTCCAAAGGTTACAGATTCATAGTACTAAAGTATTCTAAGTCTAAATATTATATTATATATTTATTTTCTTGAATATTCAGTAATTTTAGATGGATTTGTACTTTCAGCTGTTATGCAAGTTATGAATACTAACAATTTAAGTTATAATGCAAGTTTTAATGTAATGTCTGTTTATGCTGCATCCTAATATTGCCTTATATTATATTTAAACAGACTTCTGTGTAAATGATACTTTTATGTAAATATGTGTCTTGTACATATAGTCTATACTTGTGGTTATAATATTGTTTGCCTGTTAATCATTGATTAAAGACACTTATGTAATTGTATTTGTTGTGAGTTTACCTGCTAAAGGACGCTGTTGTAGTTCGTACTGGTGTAGATTGTCAAACACATATACATTTTTTGGAGTTAAAACTTAAATACATCAGACTTAGAGTTAGATTTAAACAAATTCTTCTTCTCTTTGATCCGTCCAAATCTTGTTAAGTACAAGATTGTAAAGTTTGGCGTGTGTAGGTGCAATTTAAGGGCTGATCTTAATACCTACCTGTCCCTCAGACCGGTTCACTTTGGATCATCCCGAGCTGCTTGTTATTGACGTCTCCGGCACGGCCCCGGCACGGCCCCGGCACGGCCCCGACACAGCCCCGGCACGGTCCTGGCACAGCCCTGAGAGCAACTGACGTCACTCAAACCTAACTAATGGTTTCTTTATAAATGAAATCAAAATGAGGCCGATGTCAGTGACAACTTCCTGTTTATCATCAGCTTTTCCTGCATTTATTTCACTTCTCTGCAAAACCTCTCCCTATGAAATGCGTTGGATAGAAACGCGTTATGCACAAAAATTATGAATGTTTATCATGACGTGAGTGCCGTCGGTCGATACACAGGAAACAGTTAAAGTGCATATGACAGGCTTTTATGATTTTCTAATTTTGCCTATATTTAGTGTATAAATATAAATTATTGTTTTACACCAATCAGGTCACTGTTTGTGGAGAAAAGTTGAAAAATTCTTTTGAAAATTACAGGAAGTAAAAACAAATTGATGACATCACACTGGGGAGACCCATCCAACCCAACATTATGCATAATTTACACAAAATAAACTACTTTTGACACTTTAAAAACACAGGGAGGAAGCCGGAGAGAACCCTGTAACACAGGGAGGACATGCAGACCCCCCAGAGAGATCGTGTGTGTTGGTTTGATCCGGGAATCGAACTCATGATCTGCTTATTGAGAGGCAGGAGCTCTAACCACTCTGCCACCGTGCACCCTAGTTGTCCTAAAAATTCAAATTTTGTCTCATTTTTTAAAACTTAAAACTTCAGTAAATCAGTTTTAGAATTAGATATCAAAAATTCCTTCTGTATGTTTTTTCAAAATCTTGTTGAGTCCACAGTTTGGTGAGGGATCTACTTTAAGGCTGATCTTTATGTCTCGAGGGAGAAAAATGCATTTTAAGAAAACGGCCTTTGACGTTACAACGTCCCCGAGAAATCTATGGATGAAGTGGATTCAATGGAAGAATAAAACATCTTCAGGAGCAGATTGGAAGAGTGTGTTGTTTCCACATGAAAGCTGATATGATGGGAGAGAAAACTGACCAAAAAACAAAACAAAATGTCTGTCGTCATAAAACCTGTCAACACAACATCATCCATTAAACACACACACACACACACACACACACACACACACACACACACACACACACACACACACACACACACTCTCTCACACACTCACACACACACATACACACACTCTCTCTCTCTCACACACTCACACACACACACACACACTCACACACATACACACACACACACACAGGTCTTAGTGATCCTTTGTGTGTTAAATGGAGCACACAGTTGTGTGTAGAGTGGTCGAGTGTGTAGAGTGTAGAGTGTGTGTAGAGTGTAGAGTGTAGTGTGTGTCTAGAGTGTGTGTAGAGTGTGTAGAGTGTGTAGAGTGTGTGTAGAGTGTAGTGTGTGTATAGAGTGGTGGGGCGTTCAAGCCTAAGTGATTTCTGCTGTTTGACTCATTGTCTGCCGCTAAAAACAGGCCAGAGATTTTCCAGTGGAGACTCACACACATGGCTTCCCCGCCGTCTGCTTTTAGCGCACTGTCCCGGGCACCGCCGACTTCATGGGGCATTGTTGACTCGGAGCGGGACTGTGGGCGCGCTACACCCCAGAAACCAGGCCTGCAGCGCCAAACAGGAAACCACCACGGTCAGCCCTGCAGTAATAACCCCTGCCAGGAATCTGCTGTGGAAATACACAAATAAAGAGAAATAGTCCAAAGATACAACATGAAAATAATTGTGTTTCTGAGCAAAATGTACTGATTTAGAAACGTTTTCTTGTTTCACACCAGTCACAAGGTTAACCGGGAGCTGGAGCAGGTTGGCACGTTGTATGACCGGCAGCACCAAAGCAACTGTGAGTAATGAGCACGTGGAAGTCTGTACTTGAGTGTTTTAACTGCTGACTGTTGGATTACTCACTGAACAAAAAGGCAGTTAAAGGGCCTCTGACAGGTTGAACTACTCATTTAACTAAAATGCAGTTAAGATAAATATATTTTAGTTTCTGCTAGAATCTTCACAAATTTTACCCCAGTTTAGTTATTGTGGTTTCTGAAGATGTTGGTCGGTGTGTCAATCAGTAGAAGAAGACTCGTGGACGCTAGCTTCTGAATATTAAAGGAAGTTTATTACAGAGAGCAGCAAGCATGACCTGTAATTACCCTTGTCCCCTTTTGGCCCCACAGCCTAGAGGCAACTGAATAAACAATTATCTCTACCAGTATCTCCAACAACCGTCTCTCACAGCAGATACTTCATTATTCTTTTAGATTTTTAATTTTACTTCCTGGTTGTGAAGTATGACATCACACTAGGAAATTACCATAGCAACCACACTGTACGCTGGCCAAAACTCATCTAATGTCACAGATTTTGTTCGTTTGACAAAGAAAAACACACGTGAACCTTTATTTTGTTGAATCAATATTTTAAAATGTCAAAAAGTAGTTTATTTTGTGTAAATTATGCGTGACCTTTGTCTCCCCAGTGTGATGTCATCAGTTTGTTTACTTCCTGTAATTTTCAACAGATTTTTCGACTTTTCTCCACAAATAGTGACCTGATTGGTGTAAAACTGTAATTTATATTTACAACAAGTATTAATACACTGAATAAAGTCAAAATTAGAAAATCATAAAAGCCTGTCATACGCACTTTAAGATATTTCAAATTCTGCTTTACAAATTTTACCCCAGTTAATCTATTTTTTTTAGGTTTTTACTTACTTCCTGGTTGTAAATGATGATGAAATGACCAAGACACCACTGTACACTGGGCAAAAACTCCTCAAAGAAAACCTTTATTTTGTACAATCAGTGTTTAAAGGGTCAAAAATGAAGTTTATTGTTTGAGTGCGATGTCATCTATTTGTTTACTTCCTTTAATTTTCAACATATTATTCAACTTTTCTCCACAGACAGCGACCTGATTGGTGTAAAACTATTATTTATATTTACAAGAGGTATTAACACACTAAATAAAGTCAAAATTAGAAAATCTTAAAAGCCTGTCATGTGCACTTTAAGCTCCAGAATGTTACTTCGAGCTACTACATAGACCCTGTGGTAAATATTTATCACAGTTTAACATCAATCGAGTGTCAGTTCATGAGGGAAAGTCGAGAAAAGATACAGAAAGTATTTATAATTATATAAAAGTCTCTTATGACCAGACCTCTGTTTTTTTCAAAGCTTGACATTTGTGGATTGAGTTGTGAAGATGTGGGACTGTAGATGGCGCTGTCGTCTTACTGCTGTAGGAAGACAGCGCCAAAGTCTGTCCATAACCTGAACCCACAGGACAAACGGGTCAAGGTGTGATGTAAACCCAGATTTGTTCATAGCAAGTGTTTGTGAATGTGTCTTCAGTGCACACAAGTCTATCCAAAAAGCAAACATTTATCAAAGAAAATAAAGGAGTTGTTATTTCTAATGACTGTTGTGTCACAGCCCTGGCCCTGGTTCAGAGGGAGAGGATCATGTGCTGCTCATGTCCAACCAGGGACTGAGATTAGAAACACACAACTGTCAAACTGGGGGAAAACAAGGTCAGATTTGTAAAAAAAATCAAACGAGCTGTCCCATCTGTCATATAAAATGTTTAATGTCACCACCAGCGTCTCTGGGACAAAAGATGGGAATGTGTCAATATGTGTTTATAATCTGTTTTACATATTTACATTAGGCCTATTAATTATGTTTCATTAAAGCGAGACACTACAGGTGAAAAAAATAAATCAATTTAAAGATATCCATTTGAAACTTCCCCTGTAGTTTACTCACACATGTAAGAAACACATATATTTTTAAGAGATAAGATATTTTTAAGAGTTTAATTTTAGTTTTCATTGAAGTTTTTCATCATGTCAGGTTTTCATGTAGAAATAAGGCATTTTACGTTTAAAAATGGCCAAAAATATACATATTTTCGACATATAAAACTGGAAAACGGACATAACCAGGTTTAAATTTCTTGGTTCATTTTGTAGCAGAGGGGATTTGGGAAGTAAACTAGATTGGACGGAAAATTGTCCTAAAAATTTTAATTATGCATCATTTTTTTGACTTAACACTTCAATAAATCAGCTTTAGAATTACATATCATAAAATCCTTCTGTACGTTTCGTCTAAATCTTGTTGAGTCCAAGATTGTACAGTTTGGTGTGGGATCTACTTTAAGGCTGATCTTAAGATGCACTTTAAGAAAACGGCCTTTGAAGTTACAATGTCCCAGAGAAATCTATGGATGAAGTGGATTCAGTGGAAGAATAAAAGATTTTTAAGAGCAGATCGGAAAAGTTTGTTTCCAGCTGAAAGCCATGTTTTGCCTGCAGAGTCTCACCTTAAAACATTAAACACAGTTCATTATAAATAGAGTAAAATTAAAAGAGCAAAAGTAGCTTTGAAAACATGAACACATCAATCAGTAAAACACACACGATACAGTAACAAAAAAAAAACAATAAAAAACCACAACATGATGTAAACAAACAAATATAGCAGAGTTTCTAAGGTGCATAGACAAGTGCAAACTGAGGGAGGCGTCATTCATGGTTCAAGCGCTGGACGGGCCTGTCTACAGCTGTGCAGGTCACAGAGGGCGCCGAGCGAGCGGGACGGGCCGCCAAAGATCTGTGTCCGGCATTTGATGGCAGTGATTCCACACAGAAAGGCCAAATCATTCAGGAAATCAGACCCAGAATCTCTTCAGTGTGAGTCCCAACCACTGCACCATCGTTCTGCCCAAACTGAAGGAGAGACACTGCAGTTTTTTTTTTTCATTTTTTGTTTTTTGCTCAGTTTTCTCTCTCAACATAGGCTTTCATGTGGAAACAACAAACATGTCCAATCTGCTCCTAAAGATGTTTTATTCTTCCATTGAATCCACTTCATCCATAGATTTCTCTGGGACATTGTAAATTCAAAGGTCGTTTTCTTCAGATGCATTTTTGTCCCTCGAGACATAAAGATCAGCCTTAAAGTAGATTCCACACCAAACTGTACAATCTGGACTCAACAAGATTCTGACGAAACGTACAGAAGGATTTTTAATATTAAATAATATAATATTGTAACTTAAATGTGTACAAAATGAAGCAATACATTTAAACCTGGTTCTGTCCATTTTTCAGATGTAAATGTTCCAAATATGTGTATTTTTGGCCATTTTTACACATAAAAAGCCTTATTTCGACACGAAAACATGACATGATGAAAAAATAAATATATAACAACTGCAAAGTTGTCCAGTAGAATGTCGACAACTTGACTCTATTTAGGACCATATTTTACGATACTAGTTTTAGAACATTTTAAGTTCTCCCATAAGTGCTCAAAATGTTCTTTTATGATTTTTTTCTGCTTAACCAACACAACGACCTCTGGTGCTATCATCATTCCATTCCATTTCTGATGAACTCCTGCAGTAACTTAGCAATTTTTTTTTTTTTTATTCCAGCACCTGAAAACAGCAAGAACATGATTGATATTCATCGATGTAATTCCTTATTAGTCCAGACGTGTTCCATCGTAGAAAAGGTTACAGATCAGGTTGAAGATCTAGACGTTTCTGTCCAGAAGTCATTGTCAAATGAGTCATTGACAATGACCTCCCGACAGAAGTCCAAACGTCTAGATCTTCAAACAGCGTCCAGATGACAACCCCTGTAACCTTTCTATGATCACTGACATTGTAAAGATCTTAATCTGGAGTGTCTGCAATATTGGAATATGATGAGGAATCTTTACTGGGAATCTGCTCTCACACATTTACCACCAAAGTGAGAAATTATTATGTTATTATTATTATTATTATTATTATTATTATTATTATTGTTATTATTATTATGTGTATTTGTACATCTTATTTTTTATTTCTACCTGCTTCACGTTTAGACTGGACAGGTGACGTTCCTGCTGCACCTGCTGCGGGGCCTGCCGGGTCAGTCACAGGACGGTCAGCTGGTTCCACTGGTCACTGAACTGGCCTGAACTCATTACTTGAATTCCTTGTTCCCACAAGACGGTGTTGGGTGTAACTAAGTTACTAATACTTAATTACTGTAATTAAATAAGACATTTTAAGTAACAATTGTGTAATAACTCTGTTCATCATTCTGAATTAAGTTGTACACATTTATTCATCTAGAGTCGCTTGTTGAGAGCCATCAGTAAAACATGTAGCGTCATGATGAAGCCATGAAGCCGACGCATCAGAACAGCAGAACAAGCCGAGAAATCAAACTGTTGTTAAATCCAGTTGAGAGAAAAGCATCGTCTTCTTCCTCGTCCTCAAATGCACAAAGCACTTCCATGTGCATGTTTTCCAAAACAAAATTTCTGTAACTCTGCTCAAACAGGCCGAAGTACATCCACAGGCCCCACCACATTTGTTTAGGTTTGTCCATTTGACCCTCTGTCTACATCATAATGCTGCGCTGTGATTGGTAGAGGGTCCAGATGGATTCTCAAATGTTTGTGAACTCAGAATTATTGCAAGAATTCATATGGCAGGACCAGGTTAGTGTAACGCATTACTTTGAAAATACTCAGTTACTTTCAACACCAACAATAATGTTTAAGAGAATGCAACCGTTCTCTGCAGGAAACAGCCTGAACACATGTTCAATATGCTGAAAGTGAAAGGACTTTGGCCTGACCTCTGCTGTCATAGCAGTGTTGTTACCCATTTCTATTCTTGGTGTATTGCCACAAAGACCATTTAAACTACTTCTTTGTAGTTTTTGTAATGTGACAGTGAGTTCCATGAAGAGGACTCTTTTCTCACACAGTCTGCCTGAGTGTCTGTGTGATCCCTGAGCAGAACACCTACTGCCTGCTGTGACCCACCCTCAGGTCCCAGTCCAGTTCTGTTGCCTCTCACTCTGGTCGGTTCTGTCCTGGTGTCACAAACTGAATATGTACTCGCTCCAGGTCTGTAATGTTTTACCTGAGTCTGTGTTCTCTCTTATCCAATCATCTCGTTCAAAAGTGTTCCAGAAGCCGAAAGCGAGCCAGACTCTTGTGGAAGCCATTACCTCCCATGACCCCCTTTGAATCACACATGTCACGCACCAATACTACATTTCCCACAATGCATCCTTGAAGAAAGTCTTGTTTTTGGTTAAGAGATATTTGCACTTTATTTTATTGTATTTCAATGCAATTTATTTTTAAAATTATTTCAGTTGAGTGAATGATAGAAAATTGTTGATATTATTTATTTCTTTGAAGTTGCCTAAATTCAGCCCACTTTTGCTAAATGAGAGAATATACTTATGGTGCCTTGAATAATATCACTTCATTCATTTAATGTTCATGTTATGAGTTTTTTTTTATATAAAGGACATTTGTATGTTGTGCCTGTTGAAATTAAAAATTACTGACAGAGTCATAAGAAAATATTGCTTTATTTATCCAATCATATTGTAATCATAGGTTAAATTTTGGTTTCAATGAACATTGGACAGTCCGGCCCTCGGCTTGTAGCCAAATGTTTTATTTGGCCCTCCGTCCATTTGACTTTGACACCCCTGCCTTAAATAGACTGTCCCAATCTCAACGTGAACCAACAAAAACATGGCTAATGCAGTTCCACCTCAAGCAGCCAGCTCAACGGTCCATAGCGGAAAGTTACATATTCTTTAGAGTGAAATGTTTGGTAAATATTGCTCAGCCCTCACTTTATCTCAAATATAATAATCTTGACAAAAAGCCCCTTTATCTCCACTTGCAGTTTTATTTACACACCGATTTAACAGAGGTGATCTTTTGGATGCTGTGCTGTTCGTTGCTAAGAGTCGCTGCTTTCACAAAGTTATTGGCGTGTGTGCTCAGAGATAAACAGCAGCTGGCTCTCCACAAACACATTAAGCCCGCTCTCTAACGATGAAAATGTAGTTATGTGTCAGTAACAACACGTCCACAGAGTCCACAGCCGACCAGCGCTTTTGTATAAAGAGCCCTCAGCTAAACCAGGCCCGTCCCATTACCGCTGCTGCTGCTCGGACTGACGCCTGTGGAGGGGCCCAAAGGAAGGTAACGTTTGAGCTTGTTTGTATTGACTTGAATTCAACTCGGAAAAACTTATCCTACATCGTTCTTACCAATTGGGAAAGGGTTGTGACCGGCTCCTGACGTAACGATGAGGCCAAAAGTCAACAGGCTATTGACCATTTAAAACTGTGTAAACATAAACAGAATCATTTATGTAATGGAGGCAAGTGATGCGTGATTTCACAGGACAAACTGGCTTTGTATCACAAAATATGAAAAATCATGGTGGTTTAAAAGAAAACATGAGAAAAAAACAAAACCCAAGTGGTTTTGTCCAATAAAAGCACTGAGTGATGTCAGAGCATGCTTTAACATTTACACATTTACTATTGTATTTTTCTTCATTTGTTTGCATTTTTGAGCATTTTTAATCAGATTATTTACTTTTTACTTACTTTTTACTTTTACTAGCAATTTTGAAGCTAGAAAGTAATATTTCTTCCCCATTGTTTGTAAAAGAAAAGCAAACTTAAGTTATGTTTCTACTGTAGGAATTCAAAATTGTTGCATTTTTTGTTATAAAGAGTTAAGGTGACACTGCAGGTGAATAGGAAAAAATCTTCAGTTTAAAGATATCAATTTGAAACTTGAAAACTCATATAGTTTACTCACATAAATGTAAGAAAAAATATATTACGTTTTTTATCACCTAATGTTTTCATACAGAAAGGAGGCATTTGACGTGTAAAAACGGCCAAAATTGCACATATTTGGGACATTTAAATCTGAAAAATGGACAGAATCAGGTTTAAATTTCTCAGTTCATTTTGTACTCATATTAGTTACTAAAACCTTAGAGAGGGCATTGTGGATTTCTTATTTCATTTTGGAGTAAACTAGATTGGACTGAAAATTGTCCTAAAAATTCAAAAATCGCTTCATTTTTTGACTTAAAACTTCAATAAATCAGGTTTGAAAGTAGAGAGCACAAAATCCTTCTGTATGTTTCTTCAAAATCTTCTTGTTGAGTCCAGATTGTACAGTTTGGTGTAGGATCTACTTTATGTGGGATCTTTATGTCCAGACGGAGAAAAATGCATTTTAAGAAAACGGCCTTTGAAGTTCCAATGTCCCAGAGAAATCTATGGATGAAGTAGATTCAATTGGAGTAATAAAACATCTTTAGGAGCAGATTGGACACGTGTGTTGTTTCCACATGAAAGCCCATATATTGAGAAACCAGTTTTGCCTGTTGTGTCTCACCTTAAACTCATAAGCATTAGCTCTGATCTCAGTTCATCAGTGAAAATGTGTTGATGTGAAATGATGAAGGGATGGATGGAGGGTATGGATAGAATATACCACCAGAGACACCAGTGGAGTGGACCAAGTGTCAGAGTGGAGCAACGAGGACACATATAACATCATACTCATTAATACTTAAAGCCCCAACGTCTAACATTTTGGCAAACATTAGACCAGAATAAAATGTGTTTGTATTCTCTTGGATGTTTGAATTGGCTTAAAATGTCCAAAACCCTGCGTCCTGACTGTGAGCGGGGCTTGCATTAGTGATGGGCGATAACTGTGATTTTTAATTTGATCTGATACCAAGTACTACACTGGCAAGTGTTATGGTATCGATGTGATACCATCATCAATATGTTTTGGATTAAAATGTATTGAAACTCCTCTACTATAAAGCTCATACCTCAATGAACATCACTTTTTCTCCATCCAAGCTTGAACTTAAAAGGTAAATATATGGTCAGAAAACCAAAAGTACAAGCAACATATTAAAAATAAATGCATTTTTTAAATATTGATTGTGTATTGATATTTTTAAATGTGTGTCAATACTTTACTTTCCATACTTTCCGGTTTCCATGGAGTCATCCAGGTGGCTTTCCATCCAGAAAGTTACATGGTGTCACTTTACCCTTTAGATACAGTATTGATACTGAGCCCTGATATGTCTGTATATAATCATTTATATCAAATTATTTATGTTGTGACATCCCTCAAATATTCATTCATTCATTCATTCATTTTCTACCGCTTATTCCCGTTAGGGGTCGCGGGTGACTGGAGCCTATCCCAGTGACTTTGGGCCTTAGGCGGGGTACACCCTGGACAGTGGCCAACTCATCACAGCTGACACAGAGACATGGACAGACAACCATTCACTCTCACATTCATACACTAGGGACAATTTAGAGTTCTCAATTAACCTACACAGTCATGTCTTTGGACGGTGGGAGGAGCCGGAGAACCCGGAGAGAACCCACGGTAACACGGGGAGGACATGCAGACTCCGCCCAGAGAGATCGTGTGATGTTAGGGGGGTTCGGAATTCAAACCCACGATCTCCTTATTGAGAGGCAGAAGCTCTAGCCGCTCTGCCACCGTGCACCCATCCCTCAAATAAAAACAATTTTACCGGAAATAATCTGACATCAAATTACCTGACCTCTGTCCCAGTTTAAAATAATGTCCGTAATAGCTTTAGGTATGTGCAAGATTCTCCTTCATCCTTTTATAAATAAACATAGAAGCTAAATCAATAATGTCTTGCGTCTTTTGTGCTCAGGTCTTACCAATGGACAACGACACTCTACGTGACCTGGCGTGTAACCAGACGGAGGCGTGGTCCTGGCTCTACTCCATGCAGCCGTTCTACATGTCCGCCATCTGCTTCCTGGGAATCCTGGGCAACTCGTTCGTCCTCGGCGTCTTCTTTCTGGAGAAGCGCCACAGTTCCGTCGCCGACATATATTTGGGGAACCTGGCTTTGGCCGACCTCCTCATGCTCTCCTGCCTGCCTTTCTGGGTGGTCACTATCACCAACGAATTCCACTGGACTTTCGGTCAAGCCATGTGCCAAATCGTCAACGTGATTATCGGAATGAATTACTACTGCAGCGTGTTGTTTCTCACGTTGGTCAGTGTGGATCGTTACCTTGTTCTGACCCGGCCTTTGTCTCACGGAAGAGACCGTCAAGCCATATGGGCGAAAATCATTTGTTTCTGCATCTGGATAATCGGGATTTTGCTAAGTTTCCCTGCTGTATTGTTCCGTTCTGTGCAATACCTCCCGCATCTTGACATAGACGCGTGCTACCTCGAATACCCGCACAACGGCTGGAGATTGCGCTACAATTTCACCGTAATCATCGTCGGCTTCTTTATCCCTGTCCCTGTTGTATCGTACACGAGCTTTCACATCGTCAAAGTTCTCCGTAGCAGTCAACGCATAAACAACAACTGCAAAGGCGCAGAAAGAAAAGCTGCGTTTCTGGTGCTGATCGTGCTAGCGGCGTTTATCGTCTCTTGGCTTCCGTATCAAGGTTTCGTTTTCTTGGATACGTTGGATCACTTCAGTGTTCTCACAGGATGCGCATGGGCCGACGCGTTGGACATCGGCGAACAGTTGGCGACGTACATTGGCTACAGCAATAGTTTGTTAAACCCGTTCTTGTATGTGATGGTGGGGAAGCAATTTAAGCAACGGGCGAAAGAGGTTTTGAGGGTCGTGTTGTGCAAGGGATGGAAGAGAAGCAGGTCCGGTTATTCCAACGGTAATGTCACATCCAGACTGTGTGAAAGCACAAAGATTTAAAGGTTTCATGGAATGTTAAGGCAGTGTCTATGGAACAGTACGACGGCCACCAATTTTCTTTGCAATTTTGGCCTGAAAAACTTTTGAACGGTTCCAAACTTTTCCTGCTATGAAACAAACGCAAGACATTTCATTTTTTTCTTGCAGGCTTTTACTGCCAACACGCCAACCATTGCCAGGGTTCGTACACCTTTTCACAGAGACAATTCAAGTACTTTTCAACCCCCTTCAAGGTAGACTTGCGAGTTATTTCCAGCACCTTTATACCTAAAGGACACATGTTCTGCTCCAGTGACTTTTTTGAGCTTTAAACCATGCTCTAACAATGTTCCATCATCAAAAACACACCTGAAGTAGCATTCAGTTGCATTCACGCTGTTTTTATTAAAAAATCCTCCCCGCTCCGAGCCTCAAACACACTTCTTGTGAACTCCCTCCATCCAGGACGTATTTTTGGATCATCTACGTCACTTATCAGAGAATATTCTGCTTTTTCAAGTCTAAAGACTAAAGACTAAAGTTTTAAGTCCTTTAATCATCACTAAACTTGTTCTGAGCATTTCTGCCTCTAAACACGATAACTGCTGCAGCAAATCCGTATCAGAACGTCTTTTCAGCGCTAACTAAACTAGATCATATATTGTGCTGGCGCCATCTGCTGGCTGGATGTACTCAGTAAGTGTAATTTCTTAGTTACTGCTTGAAAAAGTCATAGAATTAATAACAAACCTTTTTCTATTTTTTTTTTTTAAACATGAGATGCAAATATAAGGTACCCAAGAGCATGTTCGAAGGCTAATAACGATATGAAAAGTGCAGAATATTTTTCCTTTAACTTGACCCCAATGCATGCACAACAGTACCAAACTTTTAAATGTGTATCTCATCTGTAGTTTCTGAAATTAACTTATGCATGTTGAGAAAGTGACAAAATATCACAAGAAATTGGCTTAGTGAAGAGTGCTTTGTTGGAATTTCTGGACAAATCCGAAGTAATTTCCTGTATTTTGGGGCATTTTAAAACGTTGAACACGCAACTCTTTCACTGTAAACAAACGTCGGTGTTGTGAGGAAAAGCACTGCCTCTGTTTAAGTGAACCTGTGCCGCGGAATACACTGAAATGATTTGAAGAGCACAAAGCAAATTAGCACTCTTTTATGTCAAAATACAGCACCACTTTTTCACCTGCTGGACATTCGGACAGCACTAAAATGGCGTGGCCACTATGTAACGCCCCATAGAGGGAAGAGTGTGGACATTCGGACACAGAAAAGGACCAAAATCGATATAAATACAATAGTTATGATTTGACAAATGATAACACCTTTATTCTGTTCAATGAATGTTTAAATTGTCAAAAATTGTGTCATTTGTGTTTAAATTGTCTCTATTTGCAATGGCATGTCGCTTTTTGATGACATCACAGAGGGATGTAAGAGCTCAGCAATTTTAAACTTTTATTTATGAAAAATTTCTTCACAAACTGCAACTTCACAAAGGTAAACCTCTGCTAAATACTTACCACAGGTGCCCTCCCACCAGATTATGTCATATTTTGAATATAATGAAAACCTGTCATGTAGACTTTAATAATCGTTAAATTATAAATGTGTTAATGTTTGTAATGTTTTATCCATTCTTAAAAAAATTTTTACTGTGAGCAGGGGCCTCTTCGCTGACATTTTTATGGGGGCAATAGAAAGGTTAAAGATGCACATTTGAGTAATATCCCACATGCATTCATTCTTCATTTACCTTCCAAAAATGGCACTAAACATGAACTGAAGCTGGACTAGACCACCAAAGACAAAATCCCTTCTTCATTTGTGTCCAAGTCTCAACAGAACGTTCCATTTATGTCACCTCTAATCTCCAGATTAAGTCAATGTTCCAGTGTTTTGTTTGAATTTAAATTGATCTTTGTTGTGTGCGTACAGTAAATCTTCAGAATAAAATATTTATCAGAAATTGTTATGTAATATCACTCGGCACCAGACATGTCAAACCGTGGGTTACGTTTTTATCCCAGGAATAAATAAAATAATTGATCTCCTCAGACTTAAAACTAAAGTGTTTCTGATGGTTTCTACTGAATAAATGACCTCATGTCTGCGCTGGCTCATTTATTTGACTTGTGTTTAGTCCAGACTCTCTCATCTAAGTCTTCTCTAATGGAGTTTGTTGCTTTTGGTTGCATCACCAGTCTGTCTGCACAACAGCGAATGATTTTGAAGTGGAAATTAAATTATCTAATTTATGAACTTATTGTGTTTAACTGCATGTGTCAAGCTTAACATGACATAAATTCAATTCAAGTTTATTTATAGAGCACATTTAAAACAAGCTGACCTTCATGTGACACATGACACTTTATTTCTTTTTTTTTTTTTTACATATTTTTTAGAAAGTAGAGAGCCTTTTCTACAAAAAGAAGGTATATTTAGATTTAAAGGTGCACTTTGTAACTTTTGTGGTGCAGGGTCCATACTTGTCTCCATGGAGATCTGTTTTGAATGGAATGCCATAGTGTGGAACTTTTCAGGTAAAGTAAACATTTCCATGAAGAAAAGCAGGCGGAAGAACTCCCATTAGAAGAGTCACATAATGCACCTTTAACATAATTGAACTAACACCAGACCCACCTCGGGTTGTGCCAGTTTACATCAAATGAAAGCCTTGGTCGTTCCTCTTTATTCAATGAGTTATGACACAAGCTTCTGGAACATAAACACACAAGATTCTGCTCTCATTAAAGAGGCAAAAGTCCCCCGTGCCGTCGCTCACATCACTCACGTGCTGCAGGGGCCCCGTCTGTGCAGTTTGGACATGATGGAGGTATTTGTGCTGCAGCTGCACTGTTGTCTTTGCAATTAAAACAAGTGTACGGTAGGCTTACTGTGTTTATCATTTCTAAACTAACAAGGATTGGAGTGTCTTTCTCTGCAGTGTGTTTGAGAAGGACACGGGCAGCTGCACAGTTTAAACACACACCCTCAGAACGGGGCCCCGTCGGGAGCAGTTTGACTCCACAGACATATTGTACAAGACACAAGGAGCAAAACGCTCTTTAGGTGATGAAAATTCAATTAGAAACAAAAGAGGCAATGAAACTAGACGTGCAGCTGTCAAGACAAACCAAAGAGCCAGAGTGTTTTTTACAAACATGTTTTTATAAATGTAATATAAGCGTCCTGACAAAGTGTTTTCTGTCCTCTGTCCTGCAGAAGAGCAGGAGAAGGAGAGTGTGATCACACTCAGGGAATGTAGGGGCCTCACAATAAACTGAGTGATGAGTTTTTCTATTAATAATACATGTAAAATGCACCAGGATACAGGAAAGACTGCACTAGAGCCCCATTTATTTGTTTTACCTCTGGACCTCGGGTCATCTTTTGTTGTTTCTATATCAGATCAATAGAGATTGGTGAGGTCTATTTTATAGTTACGAGTGTCATCTGTGTCTCTCGTTCCGTGTAAATCTTTCATGTCTGTGAAAATGACCCTGAATGAGTCCTCGAGTCATTCTAGTCCTGTGTGGTGCTCATGTTTGGATTTGGACTGCTTTTACTCTTAAGATAATATTAAGATAATATTTATATTATATATTATATATAATATTAAGATAATATTTATTTAAAAATGTCTCGATGGTCCATTTTAGGACCAGATTTGAGCAAAATTATTAATATTAATTTGCCACAGACTATTCTTTAAATCAATTAATGTTTTGAAAACTAAAAAACACACACAGACAAAAACAAAAAAAGGAAATTTAGATGTGGAAATACAACTAAGCAGCATAGAGAAGGAAAAAAAAAAGAAAGAAAAATGATCACATGGATGTTTACTGATTCTGGATGCAACAATGTGATAAGGAGCGACCTTTCACCCCAAAAACAAGTGAATTACATCGTGAGGCAACAATTTTACTGATGTTGAAGGTAAAACTAACGACTGGATCACCTTTTGGGACGACATGTCTGTTTTATTATTAGCATCACACAGGATCAGCACGTCAGTAACACTTGTTTTTATGCACCGTGAGCACTTTTAAACATGTCAAGAACCTATTTATTCATCCATGTTGCTAGCGTTTCTTCTATTTTAGGTTTGTTTTTAGCGTTATGTGGTGTTACCTGTGCTGGAGAGTGAGACGTTGTTCTTTACCACCTTGTTACGATCAGAATGACATCCACACCATCAGATTTCTTATGAATTATTTCTTATAATCCATTCACCAGACACAGCCCCTTGATCCAAACTTAACACCAGAAGCACCCAAACTTTCAAAAAGAGCCTCCTGCTGCTCGGTCCCTGGTTGCCACGTCCACAGGGTCAAAAAAACAACCAATAATTGGATTGGCGAAGGTTCCATGGTGAATTATTAATATGAATCTAGTCCAGATTAGTATGTAATCTGAACGTAGAGACATTTTGAATTGATATAACCTTCAACGCACAACTAAAAACAGTCCTAAAAACAAACACGAGCATCTAACGGGACGGAAATCACCTGAATACCTCTGAGTTTGCTGAAATACAGGAGGTGAAGTTTTCATCATGCCATGTTTTCATATTTGGAACATATAAATCTGACAAATGGACAGAACCAGGTTTAAATTTTTTGGTTCATTTTGTACAAATATTAGTTACAAAAATGTACAGAGGGGATTAAATGGATTTCTTTTAGTTTTAAAGTAAATTAAACTGAAAATTGTCCTAAAAATTCAAACTTCACCTCATTTTTTTGACTTAAAACATCAATAAATCAGTTTTAGAATTTGATCCTTCAGTATGTTTCATCAAATTCAGTTTCAGTTCAGTCCCACATTGTACAGTTTGTGTGTAGTAGCTACTTTCTGTGCGGAGTTTGCATGTTCTTCCCGTGTCTGAGTAGGTTTACTTTGGGTTCAATGGGTGTTTGTGAGAGTGAATGCAGGACAACAGATGAAAACTAACCCATGGTCAATTCCAGAGTTGCATTAAATGATTAAATGAAGTAATAAAACATCTTTAGGTGCAGACAAGTGATATGAAACTGAATTATAGTTTACACCATTCAGGTCGCTGTTGAAAAGTATGTTGAAAATTACAGGAAGTAAACAAATCACACTGAGGAGACAAAGGTTATGCATAAGTTACACAAAACAAACACAATTTTTGGACTCTTTAAACATTGATTCAACAAAATAATGTTCATGTGTATTTATCTTTGTCAAATAAAGAAATCTGTGACATCAGAGGAGTTTTGGCCCAGTGTACAGGGTGGTTTTCAGTGTGATGTCATGATTTACAACCAGGAAGTGAAATTAAAAACCTAAAACCGGGGTAACATTTGTAAAGCTTTGAGCAGAATTTGAAAGATATTTATCCTAACTGCATTTTATTGAACTGAGCAGTCCGACTGTCAGAGGCACTTTGAGAGGACTGATGTGTTTGGTGGTTGATGCTCTGACGTGGTTCTGTGGGGTCCGGTTCAGGTCCAGGCCTGGGTGTAAACACTGGGCAGGCGTGTGTTAGTGTGTCGGCGTGTGGAGGAATGCCGTCTGTATACACACACACACACACAGGCGCACACACACACACACACACAGGCACACACACACACACACACACACACACACACACACACACACACACACACACACACACACACACACACACACACACACACATACAGCCTGGCCTCTACAGCACACAGCCATAAGGTCCAGACATGTGAGCATCTGCAGACACACAGCTCGACGCCTGGAGCACAAGGTAAGACGCTCTACAGATACTACTACTACTTTCAATATACTTTTGATTAAATTACAGTTACTGACAAAATACTCTGTTACTTTCAACACCAACATTGTTTAAGAAGAGAATGCAACCTTCTTCTGCAGGACACGACCGAACAAGGAACATGATTCAGGAATGATTCAGGTTTAGTAATTACTTTATTAAGTAGTTAGGATTAACAGTTAATTAAGAAGTTACCTTATCTGAATACTTTTTAAAGTGAGACACTGAAGGTGAATAGGAAAACATCTTAAATTTAAAGATATAAATTGTAAACTTTTCCTGTAGTTTACTCACATAAATGTAAGAAACAAATGTAATACAGACTTTTTTCAACATGTCATGTTTTCATGTAGAAATAACATTTTATTTGTAAAAATGGCCAAAATTAGGGACATTTTAATGGATGGAGCCAGGTTCAAACGTTACATATTTCATTACAAACACATAGTTAAAAATACATTTTACAGAGGGGATTTTGGATTCCTCGTTTAGTTTTTGAGTAAACTACATCCAACTGAAAATTGTTCAAAAGATGTTTTAAAAATTGCCTGATTTTTTTGACTTGTAACTTTAATAAAGCAGGTTTAGAATTCGATATCAACAAATCCTGTTAGTCACAAGACTGTGTGTGAAGGTGCTACTTTAAGTTTTATTGACCTTTATTTAACCAGAAAAATCCCACTGAGATTTAGAATCTGAGTGGTGATCTTTATGTCCCTTTATGTTTTTGTTACTCAAAAAAAATCAGAATTCATGTTCAGAATTTTTGTTTAATGATTTTTGGCATTGAATTTTCATGCCAGTTTTTGAAAGATTCTATGCATATACGATCTGAACTGTGACAAACAATTTCTAATTTGAAAAAATCTGCACTTGAAATAAGAAAAAAAAAGTTCTACTTATTCCACTGACAAACCTTATTTTAAGTAAAAATTCAAGCACTTATTCACATATAATCTTATTTAAGATTGTCATTTTCTAATGATTGAGATCATGACCAAAAAACAGTGAAATCTTTAAAGTTCATTTCCGATGTCTAACACGCTACTTTACCTCAAGTTTGTGTCCAGCTTAAGAATTTGAACTGACAAAAAACAAGTAGATAAAACAGTACTTTACTCTGGAAGTTGTTTTGAAACTTTGAAACTTTTCAAACTTAGTTTTGCTTCAAAAATCTTTATTAAATTTTAGTTCTTGACTATTATATTATGATCGTGGATTATTTACTGTATATGTTTCAATCAATAAAGAAACATTTCTATCAGGTTTTTGAGCATTCATGTTGACTTCTACATGATATATTTTACCAAACAGTAGAGGGCGCTTTAGAGTCACAGATTCCCTGAGGCTGTCTCACAGAACAGCTGTAGGACGAGTGTAACCCCAGCCTCAGGGCGTGTCCTGAGTGAAGTGTCACAGAAAGGAAACTATTACAAACAGAGATGGCATCAGCCTGTTTTATTCTACCTGCCACGCCCACTGCACAGTACAGCGTCTAAAACACTGCACAGTACAATGACTAAAACACTGCACAGTACAATGACTAAAACACTGTACAGTACAACGTCAAAAACACTGCACAGTACAGCGTCTAAAACACTGTACAGTACAACGTCAAAAACACTGCACAGTACAGCGTCTAAAACACTGTACAGTACAACGTCAAAAACACTGCACAGTACAGCGTCTAAAACACTGTACAGTACAATGTCAAAAACACTGCACAGTACAACGTCTAAAACACTGCACAGTACAACGTCTAAAACACTGCACAGTACAATGACTAAAACACTGCACAGTACAACGTCTAAAACACTGCACAGTACAGAGTCTAAAACACTGCACAGTACAACGTCTAAAACACTGCACAGTACAATGACTAAAACACTGCACAGTACAACGTCTAAAACACTGCACAGTACAGAGTCTAAAACACTGCACAGTACAACGTCTAAAACACTGCACAGTACAACGTCTAAAACACTGCACAGTACAACGTCTAAAACACTGCACAGTACAATGACTAAAACACTGCACAGTACAATGACTAAAACACTGCACAGTACAATGACTAAAACACTGTACAGTACAACGTCAAAAACACTGCACAGTACAGCGTCTAAAACACTGTACAGTACAACGTCAAAAACACTGCACAGTACAACGTCAAAAACACTGCACAGGAGGATGGATAGACTATCAGTGATGGCCTGTGTGATTATAGCTAATGGGGTGGAAATAATGTGTTGGTTTTGAAAAAAAAAAAAAAAGATCACTCTAGTAAAACGATTTAGTAAATTTGATTACTTAACCTAATCCAATTCAATTTCAATTCAGTTTATTATTATAATGTCATTGTAATCAAATAATGAAAGAGAAGAGAAGAATAAGAATTCACTTATTGGTTTACAAATTGTTCTAACCAATCACAGAGCTCCTTACTAGATCACTTTTATTATCTGCCTTACATGAGTCAGGAGGACCAGGAGAGCTACCGAAAAGCTAAACCGAGAAGCCAAAAGAATTTGTAAAAGGTTTTTCTAAAAGTCATTGTTTTACTAAATGTACTTAAAAATATATTTCTAAAAGTAGTTGTTAAATTATCTATTATGTGTTCTTAAAACTAATAATAATACAAATAATAATAATAAAACCTTTTGTTAAAAGTTTGCTTTAATAAAAGCATTTACCAATTAATGTATTAATTGCAATGTAACTCATGCATCTTTTAAAAAACACCTTTAATGAAAGCATTTGCTTTTTCTTAAATAATCTTCTAAAGACTCTTTTAATTATAGATTTATTCCATTAACTTGGCACTCAGGGTCCTCCGTACCTCCAGGCCAAGCCCGCTCACAGTGTGGACGCATGTTTTTCTGTGTTTTTAATGATATAAACAAACAAAATGCAAAAAAATAAAAAAACAAACCAACAACAAAACGTCTCGACCTTCAAACGGCGTCCGGATGACAACCCCTGAAACCCTTTCTACAACAACAAAAAAAACCAAAAAACATGCTTTTGTTTTAGTCTAGAACTTCGGTTAAAGGTTACTTCCTGGGGTTTTAATGTGACACGTGTTATAGAGTTCAGAAAGTTCTCATAAATGCTTCTAATGCAAAATAAATCATTCTAATAATAGCTTTAGTCTCAAATGTCACAAAAACACAATTTGGACACACAGCAAGTTTGTGTCTTCCTATCTTAAAATTGATTTGCTGCTCCTTAATTTATTTCTGTTTTCCTTCCTTCAGCCGCTCATTGGGGAACCTCGGATGTACTTTCCATCCAGGATGCACTGGAACAACACCACCACGTCCACCCCACCTGAGGCTCCTCTGTCTGGGGAATGGGAGCTGGTCTACGCCCTGGTCCCTCCGTACATCTTCACCATCTCCTCTCTGGGCCTCCTCTTCAACAGCTTCGTCCTGGTCGTGTTCCTCGCCACACGGGACCGCCTCTCCGTCGCCGAGATCTACCTCAGCAACTTAGCGCTTGCCGACTTTCTCCTCATGTGCTGCTTGCCTTTTTGGGCGATGAACATCCTTGCCCAATTCAACTGGCCCTACGGCGACGCACTGTGCAAGATCGTCAACTCCGTCACTGTCGTCAACCTGTATGTTAGCATCCTCACGCTAGTCATGATTAGCTTGGACCGGTATCTAGCGCTGGTGAAGACTATGAGAGCGCTGTGGCTTCGTCGGACGCTTTACGCTAAAATCATCTGTTTCGTTTTGTGGATTTTTGCGGTTTTGCTAAGTCTTCCAACAATTCTTCACAGAAAGGTTGCCTACGTTGAGGAAATGGACACCCTTTCTTGTGTTTTGGATTACGGACACACAGTTTCTTGGAAGCTAGCCCATCAGATTCTCATGAACTTGGCAGGTTTTGTACTTCCACTTCTGGTAATTGTTTTCTGCAGCGCCAACATAATAAGATCGCTGTCGAGGAGAGAGATGGCTTTCCGTGACTTTAGCGATAAGAAGGCCACTACGCTGGTCTACGCGGTCACTCTGGTTTTCCTGTTATGCTGGAGTCCATTTCAGATCTTCACTTTCTTGGACGTTCTCTGCGATCTGCACATGTTGGAGGAGGTGGAGTGGTTCCATGTGCTGGACATAGGAGGGCAAGTGTCCGTCTACCTGGCGTTTCTCAATAGCGTGCTGAATCCGTTGCTGTACGTTTGCTCCGGGCAGTATTTCAGGAGGAAGGTCAGCGCCGTCTGCAGTAGGAGCCGGAGAAACAGGAGGGGGTCGGACATGACCGTGTATCAGAGGTCGGTCATATCCACGTACTTCAACAGAACGGAGCAGATCAAGCCCGTGGTGATGTACGCCAAGGAGCAATTGTGAGAAAGACAGTTACTATAAATATGAATGCAGCTATTTGTAAGAAAAAAAGAGAGACTGGATGATTGCAAACATTTGAAAAGGTATTTTGTATAGGAACACGACAGGCAGTTATGTCAGCATGGTTCACATTCAACAACATCAATGTTTCTTTGTCATGGTTCAACATAAAGGTGAGACACTACAGGCAAAACTCATTTAAAAATAGTTTTTGTGTTTTTGTCAGTTTGCTCTCTCAGCATAACAGCTTTCATGTGGAAACAACAAACTTGTCCAATTTGCTCCTAAAGATGTTTTATTTTTCCATTGAATCCACTTCATCCATAGATTTCTCTGGGACATTGTAACTTCAAAGGCCGTTTTCTTAAATTGCATTTTTCTCCCCTCTGGACATAAGCCTTAAAGTAGATCCCACACCAAACTGCACAAATTTGTAATTAAAAAGATTTTGATATTTTGTGATGTCTAATTCTAAACCCGGGGAGAGGCGGCGGGCTGGTGTGGGCTCACAGCCCCACAGCTCAGCCGCCACGTGTTGGAGTTTAGGCAAGGCAAGGCAAGGCAAGGAAAGTTTATTTGTAGAGCACAATTCGTACACAGGGCAATTCAAAGTGCTTTACATAAACAGGAAAAGTTGCATTAAAATCACAAAACACAAAAAGACACACAGAATCATTTTAAAATAATTTTAAAATCATTTTAAAATAAAGTGCTTTAAAAGAGAAGAGTGCAGATAGATCTTTCAGTCGTTTGCACGTCTAAACAGAACTGTTTTTAGCCTGGATTTAAACATTGTCAGAGTGGAGGCCTGTCTCACATCTTCAGGGAGAATGTTCCAGATTTTAGCTGCAAAAAACTGAAATGCTGATTCCCCATGTTTAGTCCTGACTCTGGCACCAGCAGGAGGCCGGTCCATGTTTAGTCCTGACTCTGGCACCAGCAGGAGGCCGGTCCCTGAGGTCCTCAGATTGCGAGATGGTTCATATGGCACTAACATGTCAGAAATGTACTTTGGTGATTGGCCGTGGAGACTTACCCCGGTGAACGAGATGGTCGCGCCCCTTCGCCTTCGGGTGGGGGACAGGTCTCTCACCGTTGTGTCGGCCTACGGGCCGAACAACGGTGCAGAATACCAGGGCTTCTTGGAGTGCCTGGGAGGGGTACTGGACAGTGCACTGCTCGGGGACTCCATTGTTCTACTGGGGGACTTCAACGCCCATGTGGGCAACGACAGTGACACCTGGAGAGGGGTAATCGGGAGGAACGGCCCCCCCAATCTGAACCCGAGTGGTGTTCAGTTATTGGACTTCTGTGCTAGTTACAGCTTGTCCATAACGAACACCATGTTCAAGCACAAGGGTGTCCATCAGTGCACGTGGCACCAGGACACCCTAGGCTGGAGGTCGATGATCGACTTTGTTGTCGTATCATCTGACCTTCGGCCGTGTGTCTTGGACACTCGGGTGAAGAGAGGGGCGGAGCTGTCAACCGATCACCACCTGGTGGTGAGTTGCATCCACTGGCAGAGGAGGAAGCCGGACCGACTTGGTAGGCCCAAGCGTATCGTGAGGGTCTGCTTGGAACGTCTGGCAGAGCCCTCTGTCAGCAGGGTCTTCAACTCACCTCCGGGAGAACTTCTCCCAGAGTTTTTTTTTTTTTGTTTTTTTTTTGTTTTTTTTATTGATTGCGGGGGAGGCTGGGGACATTGAGTCTGAGTGGACTCAGCTAAAGAAAGAGCTGAGTCGAAAGACAAAATTCTCAATTTACCGGTCAATCTATGTTCCTGCCCTCACCTGGTCATGAGCTCTGGGTAATGACCGAAAGGACAAGATCGCGGATACAAGCGTCGAAATGAGCTTCCTCTGCCGAGTGGCTGAGCGCTCCCTTAGAGACAGAGGAGCTCAGTCACACGGGAGGAGCTCGGAGTAGAGCCACTGATCCTCCACGTCGAGAGGAGGAGCTGAGGCGTACCGTGCAATCAGATGTGTTTATTTCTGTGACGTGTGTGAAACAAAAGAGTTCATTGGTCATCTATGTTTTAGAACTAAATCAAACTTCTCTCAAATCAGAGTTCTGTGCTTCACTCTTTGATTCTGCAGAAATGTTGTTTTTTCGTCCCTGTGATATTTTTTTCCTTTCTTTTTTCCTCGTGAGCAGCCATGTTGGTTTTGATATGGACAGATCATGTCCCTGATTGGCTAGTCTCCCTGTCTGTCACGGCCATCTGAACTCGTGGAGATAACACGGTGACCAGGTATTGATCTGTGTGAAATACAGAGAGATATTGTTCTGGATTTTACAGGCAAGCTTATTTAACCCTCACAGATCAAATCTTGAACCTAGTGTCTTTTAATTGTAATTTTACAAATTAAAACAAGTATTTTAAGAGTATGCTTTGTCTAATGTATATATGTTATACACCATTTGAAAGGTAAGAAACTCTAGTTTTTGGTGATATGAATGAAAGCTACATAAGTGGTGTAAAGGCAAAGCCATAGCACTTATAGAATTTATAAAATGTTATATATTCAGTATAAAAAAAGGGATTTCAAATGGCTCTTATAAAAACATACTTCATAGTAGACACTCTAAATTCACTACAGGTATTGTCCCACTGGTCACATTTAAATGTGTGAAATTTCAGCGCTCTGGGTCCAAGTAAATTGAAATGGTGCTTATTGTAATGTATTTTTGCTTATAATCGTGTAATAGAGCACAAATGTACCAAAAGGGAAACTGCAATAAAGACAAACAACATCAAATAAAGAGTCAAAGTTTATATTAATTATGATTAAAAATGATGAAACAGGACTTGGTGACTTCCCACCTTATTTCTTCATTC
Source organism: Rhinogobius similis (assembly GCA_019453435.1). NCBI lineage: Eukaryota > Metazoa > Chordata > Actinopteri > Gobiiformes > Gobiidae > Rhinogobius > Rhinogobius similis. Next base: position 29,684,639 of record CM033638.1, on the reverse strand, counting down.
TCCATCCCCTCCAGGAGCTACAATGTAAATGAGGCTAATGAGGCGCCCCCTGCAGGCTTTACCTGGGAGTGTGACACATCTTTGACATGAAATCAATGCAGAAACCAACAGCTTAGCATGTCTCTGTAGTATGTCTCCATTGGAATGAATGCTGAAAGAACCTCAAACCGTTCCTTAACAGGTTGTGGTACCAAAAAAAAAAAAGTTTTCCTATGTATACAAATGTACACACGGACCACAGTAAATACTGAACATCACTACAGTATTTTGTAACAGGTCTAGCTGTTTCTCTAATGTAGTTTTTTCCATATATGAAGTAAATTGTGAAAGCAGTCCTTTCAATCAGCTTCCTGTTGTCGTCATCTATTTGTAAAACATTTTATAGATTGCAAACTCGTAAAAAAAAAAAAAAAGTTGCAGCTGTCAACATTTGTTTTATGTGTTGTTGTTTTAGCTGGAAATCATAACAGCAGAATAAGAAAAACACAGACATGTTTCCCGTCCAAATGCACAAAACGCTATAATTTATAATATTATTTCCCCAAGTATTCTGACTGTAGCCAAGTCATTTTGCTCAAGAATAAAGTACTGTTGCTTTCAAATATTAATAATATCCTAATATAAGTAAAAGTAGGGAGCACATAATGTACTTTTGGAAGTATATAATTTATTTTTAAAATTTACTCAAATAAATGTAGCTTCAACCTAATGTAATCACTGTTATATCTATACCAAGCTTTACACCATAATGTATGATCATTTGAGAAAACTTGAGAAAGAAATATTGAACCTCAGATATTTTATTTCCTGTTTAGTCAAAGAAAAAATTAAAATAATCTGAAACTATTTTGTGTATTCTTCATTGTCTCCTTAGGAATTATACCATTCAGACATAATTATATGACTGTGTTCTGAACAATACAATTGGATAATTTTACCCTATTGTCCTCTGCCTGCCTCTACCTCTCATTGGTTTATCTGCCAGTCTAGTATAGTTCTACCCCATTGTCCTCTGCACATTCTCCACCTCACATCTGTTTACCTGCCTAGTATCATTCCCGTGTTTTTCTAACTTTTTTGAGTTGCGGCACACTTTGTTGTAAAAATGCAGTGGCACAACATCCATTAAAATATTATCCAATGATTCCAATGAGAGAGAGAAAAAAAGTACATGATGTTTGTGCTACTGACCCAGACATCAGCTCAGGACATGCAAATGGCCAATTATAGCATTAAATAATTAGGTGAATTTAATAGATCCTTGAAATTAATCCAATTATTCAAATAAAAAAAAATATATATATATATATTGGCTCACCTCCCTCAGGGCACATAAGTGTTCCCCGCTGTGAGCCTCCGCCTCACAGCTGTTTGCCTGTGAAATGTGTTGCACTTCCTGGTTGAATCATCCCAAACCCTTAAAGCTGCTGCACACTGTATTAGCCAATGAATGCACAGACTGGGGGGAGACAAACTGGCACAGAGCACTTTAATAGAGGGGAGTAACGAGGAGAGAGGAGCATTAGGAGGAGAGCGGGAGCAGGCACAGGAGCAGGGGCAGGTGCAGGAGCAGGCGCAGGAGCAGGTGCAGGCACAGGAGCAGGCGAAGGCACAGGAGCAGGTGCAGGCACAGGTGCAGGAGCAGGTGCAGGCACAGGTGCAGGAGCAGGTGCAGGCACAGGTGCAGGTGCAGGCACAGGAGCAGGGGCAGGCACAGGTGCAGGTGCAGGCACAGGAGCAGGGGCAGGCACAGGAGCAGGTGCAGGCGCAGGTGCAGGTGCAGGCGCAGGTGCAGGCACAGATGCAGGTGCAGGTGCAGGCACAGGTGCAGGCACAGGCACAGGCAGAGGCGTGACAGCAGCAGGACCTCACACACCGGCAGTACCTGCCCCAGAGTACAACGCCCACTACAACAGGCAGAAGGGGCACAGTTCCTCTGGCCCTGCCTGTGAGTCCTCTGCTGAGGTTTGAAGTTGTTGCTGCTGAGTGTGCTGTGAAAGAGTGCTAAGCGTTTGTGTCCAGAGCGACTTGGCCATCTGGAAGCCTGACAAGATCCAAGTGAAGCCAGTGTATGGCGCCCCCTACAGCAGGCGGGCAGAGTCTCTGCCCTACCCATAGTATTGTTGTAACACTGTGGCAGGATATATCGAGCGAGTAACCTGTACTGAATATGAAGGAACAAGTGACTGCCCCGTGCATCCCTCTCTTTCAGATTTGGACTGACACCCAGAACTCCCTGCAACTCTCCACTTTCAGGACTTTCAGTATTTTATTATTAGGCCCAGTTGTTTTTATTTCGGTTTTATCCAGTAATAAATGATTTTTTTAACTGTGTTTTCATGATCTTTTTTGGTTATTAACACTGCACACCCTGTTTTTTTCACCTTTTATCCTTTTACCTAAAGTTCCTTGTCTCTAGTTTTTAAGAAGGAAATTAAAACTAGTTGGCATTGCTCCTTTAATTGTTTTTACCCCAGTTGCCCACATTAACAAAGAAACTATTTCAAACCATTCCTTCTCACAGCTTATTTTAGTACCTCTTGTCTTAATATGAGTGTTTTGTGGCTTTAAGGTGAAGGTGAACGGTTGATTGTAAACCCAAGGTTGAGTGCCTTCTGTGTTGACACTGTCTTTTGTCCCCAATTAATGCTCCTCACAGCCTTCTCCACAAAAATGGATTGAATAAAAACTATTGCTGTGTTTTTGTGTGGGCCTCTTGTCTTAAAAGGTCTTGTGGTTGTCCAAATGTCTTGAATTAATAAGGCTGTGAGAAAAAGCATTTCAAAGCATTCTCAATAAAAGGCCTGATCGTCCAAACAGAAGGCTGGCTTATGGCTCTCCTGATGACGGGCCTAATGTAATGTCCATGTGATGTTGCAGAAATAGTGGCGTGGTTTTGGATCACAATTCCACATAATACATTTATCCTGCTCTGAAATAAATGAATGGATGCACTTAATGTGAAAGTTGGTTGAGTCTCAAAGTGGGTTATAATGAGTTTGTGGCGAGCCTCTGTGCACGGAGCCAAAGTAACATTTGCGCTGAGGCATCATGTTTCATGTATGTTGAATGTTTGTTAAAATGTCAAGATTATTCTGTAAAGTTATACACAATTGTAAAAATATAGAATTAGAACTATTTAGGTCAAAGTTAGGACTGAACCAAGTCTAAAATAGGCCTGAACAATTGCTGTATCATCCTAAACATGAACTGAGCCAAAGAAGGACTTACATGTGGCGGGCCCCAGACTGTTTGGTTTGGTGTCACTGGTACTAAGTAACTTTTGGATTCTTGTGAACCATTGGTTAGAAATGGCAGAAATAATAAGCCAGGGCTATTCAACTCAAGGCCCGGGGCCAAATGAGGCCCTCCAAGGGATATGATCCGGGCCTCAACTCCCAAAAATATATCGTGGTCCAGGCGTGTTCCATCGTAGAAAAATGTTATATTTTTCCCAAAAACATAGAAAATTTTATAGCTCTTTTTATTTGATTAGTCCTGGTTTAGACCCAGTTTAGTTCTTGTTTAGACCTGGTTTAGTCCTGGTTTAGACCTGGTTTAGACCAAGTTTAGTCCTGGTTTAGACCTAATTTAATTCTGATTTAGTCCTGATTTTGTTATGGCACAGACCTGGTTCAGTTCTGATTTAGTCCTGGTTTAGATCTGGTTTAGTCGCAGTTTAGAGCTGGTTTGGACCTGGGTTAGTCCTGGTTTAGATCTGGTTTAGTCACGGTTTAGACCTGGTTTGGAAGTGGTTTGGACCTGCTTTACTCCTGGGTTAGACCTGGTTAAGTCCTGATTCAGTTCTCCAGATGTAGTTAAAGCTTTTTGTATTACATATTTTCATATTTCAAAATGTTTGGGCACATTTTCGGCCCGAGGACAAAACCATCTGAAAATTCTGGCCCTCTGTGAAATAAGGTTGAATAGTTCTGTAATAAACTCTTTGCCATTTTAAGTCCAACAGAACTGTCTTCACATTAATCACAGCAACAATGTGTGTGGATTACTTTGGTTAATGCAGACACTTAGTTTATCAGTTTAAAGGCTTATTTTTTAGAATTTTTTGTCAATTTTCTTGGATACATTTGAAATATTAACTTTGAACAGAATTCCCAAGACCAAATCTACTTGTCAATTACATATTTTTCTCAAGCCGTGCAGCACTATCAGACACAAACAAGTGCTCAACTTAAAGTCTGTTTGACATGTTAGACTACACTTTTCACTAAAACGTAGTGAGCAGTATTATATTCAAGATTATACTAAACATTGTACCTATTTATCCGCAGTTTGAATGTTTTCGTAGAGTTTATAGTGTTACTTCCTGGTTGGACATGGGCAGCAAATGTAACGAGAGGTGATTCTACAACTGTTACCTAGCAACCATTTTGAAATCAAGGGCCACAATCCACATAAATTACACAATAGTTATGTTTTGACAAATATTAATACCTGACAACACATTTATTTTGTTGAATGACTTTTTAAAATGCCAGGAAATGTGTTAGTTTTGTGTTAATTGTGTGTATTTTTAATGGTGTGTCATTTTTGATGACATCACCGAGGGATTCTGTTTTAGATCTCATTTACTCATTTACTTCCCATAGCCGCGGGAACTAGGGGTGCAGAGGGTGCAATAGCACTGCTGGGCGGTCAGGGAACTGTAAGCAGGCTCATTGTCTTAAAATTAATTATATCTATTCTAGGTAAGATAAGTGAACCACATTCTAAAACGGCACAGTTTCTCTTCTAATAAACTGGAATTTTTATCAATTGTTTCTGCGGTCAACTGTATGCTTTCAGGGAAAACTCAGGGAAAAGTAAACCTGTGCGGAGCACTGACCTGAGAGTGCAAACTGCTGTTTTTATATTCTCTTAAGTGTGACAAAATAAATGACAACCCCAGGCTGGATTAAGAGGTGAAACTACATCGCGGACACCTGAATGTGCAGACTTTGCTGGAGTTGCAGGCTGCATGTGCAACAACTCATGTTTGAACCTGACCAGACCAAGACCAAGAACCAAATGGAGTTTCCATGGAAAGACAGTATCCATGTTTCCTCATCTCAGGTGGGATTTTGCGTTGTTGCACCGTGTTGCTGTCATAACACTGTACAGTCACCTACTGTGTTAAACATTGACATTATTTACTTTGACATGAGGCCTGTTGATCATCACCAAATGTTAGGGGACATTATTATGAAGAAGTTATGTTTGTGTGAGTACCCTCAGTTGGCCCTAAATAAACGTATGAAACTGCACAAAAAATGAAAGAACTGCAACACCTTCCAAAATTACATTCCTGCGGCTATGCTACTTCCTGTAGTTAAAAAACTTATATTTTTCCAAATTTCCTCACAAACTGCAACTTCACAAATGTAAAACCAAGATAGATTTTTACAAGGTGCAACTATGTCCGAATTAGATAAACTTGCCATAAGCCTGGTCTTATCTTGTGTGGAACAGACTCCAAATTCAGCAAATATTTGAGTTGCAGACAATCATAACAGCTTATCGTGCACACAAGCCAAGCACTGAGTGACTTCTCTCTCATCAGACTTCAAAATAAACCATTCAGAGGAAGTGGAAGCTACTTCCAGTAAATCCCACATCGTTATCTGACTCTGGAGTGTTTTGACCAATGCATTAGACTATTGCCTGTTTTCTCTAAATGTTCTCTAAAGTAAATGTTCACTTATGAACATCGAGGGCCTGTACCCAATTTCTTTCATTTGATTAAAAGAAGTTGAAACGTTTTGATTTTCCAAACAGCGTCCAGATGACAACCTTTAAAACCTTTTCTAAGATGGACACTCCAGAACGAATGAGGGATTACACCGGCTTCATTTAATAAAGCAGTGATTCCCAACCAGGGGTACAGGGACCCCAAGGGGTATGTGAGATATGACCAGGGGGATTTGGAATGGTTTCAGGTTTTATATAAATAAAAAAGTCATTAGTTGGACCATAAATACAATTAAAACAAAAAATATAATGGTAATATATGTATGTATAACAGTATGCAACTTTTAATCCTATTTATTTGCCTGAAACTCAAGTTCATGGTCACTCAAACAAAGCTGAGGAGGTACTCAAGACAAAAAAGGTTGGAAACCACTATAAAGTGAAATCTGTTTTGTCGCAGCACAGATGTTTTGTAAAAGCAGGTTCAAAATGAGGCGGCTGTGTGCTGTGCGCTTTATTCTCCACCATAGACCATAAACTCACTGTTTATGGCAATGGAAAATACACTGTTGGTTATGAATTCCTCCTTCAAAATAACGATTGTGAACTAAACAGAATAATTATCAATAGTTGTATCCATATAACACGCAAACAGCAGTTCTGTATAAGTTACACACCAATGCAGTGATTTTAGGCGAATATTCATTTTCATAATTCAGAGAAACAATGTAGCGACAGACACGGGGGAGTTGTGCATTATCAGGACACAAATATACCATTATATGGGAATTTAAACATTTTAACCAATGATTTATATTGTCCTGTTTTTACATTCTTTTCTATGAGAATGTAGCTCTTTCTGCACTTCTTCCACATCTGCCACGACAACAGAATCCACTTTCTGTCCAGCCTTTATTATAACTCAGTGTTTAGGCCTGATTTTATGTGACTTCAGGTCTAGCACGTGGCACTTGGAGTGAAAAGTCGCAGAACCACTGCCCCAGTCAACTCTAACCAACAAACTATAATAACCAGTGTCTGTATTTTATGCTGTGAATTGCCTCATTTCAACTTCTTCACATTCCACACGTCACATGACGCCGCAGTCTCCTGAGGCTGTGAATCATCTTTTCTGACACGTCGGGTCTGCTGTGGGGTTTCACACGTGTACTTATGTAACAGTGGCATTTCTTTTTTATTAATTTACTCATTTTTGGTACATTTTTAGTACTTTCAGTCTTTGTCGCAGAAAACAAATCGCCATCGCTGTATTGGCCCTGTGTTAATGCTTTGAAATACACTGCCCGGCCCCAAAAGAAAAAAAGGTCACACGCGCTAATATTTGGTTGGACTGCGTTTAGTTTTGATTATAGACATAGACACTACCACTGTTAGAATACACTGTGAAGGTTTTTAACCCAGTGTTTCATTAGTTTTTCACCAAAATGTTTTATTGTTTTATTGATGAAGCCTTCTGCAGAACATCCCAAAGACTCTCAAAGGGTTCAGATCTGGACTCTGTGGAGGTCGATCCAAACACACTCACATCTTTGCCACAGGATTTGTCTTTCCACATTTGTTACAGAAATGAGAAGCCGCTCACTGCAACAGTCGGGTTTAAGATGAAAGCAGTTAGACAATAGGATACTTGTTCGCTTACTTGAATCCAGGTGGCAACATTTTCTTTATTCAGGCAGTGTATGTTGTAGATGAACATATAAAATGCTTGTTTTATGGAGTCAGTGTAATTCTGTAGATGAGTTTGTGGCCCTGTTACACCTGTGTTGGAGCTGTCTGAAGTGCACATGTGTCACGATTCTTTAGAATGTTTTAATCAGCATTGATCCACACACCTCCAGTAAGTGACTATCCTTCCCACAATTCATTTTACTGGAATGTTTTAGAACAAGGGAGTGCTTGTAATTGAGCAACCAAATAGCTAGCGCTAACAGGAAAAAATGGAAAGAATTGCCTTAAAAGAGACATGTCATGCTGATCTACTTCTGTGATTGAACGAACAGAAGCAGATCTTCATTTGCAAACCACATATTCATCTAAAATGGCTTCGTAATAGAAACAGGTCCAACTGACTTCCTGTTTAAATCTGCAGAACTGATAAGCCCCGCCTCTTCACAGTGATGTTTCACAGAAACAAGCAGCAGATTATCATTTACAGCATTGTAGTTTTGAAAACGTGAGATTTTGGAGGTTTTGGAGTTCAGTTGGAATGATGTTTCACTTAAAAAAAAAAAAAAAAAATTAATTCCATCATGTCAAAGTGCTCATTATTCACAGGGAGACACTAACTGCTGGAGAAATTGAGGCTGCCAAGTGGCCCATCATCATGTGTTTTGGGACTGTTACAGCCGGAACAGAACAACCTATTTCAGTTTAAGGTCAGACACTACAGGCAAATAGGAAAAAATCTTTAATTTAAAGATGGCAATTGTAAATTTCTCCTGTAGTTTACTCACATAAACTTTTTTTTTTAATCATTTAATGTTTTCATATGGAAATTAGGCATTTTATGTGTAAAAACTGCCCAAATTACAAACATTTGGGACATATAAATCTGAAAAATGGACAGAACCAAGTTTAAATTTCTTGGTACATTTTGTACACATAAAAATCTTTACAGAAGAGATTTTGGGTTTCTTATTTAGTTTTGGATTTTACTTAAAATTGTCCTATAGATTCATATTTCACCCAATTATTTTGACGTAAAACTTCAATAAAGCAGTTTAAGAATTAGATATCATAAAATCCTTCTGTGCATTTCGTCAAAATCCTGTTGAGTCCAGATTGTACAGTTTGGTGTAGGATCTACTTTAAGGCTGATCTTTAGGGAGAAAAATGCATTTTAAGAAAACGGCCTTTGAAGTTACAATGTCCCAGAGAAATCTATAGATGAAGTGGATTCAATGAAATAATAAAACATCTTTAGGAGCAGATTGGACACGTTTGTTGTTTCCACATGAAAGTCCATATGTTGAGAGAGCAACACAGACTAAAACAAAAATTTTTTAAATGAGTTGTGCCTGAAGTGTCTCACCTTAATTGTTGTTTACAATAAAATGCGTGTATAAATTCTGCCCAAGCCCCCTTAAAAATCAAAATATTAAATAAGACATAACCATTATAAAATTACAAACGAGTACAAAACTGAACCAGAATTAAACTAGGACTAGATACCTACCAGTTCTGAACCAGGACTGCCCCAGAATCCAACCTGAGGCCTGTTCTATGAAACTGGATCAGTGGGTTAGAGGTAACTTCAGGGTTAAACCTGGTGTACTACGAATCTGGTTCACTTCCTGCAAGAGTCAATCTCTATGGAAACAGGCCGCAAACTCTTAAACTGCTCCAGACCAAGTTAAGTTCAGCTCAAATAGCACATGCAGCTGACCAATCAGATCTCACAGTCGCTGTGACGTCACCCTTCCTCCTGCCGATTTGGGCGCACAGGAGTGCTCCACAGAGAGAGAATGTTCAGGGATCGCCAAAACACCATGGATTTCTCTGATATTATCTTTTTGAGAGGAACCGAGGAATCGAGTTGAGGAGTCTACAGCAAATGATTAATTAATTGATTGTCATAGCCGCAACTGTCACTTTGCACGATATTCTTACTTTTAGCGCTTTACTCCATAGATGTACAACAGCAGTAAATAAGACAGCTTTATTATTACTCAAACAAGAGCTTGGTTAATATATTATTATTACTGTATCTTGTGTTGTAAAGAGATATCATATGAATTGATGGAGCTTCGCACGTAACGATAGACAATCCAGGTAAGAGCAACTTATCCAGGATAAGTTCAGCCAGCGTCATAGTACAGGCCTCAGGACTAACCCAAAGAACCCTCTGTCAGCAGGGTCTTCAACTCACACCTCCGAGAGAACTTCTCCCAGATCCCAGGGAGACTGGGGACATGGAGTCTGAGTGTACCATGTTCTCCACCTCCATTGCCGATGCGGCGGCTCGTAGATGTGGTCGCATGGTCTCTGGTGTCTGTCGCGGCGGCAATCCCCGAACCCGGAAGTAAGGGATGCCGTCACGCTGAAGAAGGAGTCCTACCGGGCCTTGCTGGCTTGTGGGACTCCCGAAGCAGGTGACAGGTACCGGCAAGCCAAGCGTACCGCAGGCCGTGCAGTCGCAGAGGCAAAAACTTTGAGGAGTTCGGAGAGGCCATGGAGGAGGACTGTCGTTTGGCCTTAATGAAATTGTGGCAAACCGTCCGACGCCTCAGGAGGGGGAAGCAGTGCTTCACCAACACCGTTTATGGTGTGGGTAGAGGGCTGTTGACCTCGATTTGGTATGTGGTCGGACGTTGGAAAGAATACTTTGAGGATCTCCTCAATCCCGCTGTCACATCTTCCGAGGAGGAAGCAGAGACTGGGGACTCAGAGGTGGACTCATCCATCACCCGGGCTGAAGTCACTGAGGTTGTTGGCAAGTTTCTTGATGGCAAGGCTCCGGGGGTGGATGAGATCCGCCCTGAGTATCTAAAGTCTCTGGATGTTGTGGGACTGTCTTGGCTGACACGTCTCTGCAACATCACTTGGCAATCTGGGACGGTACCTCTGGACTGGCAGACCGGGGTGGTGGTACCTCTGTAGGGGAAGGGGAAGAAGGGGGACCGGAGGGTGTGTTCCCATCACAAGGGGATCACACTCCTCAGCCCCTGGTAAGGTCTATTTCAGGGTACTGGAGAGGAGAATCCGACCGATAGTCAAACCTCGGATTCAGGAGGAGCCTGTGGTTTTCGTCCCGGTCACTGGACCAGCTCTATACTCTCCATCGGCTGCTCGAGGGTTCATGGGAGTTTGCCCAACCAGTCCACATGTGCTTTGTGGATCTGGAGAAGGCATTCGACCGTGTGCGCCTTGTGGGGGGTGCTCCGGGAGTATGGGGTCTGGGGCCCTTTGCTAAGGGCTGTCCGGTCCCTGTATGACCGGAGCAGGAGCTGTGTTCGCATTGCAGGCAGTAAGTCAGACCTGTTCCCAGTGCATGTTGGACTCCGCCAGGGCTGCCCTTTGTCACCGGTTCTGTTCATTATTTTTATGGACATAATTTCTAGGTGCAGTCAGGGCGTGGAGGGCGTCCGGTTTGGGAACCACAGAATCTCATCTCTGCTGCTTGCAGATGATGTCGTCCTGATGGCTTCTTCAAACCAGGACCTACAGCAATGCACTGGGACGGTTTGCAGCCGAGTGTGAAGCAGCTGGGATGAGGATCACCAAATCCAAGGCCATGGTTCTCAACCGGAAAAAGGTGGCTTGTCCACTCCAGGTGGGTGGAGAGTCCTTGCCTCAAGTGGAGGAGTTTAAGTATCTCGGGGTCTTGTTCAAGAGTGAGGGAAGGATGCAGCATGAGATTAACAGGTGGATCGGTGCAGCGTCTGCAGTGATGCGGGCGCTGTATCGAACCGTTGTGGTAAAGAGAGAGTCGAAAGACAAAGTCGATCTACCAGTCAATCTACGTTCCGACCCTCACCTGGTCATGAGCAGATACAAGTAGTTGAAATGAGCTTCCTCCGTTTGGGTGGCTGGGCGCTCCGTTAGAGATAGGGTGAGGAGCTCAGTAACACAGGAGGAGCTCGGAGTAAAGCCGTTGCTCTTCCACGTCGAGAGGAGCAGCTGAGGTGGCTCTGGCATCTGTTCCGGATGCCTCCCGGAAGGTGTTCAGGGCATCTCCCGCCGGGAGGCGGCCCTGGGGAGACTATGTCCTTCGGCTGGCCTGGGAACGCCTCGGAATCCCCCCGGAAGAGCTGGAGGAAGTGTCTGGGGTGAAGGAGGTCTGGGAGTCCCTGCTTAGACTGCTGCCCCCACAACCTGGCCCCGGATAAGCAGAAGAAGATAGATGGACTTGAAGCCAAAGGTGGTCGTCAGGTTTTAAAAGTTCATGTTTTAGTCATTCCTGGCTCAACTTACGTAAAATAAAATGTGACAGAAAGATAAAACCCACCTCTGTTAGGAACATGAAGAGTAGTAATTCTGCTGTTTACTGAAAGGACAACCCTCGCATATCACACCAAAATGACCAAAACACAGAGCGCCTTGGGGAACAAGTGAGAATCAAACTCGAGGCGGATCAAACCACCGCTGTAGAATAATTCTATACTGTTTTGAGAATCGTTCCACCCCTCTTTGTCCCACTCCTGACATATTGGATGAGTATTTCTATTGTAGTTGAGTATTCAAAAGTCTGTTTTATTTATTATTTATTTGTATAAACAAACTCACAGACTTGGGGCTATACTTTCCCCACATGGCCGTACATGGGATTTAGGTCTGTGAGGTCCAGACATCTGCTATTTTTCTTGTACATGTACAACTTTACACATATTCTGCTACAGTGACTTTTTTGAGCTTTTAATCATGTTCTAACAATGTTTCAAGAGTATGATTAAAGGATAATAACAATATGAAAATGCATAATATTTTCCCTTTAAGCTCTCACATGGTCACATGTTTGCACATCTCACAGGTACAGTTTAAAATTTGTCTTTAAAGCCATCTTATAAGATTTATGGATGTCACACTACAAGATGTAATTAATTAAAAGTCGTTTAACAGAACACAGTCACATTGTGCGATGAATTACACAATCCGTTAAAGTTCAGACAGACGTTAAGACAGAAGTTTATCTCAGCGAATATCAGGCTCAGGCTCTGTTTGATGTCATTGCAGTTGTACCTGTTAGCGGAGGCTAGCTTGACATGCTAGTTTGGTTTGTGTGTTTGTAAAAGTTGCTAAATGAAAGAGAAATGTGAAAGTAAGTCCCGTTTGCAGCGGAGCTCCTGCTGTTACTTTTTAGGGCGCTTATGCTTTCATTTTTGACAAAGATTGATCATAGACGCAGCGACAGGAGACTCACTCTGAGACCAAGACTCCAAAATATCAAACATGTCTGATATAAATTGTAGCTTGTCTTTGGTCGTACGACGGTTCTAAGTTTGGTCTTTGTCCCCGTCTCACTCTGAGATCTTCGAGCGACGATTTTGAGCTACGACTCAAGATTCTTCCCATGATCAGAAATCTTACGTTAACCTGGTCCTACCATATGAATTCTCGCAATATATGTGAGTTCACAAACTCTTGAGGATCCATCTGGACGGTGTGCCGCTGTCAGGGCTGCACTGGCCGCTGTGTGGTGCACCAATCACAGTGCAGCATTGTGGTTTGGGCAGAAGTCAAAAAGACGAACCTAAACAAACATGGCGACGCCGACGGACGTACTTCGGCCTATTTCAACACATTTACGAACTATTTTGCTTTTGAAAAAACATGCACATAGAAGTGCTTTGTGCATTCGAGATCAAGGAAGAAGTCGGTGCTTTTCTCTCAACTGGATTTATTGTTTTCTCGGCTTGTTCCGCTTTTGTGCCGCTGCGATCTTCAATGTTTGTCATGACATTTTCCTGAACAACATCAATGGGGGCCAGTCCAGATTGATAGTGTGTAGAACTAATTCAGAGGGATACACATATCACTCTGGCACGAGCCAGGTTAATATTACGTCGCAGACGGCCAAATTCATGCAGCGGTCATTTAGTCGATTAATCGGTCAATGGTGTCTTAGTCGACTAACACTTGTATTAGTCGGCTAATTATTTGATTTAGATTTAAAGGATTATATGGCGAAAAAAGCAAAAATTAGTAGATATGGAGTGAGTTTGCTGAATATTTTGGAATGAATGTGAGTTTTTCAGACTTAGACCTAAATTTAACAACTAAATACTTTTCTATATAAATAGTTGTTTTTGTGCAGCTGTGGTCTTTTGAGTGCAGTTTGGGTCAGATACATGGAGACGTGTATAGTTTATATTTTTGCCACACTTTATCGACTGATAAATATATAGAATAACCCTGTTGGCCGATTGGTCGATTAATCGGTCGACAGGGCAGGTCTTTAGTCGACCGAGGATTTCTTTAGTCAACTACAGCCCTAGTGGATTTAAGGGAGGGGAACTGGATGTCCCTCACTGAGAGTGCTAAACTGTTCCAGAAGGTTCCACCCCTGACAGTTGTTGGGTTATGTCTGTTTGTTTTTTTTGCAGTTGATAGTTAAATATATAAAAATATAATATAGGTAGATGGTCACTTATGTCATTAATTACTAATCCACAATTAATATTTTTTTTCAGAACATTAGTGAAAATATTATCTATAAGAGTTGCACTAGTTGTGGTTATTCTGCTAGGCTTTGTGATCTCCAAAAAAAAAGTCTGATGTTTGTAAATGTGAATTGACCTTTAAAAGATCTATATTTAAATCTCCACAGATTACAAGTGTTTTATTGTATTTCAAATTACTCATCAAATCTTCTAAACTATCCTTAAAAGTTTCAATTTTAGACCCTGGCTTCCTATACACACATGTAACAACAATGTTTCTGCTTTTTTGCAACTCAATTTCCACTGCAATACTTTCCATTAAATCATCAATTGCAGTAGTCATGCATTCAACTGGTTTACATTTTAAATCATGTGAACATAAAGGGCTACTCCGCCTCCAGTCTGACTCATTCTGCTGTTGAAAAATAAATCATAGCCTTCAGTGTTTAAATCTTCCTCCTTGTCTTTATTTATCCAGGTTTCTGACAATGCTATCAACTTAAATCTACCTTTAAGAGTCCAAAAAGTCTTTGATTTTTGTAAAATTTTTTGGTAAGCTTCTACAGTTGAAGTGAATCAAAGAAAATGTCCTCTGGATTTGAACATCTCTGAGTTGTTCCTCGGTGTAATATTTACAAGTGTCCTTGAAGTTATTAAACACGTGTGTCTCTGGATCCATGTCATTATCAAAATCATATGTGCCATGTTCTGTATTATCACCAGTGAGCCAGTCATTTGTGGAGTAAATAAAACTCCATTTCCAATGTAACAAATATGTGTTGCTCTCGTCGCTATTTATATTCTTTACAGGAGAGGCAAAAATCTGTCTTGACATAACCCAAAGAAGGGGAGAACTGCCCAAGTATTTTCATTTATACTGATCCAGGTCTTTTACATTCCTTATTGCCAACACTTTAGCTCTGGGGGTCCATTCAGCCGAATGAACACTTTTCCATTCCTGGTCCAGTGGCTTGTATTTTATTTTGCTTCTTTAGGTTACGGCATGTCCAAGCAATTTCTGAATTTTTCTTAGTCAAGTGCTCATTGAGATAAATATTGGTGCCTTTAAGTTTTTTGCCTCCTTTAGGATGTCCACTTTATGCTTTCAGTTCACAAACCTAATAGTGATTGATGGCTTCTTTTTTTTATCCTTATTTGGTAGAGTGAGACAAGCCGAGATGTGTTGACTGTCCAGGGGAATGTCTTTACTTCTCATGAATTTGATCACTTGTTGCTCCAGGGAGTGCAGCTCCTCAGATGGTGCATCCTCACCTTGTTGGTCACCAGTTGGGCCAGCAGCCCAGGCATAACTTCGATGTCTGGGCTCCAGCCTGGTGATCACAAGGTCCTCTGCTCTGGAATACTGCTCCAAGTCATCCAACCTCTGTTCCAGGAGCTCAATCCTTTGGTCCTTTTGTTTAATGATAATCTTTAACTCTCGGATCTCCTCCATGAGGCCCGTCAGTGTTTTCTGTTGTTTTACAACTTCACTGATGTCCCTTGACAGAAAGTTCAAAGACTCCTTAATCTCTGCCATTTCAGCAGCTATCTTGGCATTTGTGGTCATCTTGATCCCAGTGGTTAGTGTTGCGATGTTGTTCTTTTCTTTTGATCAACAATAACTGTTTCTTTGACCAAATGTGCATTGCTCAAACGAAGAGAGCACGAGGGATATAGATCAAACCGACTGCTTTTAAATGTTTGCAAAATTGATTTTTGTCGAGGATATGGCAATGGTGGAAAGAAAAGGTTTTCTTATCAAACATTTTCAGTGCTCTTTTATAGCAATGGGTAAAAAAACAGAAAGACAGGAGCAGGACCAGCTTGTAATGCAATATTTAATGACACTGTATCATTGAGTACAATACTGTGACAGCTGCTTTCTGTTGAAGATGCTCAAATGTGTTTAGGATTTTGTTTGTTAAATTGACACTTCTTAAAATTTGTTCATTAACATTTTATCATTAATTTTCCTCCATTGCGTGTTCATTTGAGTCTCTCCAGATTGAAACATACTGTAGTATGTAGCCATTGTTTTTATTTTCAATCACTAACTGAGAATTCCCCATGCTTTGGTGGTCACTCAGTTCTTTCAAACTATGCAGGACTGTTTTTTATCTCCACACACTGTGTGGAGACTGTTTTAACAAAGAGTGGTTGTGACTGAACGAGCAGGAGGTGGGACAGGGTGAGCACAAAGTGCAGAGCATGCAGCGCCTTCAGGGAAGTGTGTGTGTGCATCTGGATCCTTATAAGAGCGAGACAGAGAGACGGCAGGAGCAAAGACAGCCGAACTTCAGCCTGAACACGCCTCGCATCGAAAACCTCAACATGCACTTCCCCACGAGGTACGGACAGTTTTCTTAATAACCTTATTCTGTTCAACCTTTCTTAAACCTTCAAAAGAGAGGGGAAAAAAACTGTTTATTTTGTGCATTTTGGCTGCGTTCAAACTTGTCCAGGTATAGTTTGGATGTGGACTTGGTTTTGTTCTGGTGAAGTCATTGTTTGGTGAAGTCAGTGTAAGGCTAGATACTACAAGCAAAACACAGTTTTTTCAATGTTTTGTTTTTTGGTCAGTTTGCTCTCTCAGCATATTGGCTTCTGTGTGGAAACAACAAACTTGTCCAATCTGCTCCTAAAGATGTTTTATTCTTCCATTGAATCCACTTCATCCATAGATTTCTCTGGGACATTAAACTTCAAAGGCCATTTTCTTAAAATGCACTTTTCTCCCTCGAGACATAAAGATCAGCTTTAAAGTATTTCCTGCACACAGCAACCTGTACAATCTGGACTCAACAAGATTTTGATGACACGTAAAGACAGATTTTTTTGTTTCAAATTCTAAAACAGATTTGTTGAAGTTTTAAGTCAGCAATCATTTTGTCTTTAAAAGCTCGTCTGTCTGCAAAGTATGATTCATTCTCCGCACGTCTCTCTTCCTCTCTTAGTTTCAAGGTCACTAAAACAATTTGACATTATATAACTTTGAGATTTCAGTCTTAAGTCGAGACACCATGGGCAAAACCCATTTTTTCTGTTTTTCAGACAGTTTTTGCTTTCAACATATCGGCAACAAACATCAAATCTGTTCTTAAAGTAGTTTTATTAAGATTGTTTTATTTACGTTTTCTTAAAATGCATTTTTCTCCCATAAGAACATAAAAAGTAGCCCTTAAAAACATTCAGCTTTACAGTCTTGCACTGAACAAGATTTTGACAGAATGCACTGAAGGATTTGTTTATATCTAATTCTAAGCTAGATTTACTAAAGTTTTAAGTAAAAAAAGAAGATTTTTTTTAGGCCAGATCTCAGTCAGATCTAGTTTACTCAAAAGTTAAATAAGAAATCCAAAATCCCCCCATTTTTTAAAATAACAATGTGTATATAAAATAAGCAGAAAAAGTAAACCTGGCTCATTTTTCAGATTTAAAGGAAAAACATGTTATATATTTTTATATTGTTATTAGCCCTTAAATTTGCCATCTCAGAGGGGGAAAAAATTGGTTTATAAAAACAAAACGTGTATCTGGTTCTGTTTGCCCTGACACTTACTGAGTTTGGGCACCATCTATTGGCTGCATAGCGCTTACACAAGCTGAAAATGTTAGGCCTGATGCACACTGACTCCGGTCCGGCTCCAGTTCGGGACCCGCGCAGGTCTCATGCAGGTCCCACAAGACTTAGAAAGTGCTTAAAATCAAAGCGCCCTGTCACACTGACCTTGGAGCACTGCGGGTCTGTGGAAAGAATCCGCAAGAAGTCTATTTTTGCCGGACGCCGCAGCGGTTTGGTGCAGCTTTCATGTCATTTGACGAGTGTTCTCGCACGAAACCACGTGAATCTGCGTGGCTTTCGGCAAACACGGACCACAGTGAACCGGAGCTGGTGTGACAGGCAATCTGCAAGTGACCGTGACCGGACTGGGGTCAGTGTACACTAGGCGTTATTCCTCGCTCTTTGGCGAAGTAGCACGAGTTAAGCTAGCAGCTACAGTGATCATGTTTAGACGGCAGAAATTCTCAGAACGAGTCTGGCGATGATTTAAGGACTTAAAACAGGAGACGATTCTTGGATAAGTGAGGTCTAAAATCGGAAAAAACCTCATCGATCGAGGGAGTTCAGCAGGAAGTGTTTTTGACGCTCGGAGGCAGAGGATTTTCTAACCCGTAGATATAAAACCAGCATGAATGAAGATAAATGCAACTCCAGGTGTGTTTTCGATGACGGAACATAGTTAGAAAATGAAAGCTCAAAAAAGTAACTGTAGCAGAATATAACCCTTTAAATGTTCCAAATATGTCCAATTTTTCCGTTTTAACACATGAAAAGCCTTATTTGTATCTCTTTCGTACAAATATATGAGTAAAAGTGTTCAAGCTGAGACAATCCAGAGCTGAGTCGTGTGGGTGCAGGCTCCACTGTCCACTGTACCAGAGTTGTAAATGATGTGCACAGGGGGGAGCGCAGGGAGCTTTACGCACAGCTTTTTCCACTTCACTCAGAGCCGCTCCTCCTCGGGACAAACAGCTGCACTAACCTGGCACAGACCGGACTGAGAGGGTCTGTCTGTGCTTCTCCTTCCTCGGCGTCCTTATCTGGAGTGGATGAACATTTTTGTACATTGACATCTGAAATGCACTTGTGTCTCTCATTGGCAGTTTTGTACAATGTGTATTTAATTAAAAAAAAAATAATAATAATAATTCCCTCGGTGCGGGGTGGGGTTAGCGTACAAAGCCATGAACTTAAAGCAGAACTAAGTGCAAACTTCAGCAACAAAGCTCTTGTGAAACTACACTGCCAGTAAAAGCTTAGTTTTTTCAGTTTTTCCCTTCCTTTTTATTGATATAAGGAAGTACAATCACATTCAAAACATTTCATGCCAAGGTTTCTCGGGAGAGTCGTCTCCGAATCGGCGTCAGGAAATGTTGCTATTGGTTTTCTGCAAAGAAACAGCAACCACCACACAGACTTACAAAGATGTTTAATAAGGGCAAAATGTTACTTAGTTCTACAATGAACCGCTCCTAACACTAAGTAACTGAACCAAAAATACTTATTCAGAATTCTTATTTCCGCTTTCATTTGGTGGTGACCAGAATACAGTTACTAGGAATCCTGTGATATTTGCCGATGAAATTGAGGTTTGGAATGTCACTGACTTACTGACAAAATGGAAAACACAGCTCAAGTGAGAACATGAGCAATTTTTCCTTCTGCAGGGCGTCTGCAGAACCCTCAATCCAGAACTGAACCAGAATGTACTACACCAGGTCTAAACCAGGACTAAACCAGGTCTAAACCAGGACTAAACCAGGTCTAAACCAGGACTAAACCAGGTCTAAACCAGGACTAAACCAGGTCTAAACCAAGTCTAAACCAGGTCTAAACCAGGACTAAACCAGGTCTAAACCAGGACTAAACCAGGTCTAAACCAGGTCTAAACCAGGACTAAACCAGGTCTAAACCAGGTCTAAACCAGGTCTAAACCAGCACTAAACCAGGTCTAAACCAAGTCTAAACCAGGTCTAAACCAGGACTAAACCAGGACTAAACCAGGTCTAAACCAGGACTAAACCAGGTCTAAACCAGGACTAAACCAGGTCTAAACCAGGTCTAAACCAGGACTAAACCAGGTCTAAACCAGGACTAAACCAGGTCTAAACCAGGACTAAACCAGGTCTAAACCAAGTCTAAACCAGGTCTAAACCAGGACTAAACCAGGTCTAAACCAGGTCTAAACCAGGACTAAACCAGGACTAAACCAGGTCTAAACCAGGACTAAACCAGGTCTAAACCAGGACTAAACCAGGTCTAAACCAGGACTAAACCAGGTCTAAACCAGGACTAAACCAGGTCTAAACCAGGACTAAACCAGGTCTAAACCAGGACTAAACCAGGTCTAAACCAAGTCTAAACCAGGACTAAACCAGGTCTAAACCAGGACTAAACCAGGTCTAAACCAAGTCTAAACCAGGTCTAAACCAGGACTAAACCAGGTCTAAACCAGGTCTAAACCAGGACTAAACCAGGTCTAAACCAGGTCTAAACCAGGACTAAACCAGGTCTAAACCAGGACTAAACCAGGTCTAAACCAAGTCTAAACCAGGACTAAACCAGGTCTAAACCAGGACTAAACCAGGTCTAAACCAAGTCTAAACCAGGTCTAAACCAGGACTAAACCAGGTCTAAACCAGGTCTAAACCAGGACTAAACCAGGTCTAAACCAGGTCTAAACCAGGACTAAACCAGGTCTAAACCAGGACTAAACCAGGTCTAAACCAGGACTAAACCAGGTCTAAACCAGGTCTAAACCAGGTCTAAACCAGGACTAAACCAGGTCTAAACCAGGTCTAAACCAGGACTAAACCAGGTCTAAACCAGGTCTAAACCAGGACTAAACCAGGTCTAAACCAGGACTAAACCAGGTCTAAACCAGGACTAAACCAGGTCTAAACCAGGACTAAACCAGGTCTAAACCAGGTCTAAACCAGGACTAAACCAGGTCTAAACCAAGTCTAAACCAGGTCTAAACCAGGACTAAACCAGGTCTAAACCAGGACTAAACCAGGTCTAAACCAGGACTAAACCAGGTCTAAACCAGGACTAAACCAGGTCTAAACCAGGACTAAACCAGGTCTAAACCAAGTCTAAACCAGGACTAAACCAGGTCTAAACCAGGACTAAACCATGTCTAAACCAAGTCTAAACCAGGTCTAAACCAGGACTAAACCAGGTCTAAACCAGGTCTAAACCAGGACTAAACCAGGTCTAAACCAGGTCTAAACCAGGACTAAACCAGGACTAAACCAGGACTAAACCAGGTCTAAACCAGGACTAAACCAGGTCTAAACCAGGACTAAACCAGGTCTAAACCAGGACTAAACCAGGTCTAAACCAGGTCTAAACCAGGACTAAACCAGGTCTAAACCAGGTCTAAACCAGGTCTAAACCAGGACTAAACCAGGACTAAACCAGGTCTAAACCAGGACTAAACCAGGTCTAAACCAGGACTAAACCAGGTCTAAACCAGGACTAAACCAGGTCTAAACCAGGACTAAACCAGGTCTAAACCAGGACTAAACCAGGACTAAACCAGGACTAAACCAGGTCTAAACCAGGACTAAACCAGGTCTAAACCAGGACTAAACCAGGACTAAACCAGGTCTAAACCAGGACTAAACCAGGACTAAACCAGGTCTAAACCAGGTCTAAACCAGGACTAAACCAGGACTAAACCAGGACTAAACCAGGTCTAAACCAGGACTAAACCAGGACTAAACCAGGTCTAAACCAGGACTAAACCAGGTCTAAACCAGGTCTAAACCAGGACTAAACCAGGTCTAAACCAGCACTAAACCAGGTCTAAACCAGGACTAAACCAGGTCTAAACCAGGTCTAAACCAGGACTAAACCAGGTCTAAACCAGGACTAAACCAGGTCTAAACCAGGACTAAACCAGCACTAAACCAGGTCTAAACCAGGTCTAAACCAGGTCTAAACCAGGACTAAACCAGGTCTAAACCAGGTCTAAACCAGGATTAAACCAGGTCTAAACCAGGACTAAACCAGGTCTAAACCAGCACTAAACCAGGTCTAAACCAGGTCTAAACCAGGTCTAAACCAGGACTAAACCAGCACTAAACCAGGTCTAAACCAGGTCTAAACCAGGATTAAACCAGGTCTAAACCAGGTCTAAACCAGGACTAAACCAGGTCTAAACCAGGTCTAAACTAGGACTAAACCAGGACTAAACCAGGTCTAAACCAGGACTAAACCAGCACTAAACCAGGTCTAAACCAGGACTAAACCAGGTCTAAACCAGGTCTAAACCAGGTCTAAACCAGGACTAAACCAGGACTAAACCAGATCTAAACCAGGACTAAACCAGCAGTAAACCAGGTCTAAACCAGGTCTAAACCAGGACTAAACCAAGTCTAAACCAGGTCTAAACCAGAACAAAACCAGGACTAAACCAGGTCTACACCAGGACTAAACCAGGTCTAAATCAGGACCAAACTAATAACTTAAGATAAAATATTTTCAATGTTTTTGGAAGTTGGTTTGAGAACTGGATCATATCCTTTGGAGGGCCAGATTTAGCCCCGGGCCTTAACTTGAACAGCCCTATTCTAGACTGTTATTTTTTCAGATTGTTTTTGTTGATTTAAAGTTTGATGATAAAGTAATTTGCACATAATTCTATACTTTCTCAGTACTATCTCATCAGTAAATAAACACAAATTAAATGCTATCATTAAATTATTACTTTCAAGTAAAATTTCCTCAAATACTTTTTACTCTTGCTTGAGTAACTTTTTAAGTAACTTCATAATTGTACGTCGTTATTTAGTCATTCTGGTACGTATGAGTACCTCTGGTTGTATTTTATATCCACTATATCTTGGATTCGAGTGAATTTTCATGACTTTCAACAAAGATAGATTGTGGTCTTTGTGTCAGGCAGAGAAGCATAACAGCCCTCAGGACAAAAAATCGTCAGTCCAGCAGCCCGAGCCTCTCTTCCTCACTGTGTTGTTTCAGCCGCTGATGAGACGGCCATTCCCTCTAAATATTAACTCTTAAGTGAGACGCTGCAGGTGAATACAAATCTAAATCAAATGTAAAGATATCAATTTGAAACTTCTCCTGTAGTTTAGTCACATAAATGTAAGAACAAACGTATTACAAGTTTTTCATCATGTCATGTTTTCACGTCGAAAAAATGATTACATTTACAGAAGGGATTTAAGATATCCTACTTTATTATTTTATTACTAAATTGGATTGAAAATTGTCTTAAGAATTCAAATTTTGCCTTGAGTTTTGCCTCAAAGCTCTTCTGCTGCATTTGGTGTAAAAAGTCTGTAGCGTTTCAGCTATAGTTACCTCCTTACAAGGTCTCAAACAGCTCATGTCACACAATCTAACATCTCCAACTTGTCGTAATTCTTAGTAGGTCAAAATCCCAAGATGTTAAAAGTGATCTAAAGAGTCAAAAAAGTTTCAAAAAGTGTGCCAGCCAGGTAGCCACAAGAGCAGACAACCACATATGGCTACATTTCCTAAAAACATTCAAACAATGAAGTATTAAAGTAATTAGTGTGAGTTTTACAGCTCTGAGCTCAGTAATGAGATCCATCTGCTCTCCTCAGAGAAGGCCAGCGCCTCAGATGGGATGTGTTTTCAATTTTAACTGTGTTTAAGTCACTAACAAAGCAGGGACAGACCAGAAAACAGCAGTTATTGAATGCGTGCTATGTCACTTTTCTCTTAGCGGGTCCATAAATGCTCGTCTCCATGGAGATGTTATTGTTTTGCCTGCAACATTCCACGATAAAAAATGAATCGGTCTCCGAGCAGACACAGCCATGCCAACAAGACAAGAGACAAGAATCATAGCGAGAGTCATTTATTTATTTAACAAAGTAAGTTTAGTTAAACATTGTCAACAAAAAGGAAACATATTTATTTAAGCTTTGAACCTTTTACAGCCTCCATTAATCTGAAAACAATAAAAGGCATATCCGTTTACTTTGCATCCCATCGCAGTTTAAAGGGGCTGTACCTGATTTCTGTGAAAAACTAGTTTGTTTTACAGCAGTCACATCACTCACATTTGGGCTGCAACAAGTTAACCGATTAATCACAAATAATCGATTATATGAATAGTGAATGATCAAATAATTGCTAACTGGTCTACACAGATTCCACACCATGCCATGAGCTGAGAGAAGATGTTTTATTCCTCAGACAGAGCAGAAATCACACAGAAATGACACTAATGCAGTCTCAGCATCCTAAATATTCACCACCATGACTTTATGATGAGCCCTTTTCACGAGTCTCTGAGTCCAGAGCCAGTTTTGCCGCCCCGGGTGAAGCTAACAAACATTAGCATGCTAACAGCGCACAGTCTCCTTAAATTATATTGTTCTTTGAATAATAGTTTATTTTTTGGTCTAAAACATGACAAGTCAAAGTAAAGATACTCAAGAGCAGGTTTGAAGTAGAACTAAGTAACATTCATTCATTCATTCATTTTCTACCGCTTATTCCCGTTAGGGGTCGCGGGTGACTGGAGCCTATCCCAGTGACTTTGGGTCTTAGGCGGGGTACACCCTGGACAGTGGCCGACTCGTCGCAGGGTTAACACAGAGAGACAGAGACAAGGACAGACAACCATTCACTCTCACATTCACACACTATGGACAATTTAGAGTTGTCAATTAACCTACACAGTCATGTGTTTGGACGGTGGGAGGAGCCGGAGAACCCGGAGAGAACCCACGGTAACACGGGGAGGACATGCAGACTCCACCCAGAGAGATCGTGTGATGTTGGGGTGGTCCGGGATTCGAACCCACAATCTCCTTATTGAGAGGCAGAAGCTCTAGCCGCTCTGCCACCGTGCACCCCGAACTAAGTAACATTTAGACCTTATTAAAGTCTTTGTAAGTCCGTGTGGTGGTTGTAAATGTGTTTTGAGGGTTAGGGACGCACCCTGCTGTCTCTGAGCAGAAAACCAGCTGAAATTTTCCTGGTACCGACCCAAAGACAGCTCTCTTGAGAAGTTCGTCTCCGTCATTTTACTGGGAGTGTAAGTTTACAAGAGACCTGCAGGGGGAGCTCTGTTACTGAGATAATATTTGTCCTTTAATAAAAGTTCTTCCTCATGAAAAACATTCCTGGAAATGCCGGGAATTAAATGCTAACCTGCTAACGTCTTATTTAAAAACATAATAATGGTTTAGAACTGACAACGTGTCTGTGTCTCAAATATCTAAGACAAACAATGAAGATAAAAGTGCCTCTGACAGGTTGGACTTCTCATCTGACTAAAAAGCAGTTACGTTTTTATTTTCACTTCCTGGTTGTAAATGATGACACATTAGGAAAACTAGTGTGACGGGCCAAAACTCCTCTAATGCCACAGACTTTTTTTATTTGACAATAAAAAATACACGTTAACACCTTTCTTTTGTTGGATTAATGTTTAAAGGGTCAAAAAAGTAGTTTCTTTTGTGTAAATTATGCATAACCTTTTGTGTGATGTCATCAATTTGTTTACTTCCTGTAACTTTCTACAGATTTTTCCATTTTCCTCCATCAATGACTACTTGATTGATGTAAGACTATACTTTATATTTACAACAGGTATAAATAAAATCAATGAAGTCAAAATTAGAAAATGATAAAAAACCTGTCATACTGTAAAGGTTTGACTACATAAATTCTATCCTAAGGTGTCTCCACTGTCTAACAAATGCAAATTAACTGAAGGTTTACTTTTCCAAATAGCTTAACAACATTGCCCTGTTGTTCCATTTTGTCTACTATTTTGCTCCAGCAGTTTTTTCTTTTTTACTCTGGAGTATATGACACGGACCTGGCACCAGACTGAGACTTGGCTCATAGTCATAAAAGCTCACAAACCATCCAAAAAATGCTTGGAAAGTATTTGGGACTATTGCGGCATGGGAAAGGGGATCAATCTGCACCAATTTTTAGAATCTGGCTGAATGTTTCTATGGAATAACACAGACTCCAGAACTCGAAGTCTGTGTTATTCCATAGAATAAACTGCATAAACTGGGAAAAAAAAATGGTTCTCTGTATGTAGAATTTATGAACTCTCCGATGTGAACATGGTACTTGGATTATCTTTTTTTTTTTTTTTTACGTAGATGGCATTTAGCTTTGGTCAGTTTACTCTCTCAACATACTAGCTTACATGTGGAAAGTACAAAATGTGTCCAATCTACTCCTAAAGGTGTTATATTATTTAATTAATCCACTTCATCCATAGATTTCTCTGGGACATTGTAACTTCAAAGGCCGTTTTCTTAAAATGCATTTTTCTTCCACAGAGACATAAAGATCAGCCTTAAAGTAGATCTAGTTCCCTCGAAAACTAAATAAGAAATCCAAAATGCCCTCTGTACATTATTATGTAACTAATAGATAGATCTTTATTGAGGACTCGTGGCCCATAGTTAAAAGACAAACAAACAGACAAGAAATATAAAAAAAAACATAAAAAGTAACGTTAATAAGAGGCCCCTAAGTTCCTCTAAGGAGACAACTGTACCAGTGTTTCCACAGCTGAGAAGAACAGCAGATGGCACTGTATTCAATATTAGACAAAGATAAAATCACAATATTTTCTGAGTTGTTCAGACGATACATAAATTATATCATAAATAATATGTTTACAAATTTAGTTTTGAGTTTTTGCACATAAAACACCTTATTTCTGGAAACATTATGGGATGAAATACAGATATCTTTAAATTTAAGATTTTTCTATTCACCTGCAGAGTCTGGCCTTACTTTATGGTGATATTATATATATATATATATTTTGGTCTATGGTAGAATGTGTAGAACACTAATAATCAGTTAAATTTACTAAGTGTAACCTTGTGTAGTTTATTATTATTTTTTTTAAATAATCCTGAAAACAAAAACAGGGATAAATCTGTTTTTGTTTGTTATAAATGTGTTTAGCTTGTCTGTCCCATGTGTAAGGACTGACTGTTCTTATGCTGCTCCCACGGCCTGGAATCCCTTCCAGTCGGAGAGGAGGTTACGTGAATTGTCTCAGTCAAGCCTTTTCGCTTGAAAAACAAAGAGCGTGATTCTTCCAAAAACTGTCAGTGCCTTTGACAGTAGAGTGTCTTAATGTCTTAAAATTATCTTAAAATGTGTTTGTAATTTGTGTTATGTGGTTATATTTTCCACTTTGCCCCAGGTCATTCTTGAAAAAGAGGTTTCGATCTCAGTGGGTTCTTACCTGGTTAATACAACCTGGAGACATGGAGTGTTTTGTATACAGACACTTGTAGTCACTTGTAGGTTAACTATTTTGTTTGCACATTTGACGTCTGATGGAAAAATCTTAAAGGACACATATTTATCACATATAAATAAATGCATGGAACTTGTGTTGGGTTCACATCTGACTGGTGTCTCCTTTTCTTGCAGCTCTCCAAACATCTCCAGCATGGCCCATTACTCATGTGACTACTATGACATGAACAACTTCTGGGTCCCTCCTTACTTGTACACCATCTCTGCTCTGGGCATCGTCCTCAACCTGCTGGTGCTGCTGGTCTTCCTGCTCCACAAGAAGAGCTGCACGGCCACCGAGACCTACCTGAGCAACATGGCCGCCGCTGACCTGCTCCTGGTGGTCTCCTTGCCTGTCTGGGGCGTGTACCAGGCAAATGACCACGTCTGGACGTTTGGTCGACCCATGTGTACATTTATCAGTCTTCTGTTGGTCATTAACTACAACACCAGCATCTATTTTCTAGTCCTGGTTTGCATTGATCGATATTTAGCGCTGGTGCACCCGCTGTCGCAATGCAAACTGCGTAGACGTAAATATGCCAAGTTGGGCTGCTTTTTGGTGTGGTGCTTCGGTGTGCTCTTAAACATACCGACTCTTATGTGCAGACAAGCTGTAGCTGTATCATTCAACGTCACTCACGACACTGAAGAATACACTTGCAGTTGGAATTGTTCTGATTCTGTACTTTTGGCAAACGAGTTGACACAAACCCTCGTAGCGTTTGTCATTCCCCTTTTGATCATTTTATTCTGCACCATTAAGATCGTCCAAGCACTGAGAACAAGACCCACGCACGAAGAAAGCACTCTAAAAACGGAACACAAAGCCACCATTTTAGTTCTGGTGGTTTTGCTTGCGTTCTTCCTCTGCTGGGCGCCGTTTAGCATAATCAGAATGTTTGAAGTCGCTGTTACATTTGACATCATCAAGAAAACATGCACCATCGAAAATAGCTTGATCTTCCTCAGGTATCTCTTCCTCAACTTTGGGTTCTTCAACAGCATCCTCAACCCCATCCTGTACGTCCTGGTGGGTAAGAACTTTCGTAACAAGATGCAGGAGGTGGTTAGAAGCCACAGCAGTTCGATGTGGAAGTCAAGCACGCAGTTCGTCACCAGCACAAGCAATGTGTCCTCGCACAGAGTCAACGCTAACTGCATGAAGTGATCATGGAATCGGAAGCGCTTGTAAGAAGACCGTACACCTGATTTTTTTCTTGCCTCAGTTCAGATGTGTTGTGAAAGGAGTTAAAATCAGACCACTGTACGTTGAATTAAAAAGCACCAGGCTTGTAGCTGTTGCATTCCCGTGACGGCAATACGCCACTTTGACCTCTGAAAGTTCTGCAACAAGCTTAAACTCATGAAGGCAAATTAGGATGCAAAGAATTTAAAACGAAAAACATTGGCGCCCAACAGCTCAAGAAAGTCAGCAACACGATGATGAAAGTATAATGGACTGGTTTAAGAAGATACAAAAAGAAGTTCACACGTTTGTTTTAATCTCATTCCACTTTTGATGATTTTATTCTCTCAACCTCAACCCCATCCTGTACGTCCTCGTGGGTAAGAACTTGTGTACGAAGATGCAGGAGGTGGTGAGAAGCCGTAGAAGTTCGGTGTCGAAGTCAAGCACGC